>CM055909.1:18863297-18975797 GCA_029582155.1 Panopea generosa
CTGGAATAGGGAATATGGGAAAGTAGTATATGTAATGATTATAGCATGCTGATATTACATGTATGTGTAGCAGAACATTAGTATAAATACTGCAGTTAGAGATGCTGCTGCAGCTGCTGCTGATGATGATAATGATGATGATAATGATGATGTTAGTTGGAGTTGGTTATAGGTGATAGTAGTTTATGAAATTATTATATCATGCTGATATTACATGTATGTGTAGTAGTGCATTAGTATTAATACTGCAGATAGAGATGATGATGTTGATGATGATGATGATGATGATGATGATGATGATGATGATGATGTTAGTTGGAGTTGGTTATAGGTGATAGTAGTTTATGTAATGATTATATCATGCTGATGTTACATGTAGCTGTAGTAGTGCATTAGTATAAATACTGCAGTTAGAGATGTTGATAATGCTGGTGATGATGATAATGTTGTTGACGATAATGATGAATATGATGAATATGATGGTGGTGATAGTGATGCTGCTGGTGTTAGCTGATATAAGTCAGATTTGGGAATATGGGAAAGTAGTTTATTTTATGATTATAGCATGCTGATGTTACATGTTGATGATGTTAGTTGGAGTTGGGTATAAGAAATAGTAGTTTATGTAATGACTATAGCATGCTGATGTAACATGTAGCTGTAGTAGTGCATTAGTATAAATGCTGCAGTTAGAGATGTTAATAATGATGCTGCTGCTGCTGATGATGATAATTGGAGTTGGGTATAAGAGAAAGTAGTATATGTAATGATTATATCATGCTGATGTTACATGTAGGTGTAGTAGTGCATTAGTATAAATGCTGCAGTTAAAGATGTTGATGATGATGATGATGATGATGATGATGATGATGATGATAATGTTGTTGTTGATGATGTAAGTTGGAATTTGGTATAAGGGATAGTAGTGAATGTAATGATTATAGCATGCTGATGTTACATGTAGCTGTTGTAGTGCATTAGTATCAATACTGCAGCTAGAAATGTTGATGATGCTGATGATGATGATAATGTTGTTGTTGATGATGATGATGATGATAATTATGATGTTGATGATTATGATGATGATGATTGTGGTGATGTCGATGACCCTGGTGTTAGCTGATGTTAGCTGGAGTTGGGAATATGGGAAAGTAGTATATGTAATGATTATATCATGCTGATGTTACATGTAGGTGTAGTAGTGCATTAGTATAAATACTGCAGTTAGAGATGTTGATGATGATGATGGTGGTGATGATGATAGTTGGAGTTTGGTATAAGAGTTAGTAGTATATTTAATGATTATATCATGCTGATGTTACATGTAGGTGTAGTAGTGCATTAGTATAAATGCTGCAGTTAGAGATGTTGATGATGATGCTGCTGCTGATGATGATGATAATTTGAGTTGGGTATAAGAGATAGTAGTATATGTTATGATTATATCATGCTGATGTTGCATGTAGGTGTAGTAGTGCATTAGTATAAATGCTGCAGTTAGAAACGTTGATGATGATGATGATGATGATAATGTTGTTGTTGATGATGTAAGTTGGAGTTTGGTATAAGGGATAGTAGTGAATGTAATGATTATAGCATGCTGATGTTACATGTAGCTGTAGTAGTGCATTAGTATCAATACTGCAGCTAGAAATGTTGATGATGCTGATGATGATGATAATGTTGTTGTTGGTGATGATGATGATGATAATTATGATGTTGATGATTATGATGATGATGATGGTGGTGATGGTGATGACCCTGGTGTTAGCTGATGTTAGCTGGAGTTGGGAATATGGGAAAGTAGTATATGTAATGATTATATCATGCTGATGTTACATGTAGGTGTAGTAGTGAGTTAGTATAAATACTGCAGTTAGAGATGTTGATGCTGCTGCTGCTGCTGATGATGATGATGGTGATAGTTGGAGTTGGGTATAAGAGATAGTAGTATATGTAATGATTATATCATGCTGATGTTACTTGTAGATGTAGTAGTGCATTAGTATAAAAACTGCAGTTATAGATGTTGATGATGATGATGATGATGATGATGGTGATGATGTTAGTTGGAGTTGATGATTTATGTTGGAGTTGGGTAGAAGAGATAGTAGTGAATGTAATGATTATAGAATGCTGATGTTAAATGTAGCTGTAGTAGTGCATTAGTATCAATACTGCAGGTAGAAATGTTGATGATGCTGATGATGATGATAATGTTGTTGTTGATGATGATGATGGTGATAATGTTGTTGTTGATGATGATGATGATGATAATGTTGTTGTTGATGATGATGATGATTATGATGTTGATGATTATGATGATGATGATGGTGGTGATGGTGATGACCCTGGTGTTAGCTGATGTTAGCTGGAGTTGGGAATATGGGAAAGTAGTATATGTAATGATTATATCATGCTGATGTTACATGTAGGTGTAGTAGTGCATTAGTATAAATACTGCAGTTAGAGATGTTGATGATGATGATGGTGGTGATGATGTTAGTTGGGAGTTGGGTATAAGAGATAGTAGCATATGTAATAAATATCATGCTGATGTTACATGTAGCTGTAGTAGTGCATTAGTATCAATACTGCAGCTAGAAATGTTGATGATGCTGATAATGTTGTTGTTAATGATGATGATGATGATAATGTTGATGATGATGATGATGATGGTGGTGGTGATTGTGATGATGCTGGTATTAGCTGATGTTAGCTGGAATAGGGAATATGGGAAAGTAGTATATGTAATGATTATAGCATGCTGATGTTACATGTAGGTGTAGTAGTACATTAGTATAAATACTGCAGCTAGAGATGTTGATGATGATGATGGTGATGATGTTAGTTGGAGTTTGGTATGATGGATAACAGTACATGTAATGATTATAACATGCTGATTTTACATGTAGGTGTAGTAGTATATTAGTATAAATACTGCAGTTAGAGATGCTGCTGCTGCTGCTGCTGATGATGATGATGATGATAATGATGATGTTAGTTGGAGTTGGTTATAGGCGATAGTAGTTTATGAAATTATTATATCATGCTGATATTACATGTATGTGTAGTAGTGCATTAGTATTAATACTGCAGATAGAGATGATGATGATGATGATGATGATGATGATGATGATAATGATGATGTTAGTTGGAGTTGGTTATAGGTGATAGTAGTTTATGTAATGATTATATCATGCTGATGTTACATGTAGCTGTAGTAGTGCATTAGTATAAATACTGCAGTTAGAGATGTTGATGATGCTAGTGATGATGATAATGTTGTTGATGATGATGATGAATATGATGAATATGATGGTGGTGATGGTGATGCTGCTGGCGTTAGCTGATATTAGTCAGATTTGGGAATATGGGAAAGTAGTTTATTTTATGATTTTAGCATGCTGATGTTACATGTTGATGATGTTAGTTGGAGTTGGGTATAAGAAATAGTAGTTTATGTAATGACTATAGCATGCTGATGTTACATGTAGCTTTAGTATTGCATTAGTATAAATACTGCAGTTAGTGATGTTGATGCTGCTGCTGATACTGATTATGATGATGATAATGATGATGATGATGTTAGTTGGAGTTGGGTATAAGGGATAATGATTATAGCATGCTGATGTTACATGTAGCTGTAGTAATGCATTATTATAAATACTGCAGTTAGAGATGATGATGATGATGATGATGATGATGATGATGATGATGATGATGATGATGTTAGTTGGAGTTGACTATAATAATAGTATATGTAATGATTATAGCATGCTGTTGTTACATGTAGCTGTAGTAATGTATTAGTATAAATACTGTAGTTAGAGATGATGATGTTGATGATGATGATTTAAGTTGGAGTTGGGTGTAAGGTATTATATATAATTATGATGATGATGATATTGTAGTTGATGATGATGATGATGATGATGATGTTGATGCTGATGTTAGCTGGAATTGGGAATATGGGATAGTAGTATATGTAATGATTTTATCATGCTGATGTTACATGTATCTGTAGTATTGAATTATTACTAGTACTGCAGTTAGAGATGATGTCAGTCAGTCTTTAATTCTATCCATATCTGATTATGTATCTGCTCTGTGTCTGCTAAAGAATTTTTATGAAACTTGGAAATACTTGGCTACCTTTACAAGTCCAATCTATACATCCCCCAACCCACACCCCACATCCCCCATCCATGATTTTTTTTTGTAAATTTTGTTTTGTATTCAATCATATACTCTGCCCAATTTCCACTTTGTTGCTGACCCCAAGACCCTCACCCTGCTCTGTGCCTATTTTTTTTAAATTTTGTTTTGTATTAAGTCCAATTATCTGCTCCATTTCAATTTGTCACCAACCCTAAGGACCATAAATACTAAATACTTTGTCCATTTCAGCTTTGTTACTAACCCCAAGGACCCCTCCCTCCTGTCATTTGTTTGTTTTTAATCTTATTTTGAATGAGATACCCTGCCCTTTTACTATTTTGCTTATATTAAAGATGGTTTCATTGATGGAGATAAATCTGTTTTTTTTTCATTGTACATATAATATACTGTTCTGTAACAAGGCTAGAATAGTCGAGTTACGGCTGTTCTTTGACAGCTCTTGTTATACCTATGCATTGCTGGTTTCACCATGTCTGTCTATCTGTCCATCTGTAAACAGTTTTGTCAAGGCTGTAATTTCTTTATTAATATTCACACTTGGCCTTGCAAGAGGATTGAACTCATGACCCTCCAATCCTAAACCTTTAGATGCTCTGCCACTGACATTCAAAGTTTAATTGTTAAACATTTTATTGAAACTTTTCTTTTTCTATTTTCAGGTGACTGGTACCCGTACCATGCCAAGTGAGGATCAACATCCAGTTGCTGATGAGGTTCCTCAGGTAGTTGTAGTTAGGGCTCCTGTTGCTGTGGCAGACCCCGCCCCGGTAGGTTCGTGTGTCTCTGTCCGTCGCTGTATCCGTCCGTCCGTTGCTACTGACCATACGGCTGTATGCGTCAGACCCACAGCCTGTGTTGCTGTCCCTCGGACTGCTTCTCCTCCCGCCGTTGTCCGTGTCAGGCTTGCTGAGCCTGTTCAGCTTGCTCCAGTTCAGCTTTTTGTTGTTCACCCTCCTCCCGTCCGTGAAGCAGTCCCTGCACCACCGGCACCCCTTAGGCGCTCTACTCGAGCTAGACGACCCCCCCTCAGATACAGCGACAGTCCAGTTAGGGTTAGGGTAGTCCCAGCTTCTGTTCTAGAGGTTAGGACTAGAATAGGAAGGGTGTCTCGCCGTCCGGACAGGTTGTCGTATTGATAGTTTTGTAGGGGATTTCTGTGGCTGGGAAGTAGGTTAGGTATTAATCTTAAGAACTACATTTTTTTTAGTAAGATCATTTTTAATTTGTTGGATGGTTTTCAAGACTGTCCAAGGCATTTTTTTATCTCCATAGAGGTGTGGGTATGATATATTTCCATATTTATCATACATTTTTTTTCCTGTTTTGTCTATTCATTTAGCCATAGATTTCCCCTATGTATGTAGTCAGTTATTTGAATAGAAGTCTTGAGTCGCAGATTAAACTGTAATGTAATGGGATCACTAAAGTGGCTGTTTCTTAATTAAGTTTATTTATTTTAAGTTTTTAGTTGCTTAATAGTATAAAGGGTTTATCACTTTGTTTTGTATTTGACATACTTAATGTAATTTTATAGAATGTTAGGCTGTATGGGTCTTCACTCACTGAAGATTCCCATATTCTATATAGACATCCAGGGTGAGTTTCTATGCAGTCTCGAGGTGTTTGCTGTGACAACAACAATGGTCATTTTTATATGTATTATTGTAAAAAGGTATTTAAGACTTTTTAAGCATAAATACTTGTTTCAACAAACAATTTTTTCAGAAGATATTTGATTTCAACTTCATTCACAAGTAGATAATAGTTATTTTTTACTTTAATAATATATGTGTTGCGGACCACAACACTTGTTACTTTCATTAAGTTTTTGTTTTAAAACTTTAAGATTAATATGTGCTGTTTTATTTGTTTTCAAATTATTTTTTGTGTTTATAATGGAACTTATTCTTTTAAATACATGTAGTTCTTTTTCCCATTCCTTTGATCATAGAATAGATTCCTATGATTCTGTCGCAGGCTTAGAACAGTTGGTTCTGATAATTAAACAGAGTTGTCTGAATGACGCGTTAGACAGATTTCAGTGAAGCTGTCAACAGTTTCATCTTTATGAGTCTATCCAATGAAGATTTCTCTGCATATCATTATCTACTCTTTTGAGAATGTGGAAGTTTTATAGTCGCTATTTGATTGTTCAAATGGAAAAAATGGTGTCAGTATCCATATTTATTGACATCTATAATATTAAGTGTCCATAGACAAATATTTTTTTCTTCTAAATACATGTAGTCTTAAAATAGATTTTTTTCATTCCTATGATCATAGAATAGTTTCCTATGATTCTGTCGCAGGCTTAGAAGAGTTGGTTCTGATAATTAAACAGAGTTGTCTGAATGGCGCGTAAGACAGATTTCAGTGAAGCTGTTGAGGCCCCTTTGTCAACAGTTTCATCTCTATGAGTCTTTCCAATGAAGATTTCTCTGCATATCATTATCTTCTCTTTTGAGAATGTGGAAGTTTTATAGTCGCTATTTGATTGTTCAAACGGAAAAAATGGACTCCAACTAATTTCTCTGCTCTCTTGGGAAGTTTTACAAAAATAAAGATAAAGTAGGATAATCAAGCTTAGATTTTAGAGTCCATTATTTATTTCCCTACTCTCTGGGGAAAGTTAAATTCATTGCTGTAGTAATTGCAGTAGTCAGTGATTTCTTGTATTTTATGAAATCATTTGCCTAATACACAATTACTTCACTGCTTTTTTTTGAAAGATTTCTAGTATAAGATATTTTTTCATTCCTAAGATCATAAAATAGGTTTCTATGCTTTTTTTTTATCACAGTCAAACCACCTCTGCATATCATAATCTTATTTTTTTTAATGTTTCATTAATAATTATATGGTCTTCACTTACTGAAGACTATATGAGGTATTTAATCTGCAATAATAGGCTTCTGTTTGATAATTGAATTTCTGTTTTCAATGAACTATTGTGTTTCATTGTGGCAGAATGTAGTAGTATTGTAGTAAAGTAATTATATATATTGAATGTAGATAGCCGTGTTATTAATGTAAAAAATAAAAGTTTTTTTTACTAAAATAACATAATGTAATAGTATTGTTCTGATAGTACTTTACTGTACTGTACTGTACTGTATTGCACTTTAATGTATTGTAGTTACAGTAATATAGGAGTATTGTGACTGACATATTGTATTGTATTGTATTGTATTGTATAATATTGTAGTACATTGTATTGTATTGCATTGTATTGTAGTTATAGTAATATAGGAGTATTCTGACTGACATATTGTATTGCTTTGTATTGTATTGCACTTTAATGTATTATAGTTATAGTAATATAGGAGTATTGTGACTGACATATTGTATTGTATTGTATCATATTGCAAGTCATAGTGAATTGTAGTTTACAGTATTAGCTGCAAGAGTATTATCGTAGTAGAAGTGTTTTGTATCACATCAAAGGGTTCATCATGTATAGATATATACCTGTGTACTGTAGTTTTGTTTGATACATTGCAGTTTTTACCAATCATTTACCAATGTTGGATTGCTGCTGTTGTGGTGAAGAGATGCTGTTCCATGGGTCCTGCCGATGGTGATGGTGCTGTTGTGGTGAAGAGATGCTGTTCCATGGGTCCTGCCAATGGTGATGGTGCTGTTGTGGTGGAGAGATGCTGTACCATGGGTCCTGAGGAAGAATGTTGTTTGTGTTGAGAGATATGTAGGGTTGGATAGGTAGTGTGTTGTGTTGTGTTGTATGGTTGTTGGTAATGCGGTATGGTGTACTATGTGGAGTGGTCAGTGGTTGGTGGTGCACTGTGGTGTGCTTTGTGGAGTGGTAGGTTGTTGTTGGTATGGTGTGCTATGTGGAGTGGAAGGTTGTTGGTGGTGCACTGTGGTGTACTATGCGGAGTGGTCAGTGGTTGGTGGTGCACTGTGGTGTGCTATGTGGAGTGGTAGGTTGTTGTTGGTATGGTGTGCTATGTGGAGTGGAAGGTTGTTGGTGGTGCACTGTGGTGTACTATGTGGAGTGGTCAGTGGTTGGTGGTGCACTGTGGTGTGCTATGTGGAGTGGTAGGTTGTTGTTGGTATGGTGTGCTATGTGGAGTGGAAGGTTGTTGGTGGTGCACTGTGGTGTACTATGTGGAGTGGTCAGTGGTTGGTGGTGCACTGTGGTGTACTATGTGGAGTGGTGAGTTGTTTTGTGGTGTGGTGTACTATGTGGAGTGGTGGGATTTTGATGGTGTGATGTGGTGTAATATGTGGAGTGGTGAGTTGTTTGGTGGTGTGGTGTAATATGTGGAGTGGTGAGTTGTTTGGTGGTGTGGTGTACTATGTGGAGTGGTGAGTTGTTTGGTGGTGTGGTGTACTATGTGGAGTGGTGGGTTGTTGTTGGTGTGTTGTACTATGTGGAGTGGTGAGTTGTTTGGTGTTGTGGTGTAATATGTGGTGTGGTTGGTTGTTTGATGGTGTGGTGAACTATGTGGAGTGGTGGGTTGTTTGGTGGTGTGGTGTACAATGTGGAGTAGTGAGTTGTTTGGTGGTGGTGAACTATGTGGAGTGGTGGGTTGTTTGGTGGTGTGGTGTACTATGTGGAGTGGTGAGTTGTTTGGTGGTGTGGTGAACTATGTGGAGTGGTGGGTTGTTTGGTGGTGTGTTGTAATATGTGGAGTGGTGAGTTGTTTGGTGGTGTGGTGAACTATGTGGAGTGGTGACTGGTTTTGTGTGTTGTACTATGTTGAGTGGTGGGTTGTTGATGGTGTGATGTGGTGTAATATGTGGAGTTGTGAGTTGTTTGGTGGTGTGGTGAACTATGTGGAGTGGTGGGTTGTTTGGTGGTGTGGTGTACTATGTGGAGTGGTGAGTTGTTTGGTGGTGTGGTGAACTATGTGGAGTAGTGGGTTGTTTGGTGGTGTGGTGTACTATGTGGAGTGGTGAGTTGTTTGGTGGTGTGGTGTACTATGTGGAGTGGTTGGTTGTTGGTGGTGTGGTGTACTATGTGGAGTGGTGAGTTGTTTGGTGGTGTGGTGTAATATGTGGAGTGTTGGGTTGTTTGGTGATGTGGTGAACTATGTGGAGTGGTGGGTTGTTTGGTGGTGTGGTGTACTTTGTGGAGTGGTGAGTTGTTTGGTGGTGTGGTGAACTATGTGGAGTGGTGGTTTGTTTGGTGGTGTGGTGTACTATGTGGATTGGAGTTGTTTGGTGGTGTGGTGTACTATGTGGAGTGGTGGGTTATTGGAGGTGTGGTGTACTATGTAGAGTGATGAGTTATTTGGTGGTGTGGTGTACTATGTGGAGTGGTGGGTTGTTTGGTGGTGTGTTGTAATATGTGGAGTGGTGAGTTGTTTGGTGGTGTGGTGAACTATGTGGAGTGGTGACTTGTTTTGTGTGGTGTACTATGTGGAGTGGTGGGTTGTTGATTGTGATGTGGTGTAATATGTGGAGTTATGAGTTGTTTGGTGGTGTGGTGTACTATGTGGAGTGGTGACTTGTTTTGTGTGGTGTACTATGTGGAGTGGTGGGTTGTTGATGGTGTGATGTGGTGTAATATGTGGAGTTATGAGTTGTTTGGTGGTGTGGTGTACTTTGTGGAGTGGTGAGTTGTTTGGTGCTGTGGTGAACTATGTGGAGTGGTGGTTTGTTTGGTGGTGTGGTGTACTATGTGGAGTGGTGAGTTGTTTGGTGGTGTGGTGTACTATGTGGAGTGGTGGTTTGTTTGGTGGTGTGGTGTACTATGTGGATTGGAGTTGTTTGGTGGTGTGGTGTACTATGTGGAGTGGTGGGTTACTAGGTCCTGTATTATTTGTGAAGAAGAGATAAGAATGGATGCAGCTCTACTTTATTTTATCATATTTATTACTAGGTCCTGTAGTATTTGTGAAGATGAGACAACAATGGATGCAGTTTTATATTATTTTATCATATGTTTTGCTAGGTCCTGTATAATTTGTGGAGAAGAGATAACAATGGATGCAGCTGTACATTATTTTATCATATTTATTACTAGGTCCTGTATTATTTGTGAAGAAGAGATAAGAATGGATGCAGCTCTACGTTATTTTATCATATTTATTACTAGGTTCTGTAGTATTTGTGAAGATGAGACAACAATGGATGCAGTTTTATATTATTTTATCATATGTTTTGCTAGGTCCTGTATAATTTGTGGAGAAGAGATAACAATGGATGCAGCTGTACATTATTTTATCTTATTTATTGCTAGGTCCTCTATTATTTGTGAAGCAGAGATAAGAAAGGATGCAGCTCTACCTTATTTTATCATATTTATTACTAGGTCCTGAATATATGGTGAAGATGACACATTATTTTATCTTATTTACTGCTGGGTCCTCTATTATTTGTGAAGAAGAGATAAGAATGGATTCAGCTGTACGTTATTTATCATTTTTATTGCTAGGTCCTGTATATATGGTGAAGATGACACATTATTTTATCTTATTTACTGCTAAGTCCTCTATTATTTGTGAAGAAGAGATAAGAATGGATGCAGCTCTAAATTATTTTATCATATTTATTGCTAAGTCCTGTATAAATGGTGAAGATGACACATTATTTTATCTTATTTATTGCTAGGTCCTCTATTATTTGTGAAGAAGTGACAACAACGAATGCTGCTGAATGTTATTTCATTTGATTTATTGCTAGGTGATGTAAAATTGAAGATGAGACAACAATGGATGCAGTTCTATGTTATTTTATCTTATTTATTGCTAGGTCTTGTATAATTGGTGAAGATGTGAATAGAATGGATGCAGCATTACATAATTTTCTCTTTTAATTGCTAGGTCATGAATAATTTGTGAAGATGTAACAATTACAATTGCAGCTCTACATTATTCATTGTTAGGTCTTGTAAGTTTGCTGAAGACAAGACAACGATTTTCCCTTGTATTTTAAATCGTAATTGTTATTACATTGTATCTTATAACATTGTATATTATCTTATTTAATATTGTATTTTATATTATTTTATGTTATTTCATCTTATATCCTTATATCTTATTGCACATATTGTGTTGTATTAATTGTATCTTATATTTTGCTATTATTTTATTTCTTAACCATTTTTCTTAGTAATTAACATTAATTAATAATAACAACTAATAATTAACAATAACTAATAATTAACAATAACAATTAACAATAACTAATAATTAACACTAATAATTAACACTAATAATTAACAATAACATTTAACAATAACAATTAACAAAAACTAATAATTAATAATAACTAATAATTAACACTATTAATTAACAATAAGTAATAATCAACAATAACAATAACAATTAACAATAACAATTTACAATTACTAATAATTAACAATAACTAATAATTAACAATAATAATTAACAATAACAGTTAACAATAGCTTGTAATTAACAATAACTCATAATTAACAATAACTCATAATTAACACTAATAATTAACAATAACATTTAACAATAACAATTAACAATAACTAATAATAAACAATAACTAATAATTAACACTAATAATTAACAATAAGTAATAATCAACAATAACAATAACAATTGACAATAACAATTTACAATAACTAATAATTAACAATAATAATTAACAATAACAGTTAACAATAGCTTGTAATTAACAATAACTCATAATAAACAATAACTCATAATTAACACTAATAATTAACAATAACAATTAACATTAACTAATTATTAATAATTAACAATAAATAATTATTAACACTAATAATTAACAATATCTAATAATTAACACTAATAATCAACAATAACTAATAATTAATAATAACTTATAATTAATAATAACTAATAATTAACACTAATAATTAACACTAATAATTAACAATTACTAATAACTAACAATTACTAACAACTAACAATTACTAACAATTGACAATGTTCAGTCGGCTCAAGTTTATGGGGTTTGTCTAACTGATGAGTCCTGGAAACCCTGTATGGGCCCCTTAACATAATCGGGACGAAACGCACTTAATGTTTTTATTTGGGGCATGTTAAAATCTGACAGGACACTTTTAGAAACTCTTTTCTATGGGGCTAGCTCTAATTAATGAACTTAAAGTGCTATTATATAAATAACCAAAAACATAAATCTAATTCTATTATAACAATTAAATATTTTGTGGATATTAGGTGCGTCTTAGAGATATTGTTTGTACTGTTAGTATTAATTTGTACGTTTTTCTATAACTTTTATCAACAGTATTTCAGATATTTAAAAATGGTCAGTGGTCGTAATCATCTTTTCCTTGGATCCACTAGGTTGTTATGGTCTCACTACACAATTGAATTTTGTTCTTTGTTCTATATATAATAAGGTCTAGGATTTCCATGGTAAAAAAAGAATTCCACATAGAATTTTGTTTTCATAGCAGGAATGTATACCCACATAAAAATGCACAATATCTGGTAGGTTGACTAAGTTTTTTTTTTGTTTTTTTTTGAAAAAAAAAGTCTCTAAATGCTCATCAATACATGCATATGTTGAAATCCTATAAAAGTCACTTTTTAACACCAGTGATGTCTTATTGCAGTTTATGCTATGCCAACTTCTGCTCTACTCATCTGCAGCAAGAAATCACAACCATTATGATTCATTTTGAAAATATTTCAAAACCAAATTACAAAGGCCTTTTTTTAAGCATAAGAATCGTGTTACCGTGGAAAAAGGGATGTAACTGTGTAGTGTGATGTTAACTAATATCAGACGTATCTCTGCAAGTCGATGACTGCCACCGCACATATTCAAATGTGAGGTTAATTACTGTAGAACAAAGTTGATGATCAATCATGACAGAATGTACTGGCAGTCAAATGCATTACTGACTGAGCTCACAAGTACACATGTGCCGACATGAATGAGTCTCAAAACCTAAATGTAATAAATGTCCGTTTGAATAGATTGTAATTTTAAATAGGATAATTTATTCATCTTAATCCTGAAACTGGGCCACTGTCATGGGGGTGATAATGGTTAATAAAGTTGAAATTGGGCTACACAATCAGGTTGTATATGGCATATCCAGTTTTACTGGTGGAGGAAGACCTAAAAATAAATCTGAGTAGAACCACTGTCCTTATAACTGGTAAAGTTGTTTGAGCAAGCAGGACTCGAATCTTAATGCAGAGTATTTCATTTAAAAAAACAAACAAACAGAATTTAAAAAAAAGGGGGGGGGGGGGGGGGGGGGGTTAAGGGGGGGGGGGGGGGGGGGTTGACACTTGTGTAGGTACAGGACATTGGGGCCAGGAATGTTCAAATACAATAACCAAAGTATTTCAAAAAAACAATTACCTATTGTAGATATTTAGCTGTAAACTAAATACAGCAGCCCTTTAATAGAAAGAATATAAGCATGCACACTTAATGACAGCAAGTTATTTCAAACATCAAAATCACTTCAATCTATGGTTCATTTATACCAAACAGCTAGATCACTTCAACCTTTTATTTCATTAAAGGCTCATTAAACTTCTGAAATGGTCGTTTTTAGTTTTAATTTAAGTCAGTTTTACTCTTCCAGACGATAGAATACATGTATATTTGGTCACTGAGAAACTATGGAAACAAAAAAAATATATATAAAGCACATCATTAGTACATAATTAAGAATGGGTTTTGTTTACAAATTAATGTTCGTCTCTTTCCAATAAACACCTTCAGTAACGAAGCTTGTTCTGAAACGCGTCAGTCGGTATTATATGATCAATTCACTTCAGAGAGAAACATAGTATGGGGAACTGTAGGGGTTGCAGTTACATATTAAATAGATAGTTTTAAAGAACATCCCCTCTATTCCTCTCAGTGTATTAATGAATTGGAACCCACAACCTAATATATTCCACGTAAGTGATGAATCATTCATATGAAAGTAAAAATAAAATTACTTCTTTTAATAACTGTACTAGCCTGTGTGGTTCCGGCTAAAAATAGAATCCCTGTCGATCTCTGCAGAATGGGTAGGAATCCTCCAAATGGGTGTCATGTTCATTTTATCATTTTTTGTCGTGTTCACTATTATGGTTAAATTATCAACCCCTGTGTGGTTCAAGGGAGCCATATGAGTGATGGCAAGAATAGGATCACTGTGGCTTATGCATGTCGTAAGAAGCAACAATTTGAGTAATAAGTTATCAAGGTTCTATGTTCATTCTGCATATTTATTTGTTAATTTATTTTTTTTTTAATCTGTATGCTAATTTGTTGTTTTTGTACATGAAGTGTGAACCTGAAATCTACCTTCCAGTTGGCGTCAAATAACCTATGTGTGAGTACGCCGTCAAACCCTATTCATTCATTCCTTAATAACTGTACTAAACAAACCACCCATGGTATCCTCTTAATATTGACTGTGATAAAGTGATTTGTGACGTAATAGCCTGTGCGATTATAAGTGTCACGCCTATATGCAAGGGAGGATCCTGAGTAAGAGATACTAGACCAAACTAGTATTCCGTAGTCATTGGTTTTCAGTGCATATAACTAATATAATGCGTACTACGTTCAAAACAGTTTTATTGCAGCCGACATCATATATATTTTTTTCAAAAAAGAAACCCCCAAAACGATACAGGATATTAGTGAAGACATAACTTTTCTAATCTTTTTAATGAACCCCTTATCTAACGGTCTTAATCGGCACACTGCCACTGCAATATGCATTTGTGTACTTCGGAACACTGGCGGAGGTACAGTTGGAAAGCAACCCAAGTCACTACGTAATAACAAAAATGTGAACAAAAATTAAAAGCTTGGTCCGCTCGTCTAAGATATATACATTTCAATCAAAGTTATTTATTTTTCTCGCTTTTTTAAAAACAGTCACTATTGGGCTGTATGAATGGTTTTAGCAAAACTATAAACACATTTTATTATCAAAAAGTGGGCATTTCGGAAGTTTAATGAGACTTTAAATACAATCATTTTAGAAAATATTGTAGTAATAATTATTAAAGTGAGAGTGAATAACATGGCTGGTTGACTTTTATTCACATATGACTAATTATGATATAATCACAAATCTTATCTAATTTGCTGTTTGCATTAAGTGTCTGTTCTAGCATTTTAAATGCTTTGATACAATATATTTAATGGTGTTTAAAACACATTTTCTGCTTTTTGAAATACAGGGTCAGTGAACATATTGTAGTCCTGTTGAATTGGAAAAAAATGTTTTTAGCCAATTTCAAAATTTTATAAAATCCTGATATATTCCCTTTAATGTGTATATGCCTCTGGATAAACCAAGTACATGTATTTACAATATGAGCAATATTGAAGAAACTATGTTTGTTTGATTTATTTAGCGTCATAATTATGTCATCGAGGATTAAAAGGTGAACAGTTTACCTAATCACTCTTTCCTGGGATCCTGAAAGTTTAACCAACACACCCATCTCTACATATGGGTAAAATTATTGCCTTTTACTGGAAAAATCACCAGTGGAACATAAACTTTATGGTGATGATATAATAGATTCGCATTACAGTCAACACAACAGCATTATTATCATCATCATTATCACCATCCTCATCATCACCACCCTTACCATTCTCATCCTCATCATAACTACCACCACCATCACCACCACTATCATTATCATCATCATCATCATAACTACCACCACCACCAATATCATTATCATCATCATAATAACTACCACCACCACCACTATCATCATCATTATCATCATCATCATAACTACCACCACCACCACTATTATCATTATCATCATCATAACTACTACCACCACCACCACTATCATCATCATTATCACCATCATCATAACTACCACCACCACTATCATTATCATCATCATCATCACCACCACTATCATCATCATTATCATCATCATCATCATCACTACCACCACCACTAATATCATCATTATCATCATCATCATAACTACCACCACCACTATCATCATCATTATCATCATCATAACTACCGCCACCACTATCATCATCATTATTAGCATCAACAACAACAAACTCCAATAGTAACAACAACAACAACAGCATTGATGATTCCTATCCAAAAGGGACACAACAAAACTAGTTTTGCGAATCAGACATGAAAAAGGTTAAGTCAATGCGAATCAGACATGAAAAATGTTAAGTCGACATTGAAAATTGATACCGAAAGGAATTGAAATTATTTGGAGAAGAAATCAAAACATATAAGGAGAGCGAACATATTGATGAAACAATTGTTTATTGTAAATTAGATAAATTATGCAAGCATGGTATCGAAAACCTCCTGATGTGCTTAACACAGGCCAGCGTTGTTGATTGAAACTTTGATTGAATGATTATCTTTAGTGTGGTTATATATTTGCACAGTGTTAATACTTGTTATTAAACTTAATAGATCATAATCGATAATATAGAAATGTTATTCTAATATCTGTATTATTGTCAATAATTACTACCAAATTACCAATCTACTATTTAAATTGTTTTGAAATTATATTTTCAAAAACACTGTCTAGCTAATTTACAGAGGAAGAACCCATCGGACATTACCTCCCTTTACTAGAGAAATATGTATACTTTATTGAAATATAATGTGGACATTACCTCCCATTACTAGAGAACTATGCATACATTATTGAAACACAATGTGGACATTACCTCGCTTTATTAGATATAGATATAATTTAGACATCATTCAACTGTAAGTCAATGAGCATAATAATTTGCAAAACACAAACTACTTTAACTGTAGCCTGTATTAATTCGATATTTGAAGTCTGTGTCAGTATACTGTGACTGGATGGGGTACCATACCATGTGACATGATACTTAAGTGTGACAGCATGAAAAAATGTTGGGTTGAAAGCGAGGCTTTACAGTATAAAACAACTTATAACATCTACCGGTACTAGCAATCCCACCCTTTATACTTTGATTTTATATTTAGTAATCAGGGGCGAATCTAGGATTTCAGTTTAGACGGGGCCAACTTAAAGGGTGCAATACAAAGACTGGATGTTTTTCAGTAAAAATATAGTGAATTTTAATAATAAAATATGTGACTTTAGGGGGTTGGAGACAGGGAGTGGGGGCGTGTGCTAGGGGTTTATGATTGTAATTATCCCAAGCTGAAGGCTTGCTGGTGAGCTTATGTAGTACAGCTTACAGGTGAGCTTATGTAGTACAGATTGCTGGTGAGCTTATGTAGTACAGCTTGCTGGTGTGCTTATGCAGTACAGATTACAGGTGAGCTTATGTAGTACAGCTTACAGGTGATCTTATGTAGTACAGTTTGCAGGTGAGCTTATGTAGTACAGCTATCTGGTGAGCTTATGTAGTACAGCTTGCTGGTGAGCTTATGTTGTACAGCTTGCAGGTGAGCTTATGTAGTACAGCTTGCAGGTGACGAACCCGGTGGGGGTGGGGGGGGGATGCACTCCCTTTATATTGGTGAATACATATGTGCTGCATTTTGACCATTCATTCTACATTTAACCTGTGGTTCTGTGATAATTTCAATTTTCTGTGATCATCTCATTTTTAACCAATTTCAATAAGAATTGTTCTTCTCAGGAACCTCTGTAATTTCTGACATATTTCCAGTGTTTTTTTAATACTGATTCTCAAGAACAATCATAAATGTTGAAATCAACATGTTTATCATCCTTTTTTTGTTTTTATGTGTATACTAATATCTAAAAAGTAAATAGATGTACTGAGGTAGAATTATACAAATGTTATATATTCTAAGGTGCTGTTTCAAAATCATTTACAGTTGAGGTAATAGGGTCGAACCCGGTGGGGCGGGGGGGGGGGGGGGGGGGTGCACTCCCTATATATTGGTGAATACATATGTGCCGCCAATTTGACCATTATTTTTGGACATATGATGTAGAGTTTTGAACCTGATTTCTTTTGCACAATGCATTGTAGAGCTTTGATCCTCCTTTCTGGACTGTAATACAGACTTCTGAGCCCATGTTTAATCCAGGGTTCAATCCCCTCTTGCCTAGGCACTCCAGGCTAGGAAAGAGATTATGCCATTGTGCAGACAAATATTTATTTAGTTTAAATGGAGAGTCTTGACTCCTATATAATTTGTTTGAATGTAGAGTTTTGACTCCTATATAATTTGTTTGATTGTAAAGTTTTGACCACCATATAATTTGTTTGAATGTAGAGTTTTGACCATCATATAATGTGTTTGAATGTAAAGTTTTGACCCCTGTATAATGTGTTTGAATGTAGAGTTTTGACTCCTATATAGTTTGTTTGAATGTAGAGTTTTGACCCCTGTATAATTTGTTTGAATGTACAGTTTTGACCACCATATAATTTGTTTGAATGTAGAGTTTTGACCCCTATATAATTTGTTTGAATGTAGAGTTTTGACCCCTGTATAATTTGTTTGAATGTACAGTTTTGACCACCATATAATTTGTTTGAATGTAGAGTTTTGACCCCTGTATAATATGTTTGAATGTAGTTTTGACCCCTATATAATTTGTTTGAATGTAGAGTTTTGACCCCTATATAATTTGTTTGAATGTACAGTTTTGACCCCTATATAATTTGTTTGAATGTAGATTTTTGACCACCATATAATTTGTTTGAATGTAGAGTTTTGACCCCTGTATTATTTGTTTGAATGTAGAGTTTTGACACCTGTATAATTTGTTTGAATGGAGAGTTTTGACTCCTATATAATTTGTTTGAATGTAGAGTTTTGACCCCTGTATAATTTGTTTGAATGTACAGTTTTGACCCCTGTATAATTTGTTTGAATGGAGAGTTTTGACTCCTATATAATTTGTTTTAATGTAGAGTTTTGACCCCTATATAATTTGTTTGAATGTAGAGTTTTGACCCCTGTATAATTTGTTTGATATAATTTGTTTGAATGTAGAGTTTTGACCCCTGTATAATTTGTTTGAATGGAGAGTTTTGACTCCTATATAATTGGTTTGAATGTAGAGTTTTGACCCCTGTATAATTTGTTTGAATGTACAGTTTTGACCCCTATATAATTTGTTTTAATGTAGAGTTTTGACCCCTATATAATTTGTTTGAATGTAGAGTTTTGACCCCTGTATAATTTGTTTGAATGTAGAGTTTTGACCACCATATAATTTGTTTAAATGTAGAGTTTTTTACCCCTATATAATTACATACACATGAATACTGAATGGTCTTTTTTTCTAGAAATTGTAGGGACTTTTTATCTGACAATCTTGATGACATTTTTCAGGCATTTCTGGTTGTCGGAGAAATAAGTCACCGAGATTCCAGAAAAACAAGAGGCCCAAGAGGGTCTGAATCACTCTACTTGCAACAAACGGGACCTCTTGGGACCTGACTTTAACAAACCTTTTAGGAGACCTCCATGAAATGCTACATGTAAAATATTTAAGGTCTATAGGCCTTTAACTTTCAGAGAAATGATTATTACAGTTTTACTTAAGATATGATTATAAGCCCTGTGGCAGAGGCATTTGTGGTTGAATCAGGCTGGTTCAAGAACTTGTTCGAGATTTTGTGGTTATATAACTGCTGTGCAAAATTAGTTAAGATTCAATGAAAATTTACCATGACATAAGCTTATAAGTCACAAGGATTGCCACTGGGATTGCAAGAAAAGTAGGTTGATAGCCTATAACCTACTTTTCTGACAATACCAGTGACCTTTTTTTCTGTTAATGCTGGAAACATATATTTTTTGGCAAATCCAAGTGACTTGTTTTTATTTTTTCTGGCAATACCAATGACTTGTTTTATTTTTCTGGATATCATGATGACCTATTTTTCTGGCTATCCCACCGACTTCTTTTTCTGGCAATCTTGATAACCTCATTTTCTGACAATCCCAGCAACTTATTTTTCTGGCTATCATGGTGACTTCTTTTTCTGGCAGTCTTGATAACCTATTTTTCTGGCTATCCCGTGACTTCCTTCTCTAGCAATCTTGATAACCTAATTTTCTGGCAATCCCAGCGACTTATTTTTCTGTCCATCTTGATAACTTAATTATAGTGACTACTTTTTCTGGTTATCTTGATAACCTAATTTTCTTGCAATCCCAGCTACTTATTTTTTTGGCAATCTTGATAACCTTTTCTTCTTGCAATCCCAGTGACTTCTTTTTCTGGCAATCTTGATAACCTTTTTTTCTGGCAATCCTGGTGACATTATTTTTAAGCAGGTTAAAAATCCTGGTACCACCACGGAAGTCAAAACGGTTTGTCTTTGTCAGGTGAAAAAAAGTTTAGAATTCCTTTCTTCTATATCTTTAGTATTTTAGATATTTTCCTAGTACATATATCTAATACAGCTATAGCCATTTATATATTTTTCTTTATATGTACACCTGATTTGTTTTATAAATGAGTTACTTTATCAAACACATGGTTATATCTGATATTATTATTTTCTCAAATTCTATTCTATCCTTCTTTCTTTGCGCACCGTTGAGTAATTATCAAGTTTGATAGATCAATGTAGATGTTCCATATTTTTGAGATAAGATTACAGTAAAATGTCTGAAGAATCTCACGGTATAAAAGATCTTATGTTACGCCAGTAATTAAAATATACCTAACTTTGATCCTAATTTAAAAACAAAATTCGTATCATAAAGTTATTTTTTTCTTATGAACGTAAAGACAACTTCATACTCTTTCACTTGATACCAAAATTATAAATTTATAAATCATACTAAATAAGTTAATACGGGTTCCGCGGGTTCCGGGTTTTATAATATTGAATTTTGGCTGCACTATTTCAATGAAAATTTACCCAATTTTGATACTAACTTAAAAACAAAATTCTAATCATAAAGTTATTTTTTTACTTTGAACGTAACGACAACTTCATACTCTTTCAGGTGGTACCAAAATTATGAATTCATTTTGCATAATAAGTAAGTTACAAAGGGTTCTGTGGGTTCCGGGTTTAATGATATTAAATTTTGGCTGTAATATTTCAATGAAAATTTACCCAACTTTGATCCTAATTTAAAAACAAAATTCTGATCATAAAGTTATTTTTTCCTATGAACGTAAAGACAACTTCATACTCTTTCAGTTGGTACCAAAATTATGAATTTATGGTACATAATAAGTAAGTTACGAAGGGTTCCGGGTTTTCCTTATCAATATTTAGAAGGGTTCCGGGGAATAGACCTGCCCCATTCAGCCGTTTTCTCAATATCTCAAGCGGCCATCGTTACGGTAAACAACTCTGATTTGAACAAAATACTTTGTAATTAAAATGTCTTCCGAAGGACTTTGGGAAGACAGAGATGTACGATTCGACATCAGTCCGAAGTGAGTTGCATTACTTTTTCATTTCAGACTAATAAGCGTTACAGAAATGCAATAAACATCCAACAACTTAGACTTGCTGAGAGTGGGTGGGGTTACATACATTCCAATCTTTCTACCATAATATTGACCAGTAACAACTAGCGAGTAAAATGAATACAAACCAAAAAAATAAAATTAATTCAACTTTCATGTTACTTCAATCTTTTTACATGATATATGGTACCGTAACCTTTTTCCGATCACAGCCTGATGCAGTACCCCACACTGGATACAAAGTTTTATACTGGTCATACCTAATACCGCGAGTCTAAATTTTTTTCAACCATATAAAGAATGGCGTCAATAATAAACAGTAATAAGGTTACTCAAGTATGGTGAGTAATAAACAGTTGCCGATACGAAATGCAAACAAATGCCGACGCTAAAGGAAGTTGGAGCTGTGTGCATGTCTTCCCAGACTGTTTTTATACGGGCATTCGCGGTAATAGGTATATCGCGGTATTAGGTATACTGTATATAATTCTTTTTTAACCTACATTGCTGGTTAGTGCCTCACATCATTCGCGTACAGTCAAAAATGTATCACAATGCCCAAGAGTGAACCTGTACATTATTGGAAAAAGTTCAGTTTAGTTATAAAAATGTAATTCTCACTAGTAGGTCCATTTTTCAGTGTACATAAAACCTTGACAAAAGCTAGGTTTGTTTATGAAAATATCAATTCCAACCATGTCTGTTGAAAACTGATGCAATACAGGTCAAGGTCAAAAGTTTCAAATATTACCTTCTGTCAGAAACATTAATCTACAGAGACTCGCAGGAGAAGGTGCTTCTTGCAAGAACACTTAAAACACCTATTGTTCTCATCATGTGACTAGGATCTCAGTGAGAGATGCAATGGCTATCTACTACTTATTGTTATGTTGCTATGACAGAATATATTGATGAACAAGGATGATTATTATTTTTTATTATTATTATTTCACTTGAGCTATTGCTTTATGTTATTTATAATCGAATCAGTGATTTATTTACTGATGTAGTTTATGTATAGCATCATTGTTGGACATTTTGGTAATTGTAATTTATGGTTGGAAAGGTTTGTTATAAGAAGTGGATAAGGAAAGGTGGATGCATTACCTAATGGAGTTTAAATTAAAAAAAATCGTCTTTTTTTAAATCAGTGTTATAATGGTTACTATTACAATTTTTTTTTGGATAAAATTAGAAAAAAATTAATAACCTCTTGCTGTTCAGTGATTTGACACTGTTATAAAATAAATCCATTGAGAAATATTTACTCAGGTGAAAGGTAAGTGCAGTTTTATTTTCTTCCATTTATTTGCACTTCTACAGCCTCATGTCATTTTAGTTTGACACATTACGTCATCCTGTCATGTGATTGAAATCTGATGATGCCATTTTGTTGAAAGTATATTAGGGTCACCGTGATCTTACGTAAATGGACAATGGACAATTTTTTAAATATTTTAGGTATAAAATTAGTTGCAAAAATAAAATGTTATATACAAGCATTTTATGTCATCTGTTTTGCATTGAAAATTTAACAGGGAATCTTTCTTAAGTGATCGAAAACTGGTAACATTATCATATCATGTGTTACTTTTATGGTAATATTTTTCTTGTGGACAATTAAAAAGCTTGTTAAAACTGGTCCATCGAAACGCCCCAAATCACGCCAACACACAAAAAACAATAAGAGAATAATTTTTATATAAGTGTATAAAAAACACTTAATACACATTTGAATGTTGAAACAGTAAGACTGTTTTGTAGGAAAACTATCAGAGAAATTATGTTTTTGTTATATTTTTACCACAAGATATCCCATCAAAAGTTGTTTTTTTCTGTCTGTTTTTTTGCACACAGTCATGTAAGTTACACAGTTTCAATATCCATATTCTTTATGTAAAAGACACTTTAACGATTTTCTCATAAGATAGTATTTATATGTACACTAAGTTTGACAGGTTGCATTAGACCTAGGGCTGGAAAATTCCACTTGTCCGCTCGCCATGAAGAGTCAACATTAGACCTAGGGCTGGAAAATTCCACTTGTCCGCTCGACATGAAGAGTCAACATTAGACCTAGGGCTGAAAAATTCCACTTGTCCGCTCGCCATGAAGAGTCGACATTAGACCTAGGGCTGGAAAATTCCACTTGTCCGCTTGTCATGAAGAGTCAACATTAGACCTAGGGCTGGAAAATTCCACTTGTCCGCTCGCCATGAATAGTCAACATTAGACCTAGGGCTGGAAAATTCCACTTGTCCGCTCGCCATGAAGAGTCAACATTAGACCTAGGGCTGGAAAATTCCACTTGTCCGCTCGCCATGAATAGTCAACATTAGACCTAGGGCTGGAAAATTCCACTTGTCCGCTCGCCATGAATAGTCAACATTAGACCTAGGGCTGGAAAATTCCACTTGTCCGCTCGCCATGACAAGTCGACATTTGGTTAGGACGAGTAAGATTTAAGGAACTGACCTTTACATTTCTTTGATTTTAAGCATTCAATTAAAAAATCTTAGAATAGCTTTTATAAGAAATTTCAAGTCCTGTAGACCACATTTGTATATAAAAAAAACACAGTTTTCAGCTGGAACCACTAGGAGTTGTGACTACGACTATTTATTGAATTGTGAGCTATTCAGTTTTTCCAGGTTATTTATTTAATCCATAAGCAAGCTTATTTTCTCTTTTTCAGGTTTGTGCTGTTTTTATATTTTTTTGATGGTGATATACAGTAAATTATGTGCATGGTTAAGCATGCACTTAATGGGGATTAATCAAAAGAACAACAGCATATATGTAGTATGATTTATTCAAAACAATAATATAATATAAGACTTAGTGCCACTTAATCTTAAGGCTTCAGGCAAAGCATATCATTTAGTTCAGATTGTATTATTTTTTTCATTTTTGCAGTCAAATGAAGATGCGTCCAGGGGAAAAATTAATAGATAAAATGGATGCTGTAGAAGATACTAAGGGAAACAATGGAGAAAGAGGTGAGATCCTATTTGTTATATGTATCCTCTCCGGAGACATATTGTCTTTGTGCTTTCCGTTTGTCCATATGTCTGTCAAAAAATATTTTCCAGAGAACTCCTCTTACATCTGTGGCTGGATTTGGCTGAAACTTGCTGGGAAACATTTGTGTGAGATTTAGTTGCTCGTATATATTTTGCATTTCGATCTGATGATTTTTTTTAGTTATGACCCATTTGCATTGTCCTTGCGTCTTCGCTTGAACCGAGTTCACATGTCAAGTTGCTGGAAATGATTCAGTATGAAAAGTAGTTACTGGTATATATACTTCTTTGCATTCCAGTTCCATGATTTTTTAGCTGAGATATGGTCCCTCAAGGCTTTTAATATTGGAGTTTTGTCCATATTTCTTCTCTTCAGTCATCAACTAGAGAGGCCCTCCCAGCCATTTGGAGATCTGGGAATACCCAATTATTTTTAGAGATCTAGTGTCAAGTGTGGGGAAATACTTTTAGGGAACTACATGGCAAATTCTTTTGGGGATCTGGGCAGCATTGGCCATTACTTTAAAAGATCTAAGGAACTGGGACCCCCTCATTAGATTTCACTGTGAACTTCAAACTTTCCACATGAAAATTCTTGCCTGTACTTCTTCCCCACAACCAACAACAATGTTTGGACAGATCTTACTCTGAATGATTGATGTGAAGCCTTGATGTGCATATTATCCACTTTGCTTTTCAGTGCCATTGCAGTTATAGCCAGTCTTAAAGCTAACCAGTTTTGCACAATACCAATAACATTTAAAATAATTATCTAAAGTGTTTGAGGGGGGGAGACAAACTTGTTGTTTTTTTTAAAAAAAAATTCGAGTTGTTAATCATTTATTTGGTAACTGGTAATTGTTTTAAAACATAATGCATGAATGAAATTATGAAAATGAATTGCTCTAGGAAGATTTCCCAATTAACAAAGAGTGTGCTGGTGCAGTGGTCATTGGATATAATGTTGGCCACTCATGCCAGATTTCATGGATAAGATCCCAGGCACAACCTGATGACAAATAAAAAACAATACTGGTTGTACCCTGGAAACTTATTCAAGAATGATTCATCAAGTACAAAGCTTACTTAAGATAATATTAATTTGGCCATCCTTAAAAAATAAATTGTTTGCCATGCTCCTACCTACTCACTTAAAATTGCTGCTACCCAACCTTTTATATTTTTTTGATTTTCAGAGCATTTAATTTTGTTTTCACGATTGATGTCCATTTTGCCTTAAAATGACTATGCAAAATCAAAAGTTGGCAAAATATATATTTTTAGCTCCCTACCCACATGAAAAATACTCGGTCGGAGCACAGCAAACAAATACTTTTCAAGGATGGCCTTAGTATAATTAAAATATAAGGTACATGTATATCAAGGTGGCATGTCAAGCATTAATATTGGATGCTTAAATGAATGTTGGCAAACAACCTATGATATGGTCATAAAAGTGTAAGCATTTCAAATTTGAAACCATTTGCTCTTGTGATGAAGTTAGCATGTCTTTATTCAAGAAATTTAAAATGCAGATGCTTTGTTTGTTTTTGTTTCTGTTTTCCTATACATTTCCCCCTCTCTCTCTTGGATAACTCTATGTGTAAAAATACATTTGTTGGTGATTTTATTTTGGTACTGAGAAATAAGATATATGTACATTCATTATTTCATACATGTACATATATATTCTAAATTGTCATTAAAAATCTTTGCAATACTAATTAGTTAGGAGATTGTAACTCAAGCCATCACAAATACTGGTGGAACAAGTGGTCTAGTGGTAGAGCATCAAACCCATGATTGGATGGTTGCGGGTTCAACCTCCAGTGCTATGTGCCGTGTCCTTTAGCGAGACGCTTTTTCCGCATATGCTACATGTAAGTACTGGTTCTACCCAGGAAGACTTAGAATGTGGTTTGTCTAGTTTGTTATAATTTGTTTCACAATCAAAGTAAAATAAATAAGTTTAAAGCAAAATGAACATAATTATTGACTTAAAAGATTTCTTTAATGAGTAACTTCTATTTGTAATTTAAATATAATTTTCAAACAGTTTTATTAAAGTTTTAATACAATTGCCATACATTACAGGACGCCTGATTGTGACAAACCTGAGACTTATATGGCATTCTCTCACGATGCATAGAGTTAATCTGTGTAAGTATTTGGCGTAATTAGATCATCCTTATTTAGCTGTTGTCCCACTAAATCAGCCTTAAGAATCGCTCAGAGTTTTCAGAATAGAACATTCTATTTTATGTAAAACGTTATGCCCGTCGGTAGATGTTGACCTACTTCCTCAGCCAATGAAATCGCTCCAGGAATGAGAAAGTTAATAAACATCTAAGCCGGTTAGAAGTTATATGGGATTTTCTACGACACATTTTTCTTCACCGCGGTATAAGACAACAGTAAAAACCAGATACCAAGTTAATGGATGACAACACTAGGGTGGGGAAATAGACAAGTCCAAATATATCATATTAGAAAAAGGTGCCTTTTCTGGAGATAGGAATTTTGGCAATTTGTCTAACTCCCCATAGTGTGCATGACGTTCATGTATTCAAAGTGTTTTAGTGTAAATAGTTAGAAGATGAAAATTTGTCAATATTTGATTTATATTTCTTCTTGGAATTATCAATACGATGGCTGTTTGTTTGAATGTTTGACATCATGTTTATTCCATCAGGGGATCAAAGATGACTGGTAAAACTAACCACTCTTACCTGGGAACCTGGAAGGTTAACCAGCACTCGAGCATACCCATCTCTGCAAGTAACTGATAACTTTTTCACTTGAATCACTGGTGAAAGACGAATAAAAATGAGACACAATGGCACATACAGTCAAACCTATCTTAAGCAGCCAGTAATGGGAAGGTGCAAAAGTGACCTTTTCAGACAGGTTGTTGCTTTATACAGGTCAGTTTTGCTCTGCAAGCATAGAAATGGGAAATAGCAAATATGGCTGCTTAAGACAAGTGAACTGGCTGCTTAATAGAGGTGGCCGCTTACACAGGTTTGACTGTATTTCATTTTATCATGAAGACCGTGACCCAGCTGGGATTCTAACTTTCGAACCCTGGATATATATTCAGACATGCTGCTGACTCAAGTAACCGGGCCAGAGAGGAATAAAAAAAATCTGCATATGAATAAATATAATTATTATATATCATCATGAATGCTTCAATCTGATTGGTTGAAACCCGAAATAATCAGGTAAAATAAAATGAACTATTGACCACTCATTCCTTCAAAAAATGAACTGCGTCTCGGTCAATAGTTTCCTGCTTTGGGTCAATAGTCATTTTCCATGTATAAATAATTTTGACCATTGACCACTAAAAAGGTAGGTAGTTATACACTATTTGCTGAAAACATGTTTTCCAAATGGCAATCTGGGTACAGGGGTCGTATTCACCAACCATTCTTGAGAATATTCTTAGACTTAGCTTGAAAATCCAAATTTCAACCTTAGATATCTAGTTTACAGATAGAATATTTAGAGAGTTTATATGACTACATGTTAGGTGTCCCTACATGCTTGCAAATTTTGGACTCGAAAAATAGTCTCTTAATGTGTTTTTCAAAATTCATTCTTGTGTTAAGTCTTCTTAAGAATTGTTGGTGAATACTAAGACTTGTACAGTTTGATAGGAAACATGCATCTCCTGTCTTAATGTTGATGAAACAGCACAAGAAGGATTCATAATTTGCAAATTATTCATTCATACTTCACAGGCAACTGATTTCTTGTACACAAACAGTTAATTACTGTAAGTTGTATGTAATCTTAGATGTTTAAACATTTAAGCGGTGAGAGATGAATGACAATGAGACACAATGTCGTATATCAATCATCAAAAAGACTGTTGCCGGTCGGGGATTCGAACTCACGACACCTGGATTGATAGTCAGATGCGTAACCAACTGAGCTAATCGGGCTGGGCTATTATTCTACATTAGATAAGTTTTATAACAATTAAAGAGAAAATGAATTTGTAGTTATGTCATAATAATTGGGGTTTGTTATTTCTATGTCATTGCAGCTATTGGATTTAACTGCATCATCAACATATCAACCAAGACTGCTCAGTCAGTAAGTGTTAGTTCTAACATTTTGATGAGAAATAGTGTAAGGCCAGACAAAAAAATTCTCGTGTTTAGGGTTACCTGACCAACCCTATAATTATCTTGAATTCTTTAAAAAAAAATTAAATGTAAAAGTACAAAAATATGCAGAATGGATCTGCTTAACGTGTCAAGAAAATTGCATTGGTTTTGTTTCTCTATTGGTTTACTGTCATAATCAGTTTTTTTATAGAACAGGAAAAAACATTAAAATGAATGTGCTTGAACTTGATTATTTTTTTGACATTTTCTCCATGAATTAAAAATTAGAAAAGAAAAAAAATGCCCACCTACATACCCTATTTTTTGGGGTCAAGTAACCATAAATACAGATATTAATTTTCTGGCCTAATTTATTATGAACTAAGTGAACATGTTGGCTGACACAAACCCAACGTCAATCACTCAGATTCATTAAAATTGTTAATTCTTTTTATGTGTCAATTTTTCTATCACAATTATGTTTTTGGTCCAAAGTTTAGTTTACTATTTTTTTGCTATTTATTAAAATATATCAAAGCTAAGTTAGGAATACAGGTATTTATCATTCTTCAGAAAGTGAGATACCTGTACACAGAAAAGGCCATTTGATTTACTAAGTTAATGGTCAATCTGACTCTTTCTCACAGTTTCAATTGATTCATATGAAATTTAGTATACAGCTAAAACATTAAATCCGTGTGGAACATATTTTGTTGTTTTTCTGAATTTTCTTACTATTTAAGTATTTAACACTATTTAAGTGTTGTTTTTTTTTTGGTATTGTGAGGTGAGGTGGTCCCTTCCATAGGGGATAATGATGTTGTGATGACGAAAATAGGGAAAACAAAACAATGAGAATTGTAAATATGTCCGTTTAACCCTTTACTTTATATAGACCCCTTTGGACACCTCTAATATAGACGCCTTTGGACACCTAATATAGAAGGGTTTTGAATTATTGGGTGGATTATGTTTATATTAACTGACAGAGTGGAAAACAGTGCAGGAAGTGTTCAGATTGCCCGTCACGAGCAATCTGAACTCTTTCTGCACTGTTTTCAAAGGCCTTCTGTGATCCACGATACGTGGAGTATGGAGTAAAGGGTTAAAACAGTTTACAGGTCAACATTCTTGACCTTTGTTGTTTTAAACTATTCAACTGGCATTAAACCCCATTAAAAAACATTAAGAATTTTTTTTTTTTTTTAGTTGAATTTTTTCATAGATTAGGGGGAAAAATATGTTTGAGGTATGGGAATGGGATCGAAAATGGCCAAAAAAACCACAATGGTTTTGTATTTTTAAATTTTTAATGTATGAGGTGGGTCAAGTTTGCAAAATGTATAGTTATTTCTTTTCATCGACCAAGCAATGGTTGACTTAGATCTTGATTTATAATTCAGGATGAGAGTGATAGACCAGTCGGCAAATCTAATAAACTGTGTTATGTTATCCCCATGTCCTCTGTAAATTGCTAAAGTGTATGGAAATCCTTTTGATGTCTGTGAAAATTTTCTTAAAAATTGACTTTTTTATGCAACCAGGGTTAAAGTGTATAATAAACCACCCAAATCAACCAATGATGTAATATACGCAAGGCATCCATTGGTTGAATTGAGGATGAATTTTAACGTGGCTCAGCATGAACTCATTTTTTTATATAACTTCATCTTTGTTGTTTACATTTTTTTGGTGTTTCTGGTGACCTCTTGTCAATCTGTCATGATTTGTTACAAAAGTTATGATGGTGCTTTTGTGGTAACTGTCTTAAGTACACAGTTCATGATTAATTTTGTACCGTTATGTTACAGAAACTGAGAGGCACAACAGAGGCACTGTACGTACTGACCAAGTGCAACAATACAAGGTTTGAATTCATCTTCACAAATCTGGTAAGTTACAACATGCAGTCTGTGCCTAAAACTATTGGGGACTATAATCCTTTGAACTAGAGACATTCTAAAATCATATAGTCCGAATTCAATTCTTATATATATATATAGTCTGTAATTAACAGAATATCTAAAAGTTACATTAACTTAAGATTCATTTTCTTATCATTTAATCATAATTTCATTCAGTTTTAACAGAGAAACTACATACATTTCTCCCAACATCTTGCAATTAAAGATTGTTCCATTTTGATATAAAGTCATAGAAATTGTCAGGCCATACATTTGGAAAAACTTTCGTAGTCAGTTAAAAATGTCATAGACTGGTCTCAGACTATATGGATTTTCATAGACTGATCACATGTACATGTGATTGTATAGCACATACAACTCTTAACCTCAAAATATTTATATTGAAAATAGAACCGTTATATTGCCATCCTTATGTTTGAGCCTAGTTGGGTCCTCGGTGTGATTTACTGTGTCACTATCACTGACCTCTCACTTTTGAAATTATTTTAAATTCTAGATTTTAATTTGGTAGTTAGGCAGGTATGATGACATTGTGCTCCGTTTCTATTTTACAGATCCCTGGATCACCAAGGTTGTTTACCACAGTCATATCTGTACACAGGTTAGAATACACTTTGTTGTATATACAGGTTTTATAGCAGGGTGGTAGTGCAGTGAAAAGGATCGCTCACACAAGAGGTCCTTGTATCAAAAACAACACCCCGCTTTAGTTCTACCCAAGAAACAGAATCGAGAATGCTTTATATAAATTTAGTCTGATTTTTTAAAAACAAAATCTATGAACATTGCCGAGGACTGTATTTGTCAGGAGACCTTACTGAGATGTACAAAATCTGCCCTGGGCCATCCAACCCCTACCTAAAATATGTGAAACTTTAAAGTACATTTTTAACGTGAATATCATTGAGAGAAAAAATGCCACTTTCAATCTCCACATAGCAAAGAGAGTTAATGTAACCACTTGTCTTGTAACAGCATGGTATAAAACAACACATCATATCTGTCAGTCTTTACAGTATTTGCAAATTGATGTGACATTTGGGCAAAAAACAAGATTGTGATCACTTATACACTACATATAGGTTTAAGCTCACCAGTAGCGGTTGTACTGACCTATATGAGAAATCCCGTTTTCTCTTCTTTACAGCCAGGGAAGAATTATAAAAGGGACTCAAGCAGAGAAATGTCCACTTTTTTTCTGTACAGTTAACTTATAACATCAGAAAGTTATAACATAATTTAGATGGAACCATTCACCAAATCTGCCTAGACTTTGACATGAATGTTCTTCAGTACATGTACATGTTTATTCATTCCTTAAAAATAGCAACTTTTATTTTAGTTCAGAAATGTAGAAAAAAGTTTATGTTGCATGCTCTGCTACAAAATTTGAATATACCTTTTGAATGATTGCCAGGTACATAATTGGCTGGGAGCTCTTACAAGCTGCTTTGTTTTTACCTGGTATCCAGGTAACAGTGATCTGGGGTCATATTCACCAACAATTCTTGAGAATATTCCTAGACTTGAGCTTAAAAATCCAAATTACAACCTTAGATATCTAGTTTCCCATGATAGGTAGAATAACTGTGAGAGTTTATTTGACTATATATTAGGTGTCCCTACATGCTTGCAAATTTTTGCCACAAAAATGGTCTCTAAGTGTGTTGTTCAAAATTCATTATCAAGTTCAAGTCTAAGAATATTCTTAAGAATGGTTGGGGAATACCACTCCGGTATTCTCTCTCCTATGCAGTCGACTCCTCCCTTAATAATCTACCAAATAGACTTAATTGCTTGCTGATCGCCATTTTACAGATACAATTTCTGACCTTTAAATATTGTTGTATGATGTTTAGCATTACTTTTAACAATTTTTCATTTAAATTGTGATGGTGTCTACTTGACACAGTATTCTAAGCACTGCCACACTGGAGTATCATGCTGAAGACACATGGTCTAAATGGTATGATACCCCACCCAGTCTCATTATACTGACACTGGTGTCAACCAGACCTACTACTATAAATGCTGTGTACCAAGTGAGAAAGCTTCTAGTAACTTTTTTTTTAATTCTTTGGTATGACCTGGTCGGGGATAGAACCCACAACCTTCTGCAGACAAGGCAGACACTCTACCCCCTAGATCACCGCTGTGGTTTGATATTTAAAAATGATTATTTGATTGTTTTTTGTATTGACTATGTTTATTCTGTTGTGTACTTTTAATATGCTACATCTCCAGGCCCCATTTTCACTTAACACCTCAAGATTTTCCTCAACTTCAAAATTCTTTAACTTCATTTGCATTGATTATTTTGCATATTCTTATTACAAATGAGTAAATAGTTGTTCTGTCTTAAATTCTGTATGTTCATATAATACAATATCATTTTGTTCATTAAGTACAATATTATTTCAAGTAATCAATAAGAGAAATTGAAATTTTCTAGTCAAGGGATATCTCAGTTTGAGATATTTAGTGAAACTGGCCCCTGTTGGACATATCTTTTCTTGTTTTTACACATTTTTGTATGTGCTACATTTATCAGAGCTTATGAGACATCAAAGTTGTACCGCGACCTTAAACTGAGAGGGGCATTGATAGCCAACAAACAGCTGCGACTGTTGCCACAGGAACAGGTGTACGACAAAGTGTCCGGAGTCTGGAATCTCTCCAGTGATCAGGTACATATACCACACCATGGTAGGGTCATAAGTTATCTTCCATCATTTAAGTCAACTTTAAAACAGTGATTTTTGCTCTCCCTCCTGACCCTAGTATATTGAATGGGTTGGTAGATATTTTATACTTTCAATATATAAAAGAAGTGTTTCTCTGACAATCAATATTTCTATTGTACTAGTTCTACACAATGTTGTACATGTATAATTATTATTATCAAAAAGTCAAATTTCTTGATGACATTTTTTATGAGTAAGTTAGAGAGCAAACAAATATTTAATTGGCCTGACACGGCTGTCTATCAAACAAGTCAATAACCCAATCAGTGATTGATATTGTTTTTAAGATTGCCATTTTCCTTAGACAAGGCATCAGTTGTTAGGTAAACACTACATTGTATTTACTTAGACAAACAATGCTACGTTGCCATTGGGCACAGCAATAGTTGTCTCTTCAGGTCAGTTGAGTCCAAGGAAACAATAACCAAAGACTGATTAATCGTAAATTTACACAGAAAGTGATTGAGTTATACCAGTTGCCTACATGCTTTGTTATTACATTAAGAAAAAAAACATTGATATGCCATCGTACATTTTGCCATTTGTCATTCATAACCAAATGTAGTTTGGTTTGATCATCAGATGACATTCATTATATCCATAAACATAATTGTGCATCTTGGAGGATATTCCCCCCACCCTCCCCCACAAAAAAAACATACATAAAATTCAAAATTAATTCTGCTGCTCAGGGGTTTGGCATTTAAATGTACATTATTTTGCCTGAAGTATAATCAGAACAGACATATTCCACAACAGCTAGATATGGCAAACTGCCCATGGTGAATATGCAGGGACTAGGTGACCAGAGGTTGATTTCACGAAATGCCTCAGACTTAGAAAAGTAATCATAATAGTCTCATGATGCAGTTCTAAAATATGAACTTTTCAAATATATGTAGAAACAAAATCAAAGGTCAGTATCATACAAACTGGGATATTTAACTGTTATATTTGCATTATGTACATGTAGATATATATGCAAGTGTCAGAAATTGTGTTTAGGGTCCTCTGTGGCTAAGTTGTCAATCTCAAGATCACTTCTCTCTCACCGGCAGAGTCGTAGGTTTAGCCTCACTTGCTCTAAAACATTTATGTGAGAAAGATTGCCCAGTACTTGCGACAGGACAGTGGTTCTACTCAGATTCATTCTAAGGTCTTCCAACACTAATAAATCTTGATGCTGTATATAACCTGAAATGTGTTGGAAATAGCATTTAACCACATTAAAAAAAAGAAAAAAAGAAAAAGCGTTCAGTGAAGAATTATCAAAATGGGCATGTGTCCCTTTAAGGATTTGATTAAAATGTTAATAGTGTTTGTGGTTTCATTTCATTTAAAGTCTACAAATTTAAGTTGTATAATATTTAGCCGCGCCAATATCAATTTCATGTTTACTCCTCTGTTTATTTTCCAATAATTTATAGAAATTTTACAGTGTGAAAACATGTTTCACCATTTCAGGGTAACTTGGGAACCTTTTTCATCACAAACGTTCGTTTGGTATGGCATGCGAACATAAATGAGGCATTCAACGTCAGCATACCGTACCTGCAGATGGTGAGTATGCGCACTTAGTCTCTATCCTTAATAAAATGCATGAACAAGGAATAATTGAGATTTTAATTAAAAAAAACAACTGTTAAGGGACCTCAATGTCCTAGTCAGAGGCTCAAGTCACCAGCCTAGGGGTATATGGGGCTGTTAAAAGTTAACCTACCTCTCACTACCAAGGTCCTGGATTCAAGCTAGATCAGTCCGTAAACTTTATATTTAATATAAAGTTTGTCAATTACTAATGGAAAGGCATTTGTTCTACTCCGACTTCTTCGTGTTGCTATCAGAAATTTCGTATGTACATATTAAGTACAAGTATTTTTTATAAAACTAGTGGTGTTGTGCCAGTTTTGTTATGATTTATGTGTAAAAAGTTTTAAACAAATAATATAACTTGGGTATTTCTTAAAAAAACAAATCCCTCAAAATTTATACCAGGGTATTCTAATTTCATATTTACATCGTGGTGATACAGGATTTTCAAAATATAATGTTAATTGGAAGTTTATAAAATTAAGTAGTGTTCCTTTTACAGATTTAAAATTCTTTAAGAAAAATAAAATTGTTAAAATTATGCAGTCTTGTTTAATACATGTATGTATAGAGATGCCAGAAAATGATGAATATTGGTAATGATGCATATACATTTAAAAAATGGTTTCATAAGCTGGTCATTGCATTCATTAAGATTTCCTGTTTTATGCTTTTTTTTGTGAATTATAGAGATTCGATAAGAATATATATTTCATAATTTCACTGTTTAAATCAGTCAAATTATACAGAAATTTAACTGTTTTCAATTTTAAAATAAAAATGGTTTAAGTGAAATACAACTATATTTCACTTGTTACCATGGAAACTGGCATGCTCACAATTGAACATACCATTTCAAGGTGAAGTGTGTCACCCAGTGGTAGAGCATCTGCCCCATGATCGGAGGGTCCTGGGTTCGATCCTCTGTCACGGTAATGTATGATGTCCCAGACCAAGACACTTGTTTTGCATATGCTTGGTACTGGTTCTACCCAGGAAGACTTGGAGCATGATTTGTCTAATTTGTAAGAATTTGTTTCACAATCAAGTCAAAATAAGTAAGTTTAAATTAAACTAATGTTCACTTTATGAAATAAACATGGTATTTCACTGATACCAACAATTATTTTGTTTCTGTATATACAGATATTTTTTTACAGTTAGTGGAACTTGTAACAATTTGGAAAAAGAATTTGAATGCTGGATTTAAAGTTCAAGTCTGATTTTTAGAAACAAACATTGATGTTTAATGAATTGAAGAACCAGCTCTCTCAGTAGATATTGTAGAGATTTTTATTGTTGTTATTTTTCCACTTCAGAAAACAGTAAAAGTGAGAGATTCCAAGTTTGGGCTGGCCTTGGTTGTAGAAAGTTCGCAACAGGTAATAATTCTGGAAATACAGTCTTACCTGTCTTAAACAGCCACTCAAGTGAGAGTAAAAATGACCATTTAAGACAGGTAGTTGCTAAATATAGTTTCTTAAAGCATATAAATGGGAAATATTAAATGTGGCTGCTTAAGACAAGTGGCTGCTTAATAGAGTTGACCCCTTATACAGGTTTGACTGTATATTTATATTGTGATTTTACTTTACAGTTTTTTGTTGTCTGTAACTATCTTGGTTAATTATGCATTGCTTTCAAACACATATAGCATAATTGTTTGGTCCTCTACTAAGTTTGAGCTCTTTTGAGTTAAAAGCTAATGTGAAACTACTAAATAATATGATAGTTATGTGTCTGTCAGTGATGTCCATTTTCAGCCAGATTACATATTGGAGTGCTTACCAGGGTCCTTTTCAAGTTCACTTTCAGTCAGTTGACCATTCAAGATGGCTGCCATTACTAAAAATAGCACAAATAAACTAGAAGAACTTACAAAATCCTTTGGGGTCATATTGGATCCTACCACAGGGGATGGTGATTGATTGAATGACTATCACTCCGCCCACTGGCCACACGGCATTGTTTGTCCAAGTAAATACAATGTTATACTATTTAGTGATTATTTAAAGACCATTGACTTGTCTAAGGCAAATGGTAACCCTGATTATTGACTTGTTTGATTGACAGCCTGTGCCAAGTCAATTGCATAGGCTTGCATTGGAAAATGTTCTTTTTTTAAGCTGATTGTTCCACTTTAGGTTTAAACCATTAAATAGCCACAGCTGATAAAGGGGTTACTGTAATCTTTAGGGGTCAGGATTAGCCATGGAAATGGTGAAAGTTGAATTTCCAAAAATATTTTTTAAGCAAGCCAAATTAATTGGTATATAAGATGTAGTATTGGTATATGTGATGTAATACTGGTATATGCAATATAATATTAGTATATACAATGCAATACTGGTGTATGCAATATAATACTGGTATATGCAATTTTATACTGGTATATGCTATGTGATATTGGTATATGCAATGCAACACTGGTATATGCAATGTAATATTGAAATATGCAATGCAACACTGGTATATGCAATGTTACATTGGTATATGCAATGTGATACTGTTATATGCAATTGTAATATTGGTATATGCATGTAATACTGGTATATGCAATGTAATATTGGTATATGCAATGCAATACTGGTATATGCAATAGTAATATTGGTTATATGCATGTAATACTGCTATATGCATGTAACACTGCTATATACAATGTAATACTGGTATATGCAATGTAATACTGTTTATATACATGTACTGCTGGTATATGTGATGTAATGCTGGTATATGCAATATAACACTGTTTAAATCAGGGCTTGAATTTAAGCACTCGCCACTTGGAAAATGCGAGCTGTATTTTGAAAATGCGAGTTGAAATTACTTAAGCTGGCATTTTTTTGCGAGTGGATTTCAAGTTGAGAAAATTACTTATTTTATTCATTTTATTGATTTTTGAAAATAAACAAGTATTATCCTGGTTATAAATAACGAGTTCTTGTCAATTTTACCAAATTTCTTTTGCTTCTCGCGCCAAATTACCCCCTAGCAGCACGATTGTCAATGACGTATTAAATATTTATATATGTGTAGACTGCCTCCAATTGTTTTTGATCTCAAGTTCATTCTGCAAAAAGGAAGTAAAGTTAAAACCCGTCAACAACATAATGAGTAGACTGTGTCTAGTTTGATCGATCGCGCACTCACTCTATAAAAGTTGAAAACCGTCAAATTTATTGTTTACTTATTTTGTCATCTGTAAAAGTGGCAGATAGAATAACATCTTTTTCTCCAATGAACCGACGAATAAAAGTGAGTCCCAACAAGAAAAAAAATAATCCTTCCGTTAATACTGTAATGAAATGGGAGCAACAGCTCAATATCACACAGGGCTATAAACTTGACAATGACAAAATGGTGTGTCCATTGTAGAAACCACCGCGATCGACAGATCATCCATAATAATTAAACTATATTACAATGATATCACAACATTTACACATGTTAAACAATCGTCCTTGGCTAGATCTAGATCTTATTTTAAAACGAAAGGCCATTGGCTATATTAATTCTATAAATAGAAATGTGTGTATGTCTCAATCTCAGCCTCTCTGTACACGTGTTATTGTTGAATCCATGATTCATATTTTGGTTTAGTTAAAAGTGTTTATTTATGATATATCATTGTATGCATTTATTTATGGTAGTAAAATAAATAACAAAGACAATTTTATTTTTTTAAATATTTTGTTTTGTAAAGTACTGCTTTGAATTGTACCGTAACATATATATTAACCTTGATACCATTGTCTATAAATAAAAAAAAAGCTAATAATGCATATTAAATAACACGCAGGCTTTGAAACAATTAATTTTGGGTTTATTTAGACATTTAGGACTACAAGTTTCTGCGAAAACTGGTTTGGCTAGTTGGTTTCAAATTTGGCCAGTTGAAATTTTAGGCACTGGCCAAAATTGCCAGTGCACAAAAAAGTTAAATTCTAGCCCTGTTAAATGCATGTAATACTGGTATATGCAATGTAATGTTGGTTATGTGCAATATGCTTGATATATCAGTTATTTGCAATCAATCAATCAGATGTAAATCTTATTAGGGCTTAAAGCCAAGTGTATCTGTATATGCCTGTATTATTGTTTACAGAGTGGAGGATATGTGCTGGGCTTCAGGATTGATCCTGTGGAGAAACTGCAGCAGACCGTCAAGGAGATACAGAGTCTACAGAAGGTCTACAGTACCTGCCCTGTGTTTGGTGTAGAGTTTGAAGAAGATGATGGGGTAAGTGCCTAAGTATTTACCACTGGATGTACAGTCTACACAAGGTCTACAGTACCTGCCCTGTGTTTGGTGTAGAGTTTGAAGAAGATTATGGGGTAAGTGCCTAAGTATTTACCACTGGATGTACAGTCTACGCAAGGTATACAGTACCTGCCCTGTGTTTGGTGTAGAGTTTGAAGAAGATGATGGGGTAAGTGCCTAAGTCTTGACCACTGGATGTACAGTCTACAAAAGGTATACAGTACCTGCCCTGTGTTTGATGTAGAGTTTGAAGAAGGTGACATCATGTTTCAATGTTCTTGCAAAATGCACATATTGTATTTTGATAAATAGGCGAGTGAAAGGATATTCGGAATGCTTCAGAAGACAAACACCTGAGGTTTGACATTTGTCTGTATTCGAAAAACAAAGAAAAATGTTCCAAATGGAATTGACCCAATGTGAGAGCAACTATTGCTCAGTCCACTGGTTACATGACATTGTCCAAATATATACAATGTAGTATTTTCTTAGACATCGTTAGTTTGTCTAAAAAAATCGTTAGAATAGCAACTAATATCGAATGCTGATTGGATTTTCAACTTGTTTGACCGACATGCTGCGTCAGATCAGTTACGGCGGACTAGTAGCGATATTAAGAATATATATTTTTTTATCAACATGCATGTATATCAACAACTTTTACAAATACACTCGAGTTCTTGCAGAATTCCATTGATGATGATGAAAATATAAGCCGGCATCTTACTTCAACGGTAATTTTGTGATTGTTGTATATATTTAATTCTGTACCATAATAGCAAGAATAAAGATGATACTGGTAACAGTCGCTCAACCCTAAAGTATGTTAAATAAATACGCAATACTGTCTAATTGTCATCTGTGCAATTTTTTTGTTGTTTTCTTGCAGCCTCAGGGTTTAGATGAACTAACGATTGAAAGGGTCCAAGATGATGTTGAAATAGAAACAGACGGACAAACAGATGCTTTTGCAGTGAGTTTTCATCATTTCTTCTGATTTGTGAAACTTATGTGTTGTCTGTGGTCTAGGAGTCGACTCAAAAAATTACATTACAAATAATACAGCTTGGGTTCAAAATTGATTATACATTAATGGTATAGCTTGTATGTTTAATTAAGCACAAAAAAACATGCATCACAAATAGTATAGCATGTGTGTTTAAGCACAAAACATGCATCACAAATGGTACAGTTTGTGTGTTTGAGCTCAAAATAACTGACATTGCAAATGGTACAGTTTGTGCATTTAAGCACAAAATATTATAAATCACAAATGGTACAAATTGTGAGTTTGAGTTAAAAATAACTTGCATCTTAAATGGTACAGCTTGTGTGTTGATGCACACATTAACTTGCATCACAAATGGTACAAATCTTGTGGCTTTGAGCTCAAAATTACTTACATTGCAAATGGTACAGCTTCTGGGTTTGAGCCCAAAATTACTTAACAGATTTCCTGGATACTAACTACTGAAGACAGTTCTTGTTCATACAGTATTGTCTTAATGCAGTGTCATGTACAGATACATGATTTGATACCCCACCCATTCATATCAACCATGGATACTTTCTGTATCAGTGCTAGAACATTCCTCCAAATTCTAGGTGTCATTCTTAAGGTTTTTGCTATACTCCAGTTGGGAATTCACAACTTATGCAATAAATAATTAAGATCTGGGAACGTGTATTCTGTAAAATATTGTACTGTCTAAGGTGCGTAGTCTAGCGGTAGAGCTTCCGTCTCGCATGCGGAAGGTCATGGGTTCGATCCCCGGCCGGATCATACCAAAGACTTTAAAATGGTAAAAGAAGCTTCCTCACTTGACGCTCAGCATTTAGAGGAGAGTTTTAGGTCTGGTCGGCCCGGTGTCAGTATAATGTGACTTGGTGGGGTATCATACCATGTGTCTGCGGCATGATACTCCAGTGTGACAGCGTTCAGAATACTGTCTCAAGTAGACACCGTCGCGATATGACTGAAAAATTGTTGAAAGCGACGCTAAACACCATACAACAACAGCAACAACTGAGGCGCGTAAGCGACAAAGAATGTCCAATATTTGATAAACTTGACCGTTTTTGGCTTATATCTTGCATAAAACATTGCACTTACATATAAAAATTTCATATAAAATATTGTTTTCATAATATAGTATTTTTTCTTTTTTTTATTGAGCATGTTTTGATAAAAATAAATAATCATTTGTCAAACGTTTCATAAATCAAAGTCCATCTGCCTTACCTCTAACATAAAACACTGTCTAAACCTAAAACAAATGCATGAGAGATCAGGGTAGTTACTTTACATGTTAATATTGGACGGCAGTCGCGCTTTTCTAAATTACGTATGGTTAAGTCATGGCATTTTCAGATGAAAGTCTTAATGCAATGTTTATAACTCAGTCTAACTATTCAAATGGCGAATGTGACATTGATTCGGATACTGTAAATTCTTCAGTTAGAAGGAAAACATACAGGATTTGATATTAAATTTGATTTATTATCGGATAATGGACTTTCAAGGTTCCTTTGTTACATGTCATGTATCTAGCGTTTTTTATTATTAAATCAAATAAATGTTAATGAGTTTATTGCTTTTTACCTATAGATTTCACGGAAGTTTTTTTTTTTAATTTGAGTCACACAAGCTTCCCAGTATCCGAATATCCCTTTTGTCACTTCCCCTATGGGCCACTCAGTCCAGTATTAAAGGGATTATATTGGCAAGTAACACAAACACACTGTTAATCCTGATATTTCCTGTATGCAGTGTGCACAAAATAATGCTTATGTATTGACGTATAACCTTTATTTACTTGAAAGTTATCAAATTAACAGTAATTGAATATTGGCCAAAACTTTAATACGTCCCGCAATAAAGTATTGCACAATGTTTACTTAAACTCCGTAAATTTTCCAAACAAAGCCTCGAAAACGAGATCGGGAAAGAGTCTTCAAGATGTTATCCGATGATTGATCGGAAACCCGAAAGCGTTTCATTGAAAATGGTGAATGTAAACAAAAACAAAAACGTGGCTTTAGGAACCCTATGTTTGTAATAAAAAGGTTATGCAATTAGACACTTTAGACGCGTATATCTCTATTAACGTTATAAGTGTATCTTCATGCTGGGCGTGTGTATTTAGGACAGGGAATTGACAATAATATGCCAATATAATCCCTAAAGTGTAGTCATACTGGACTGTACTATGAAAATATTGGACGGCTCTCTATTGAGTGCCATCCAGTTTTAAATATACAGTACTGCGAGAACAAAGGATGACGTCATAGCAGTGTTTTAAACCACTATATCTTAATGTGGTAACTTCCATGTATCAGTATTGAACAATTCTCTATATTTGTATGTACATTATATTTTTTAACCTTTTTGCTTTTAAAGGCTCATTAAACTTCAGAAACGGTCGTTTTTAGTTTTAATTTAAGTCAGTTTTATTCTTTCAGATGATAGAATACATGTTTATTTGATTACTGAGGAATTTTGCAAACGAAAAAAATATCTATAAAGCACATTATAAGTACATAATTCAGAACAAGATTTGTTTAAAAGTCATTACGGAATTACAAAAATGTACAAGAAAGTTAAAAGCTTGGTCCACTCGTCTAAGAAATACACATTTTGATCGAAGTTTTTTATTTTCTAGCTTTTTTTAAAACAGTCACTAAGGGGTAAGGGGTCTACAGGAATGGTTTTAGCAATACTTCAAACACATTTAATTACAATCATTTTTGTTATTATTAAAATTTGTGCATTTCAGAAGTTTAATGAGGCTTTAAGTAATATCTGGTATCCAATTTTATTGATGTAATAAGAACTCAGATTGAATCTGAGTAGAATTACCATCCTTCCACAAGTAATTGGCAATTTTTTGTTTAAACTTCGATTGTGAAACAAGTTCACATCTTAGACAAACCAGGCTCAAAGTCCTTCTTGGTAGAACGAGTACTAAACATAAGCAGATGAATTGTCATGCTCAAGGACACATAGCCGTGTCGGAGAATCGAACCTAAGAACCTGGCTCTGATGCTCTACTACTAGATCACATGCTTCACATGAAGTTTCTGGGCCAAGTTTGATTTGAACCATCTCAGCTGTAAGAGGTGAGTGACCTTGAGACACTTTAGAGAATTCTGCAATGGAAGACCTCTAGATATTTTAAAAAACAATGTCTATCAGAATTAACCAGGTATATAAACTATGTTCAGTAATGGCATATAAGCAAGATACAATTCATCATTCATTAATATCTTTTTCAGGCTTACTTTGCAGATGGGAACAAAGACAGAGATCGCGACCCTGTATATTCTGAAGAGCTTGGACTTGCTATTGAAAAATTAAAAGACGGTTTTACTTTGTCAGGATTATGGGAGGTTTTATCCTAGTAGTTGTCCTGTGAATACGTTCCATTATTTATTTTTGATATATGATTTCAAATTCTACTGAGAACAAGAACAAGATATACTTAACGAAACAAAGGTGTGTTAACCTCAGACTAACAGCAGACGGTAGTGCAGCGGTTAGAATGTTGATTGCTCATGTCAGAGGTCAGGGGCTCGGTCCCCGATGACATCTTAGCAACAATTCTACCCAGTTAATGGAAATGAGAGTAATTAATATAAGCTCTGAGCATACTTTGCATTCAAAACAAAAATTAGTATAAATTAACAGCAATTGGAGATTCTGGAACAGCAAGAACACTGTACAGTCAAGCATATGCAAGCCAGGGAGTATGACTTCTAAACACTGGTTGTTTATACACAATTAATAAACATGTGATAAAGAAAATATGTCTGCTTCATAGCGCACTAAAGGATCATTACCTTGGGCATAGTGCGACACATTTAATAGTTAATCAAGGGGAGGTGTTCAAGGCGGAATCCCACTTACGCCAAAGAGGGTGCGGAGCCTCCACCTGGAATTTTTTTAGAAATAAAAGTTTAAATGGTGGCTTCTGATGATTTTTCGAACTTTTAAGCTAATTGGGTTAGAACCCACTTGTATTGCTCCTACATCCAGTCCCTCTCCTGTTAAATTTTGATTGGTTCCATCTTTATTTCTTAATAGACTTTGATTTCAAATGTTACTAAGCAGAGTAACTGAGTATGCCACGCTACGCGCCTGGTTTCTACAGCATTTGTCTACTGACCCCACTTGAGGATGTGTGATAAATATGACAGACCATTGGATGTTGGAGTAAATAAATTAAAAGCGATGTTATTTATAACAATAAAAAGTTGAAATCATGTCAGTCTGAATTATTAAGGTGTAAATGATGCACAAATACATAGTCAATTATTATACCGCGAGTTTTCAATAAATCTGGTTGAAAATATCAATTTTAAATTTGGGAGCCATAGAAATACTGTGTTTTAACGAGTTTTGCGTTATATCAGACCAAGTTATAACGTGACCAGAGCGTATATAGAGCTGAACCCTGTGTTTTAACAAAGGAATTACATGTTAAACAAAATGGATAGATGACAGCAGACTTGGTGAAATCAGTATAACCCTCTACAACTTAATTGCAGGGGATATTATGACCAGATACAAATACCACTTTCAACATACATAAAGAAGGCCTTTAAACTTGACCTTTACTGTAAAGCTACATGTATGGAGCTGGGTCTTGCACACAGCACGTCATGGCATTTGTTACAAAATCACTCATGGATACTAATACCATTTACATGTGTGACCCTGACCTATGAGTAAAGCAGCTAGGTCGTGTGCGCAGCTTTTTAAATAAATGAATGGTTATTCAACGGCAACAAGAAGGAAGATTCCAGGTTCACTCTACATGTAAAAAAACAACAAATTAACAAACAGATAAAAAAAACAGTCAACAAATGAATAAAATCATGCAGAATGAACCTATCACCTTGATACCTGCAGAATCGCAGAGTTTCAGCAAATTCTTCCGTATTACTCAGATTATTGCTTCTTACGACATGCATGTGCCACAGTGATCCTATTCTTGCCATCACTCGTATGGCTCCCTGGAACCACACAGGGATTGGTAATCGATCCACAATAATGAACATGACAAAAAAAATATTAAAACAAACACGACACCAATTCGGAGGTTTCCTACCCCTTTACAGAGATCAACAGTGATTCTATTCTTAGCCAGACCACAGCTGCACAGGCTGCTGCTTTTGAAAATCTTTCTGTATCATATTATAACAATTTAAAACAATGATTAATTTATTCTGTTACAAAGACTTTTTTAAAATAAATCAAACTCTTCAAATACATGTACACTGTTCATCACTTAACTAGAACAATCAACACTTTTTGTCTTCACTGCTGGCTTCTTCAGTTTTTCCAGCTTCAAATGCCTTCTTAAGATCTTCCAACAGTTTTAGTCTTGCTGAGAGTGGCACCACCTTAAAATCAAAGAAACCCTGTACCTCATCTCCCTGTGTTGTGTACTGGGACTGACTTATGGGTCCATTTAATTCTCGTAAAATCAAATTTCTCTTAATCAGTTTAGATAAATATTCTAAACCACCTTCCAGATAATCTTTGTCCATTTTTGCCGTCTCTGTGTCTGCATCTGTTTGTTGTGAAAAATCATAAACATATTGAAGTTTTTGGTATAAAAATACCCATAAAAGAACGATAGCACATAAAACGGTCAGCAGAAATGGTGCCGGTACTCTTTCCAACATGTTTCGTAAATGGTAAACAGTAAAGTAGCCACAAACTGCCGCAGTCATGAAATTCATTTTAGAAAACACGTGATACGTGTTTGCTGCATTTAGTTCTGAAGCTATTGCAAATTTTTTTGCTTTTTCACTCATAACGACTGTATCTAAAAGTTGGTTTGTTGTGTCGGCTGGGCATGAACCGGGAACCAGGTTGGTTGCGTCTATCTCGGATGGAGATTTGTACATGAAGTTAACTGGTATACCTGAAGTGTATAAAAGTAAAAAGTGTTTGTTTATTTGTGTCACCCCTATTGAAAGGGTCAGCCACAAAGGACTTATGAGACACCTTTATGTTGTACATATTTACATACAAACATTTATGGAAATAGAGCAATGTTGCGTTGAGTTATCGCTATGTAAATGTGCCCTCAAAATTTAGACGAATACCGGCAGTAACTTATCTCTGTTTATATGTCTTAGTGGTGCTTTATGAATGCTTCAGCTTGCACACTGCCTCAATAACATAGTTTTGTCATGGACTCATATAGAGAAGGAAAAGCAACTGATTTAGATGTTATGAACGCTCACATATTCACGCGAAATCTCGTTTATAAATATCCTTACTTCCATTCATCTCAGAAATACAAACTAAAATTCTTTCTTTGCACAAAAAAATTCTCTACAAAACGAGACCATTCTAATCAAATTGGGTTTAAAATTGTTGAAGTACTTATGAGTACAAAATTTGTGTACTGCAACTAAAAAATCAAGGAAATAAATTATACTTCAAACTGCAATATTTTAAATTCAAGATCACTCTGCGTGTTTAAAATATTATAAAACATCTAAGGTTGTATACACATTACGTTTTATGTGAAAGAAATCAGTTCCATGTGTAATTTGAATGAATAATTTGCCAAAACAGCATGCTGTTTTATAACCATTTAGTACAGAGATGCAAGTTTCCCATCCTTTAATATATATGTATATATAAGTCCTTGGTTTAGTTTAAGCAATATTTTATTCATAATACACATGATAGTCATAGATTCAATATACATCTCCTACCTCCTAGACAAACAAGCAAAATTCAGCTGCACATGCTTGACTGACAGGCAAATGCCATTTATGACAGCAGTTTCTAGGTAGTACAATTAAACTACTCGGTAAGAGAGAGAGCGCAGCTAGACATACTCCATCACTTACCTATATGTGTGCCACAATTCGTCTTGAAAGATCCATGATGGGTTACTTTTGTCTTATTTGACCAGAAGAAGTGAGTGTTTGCAACTAGGTGGGTGTCCTGATGCATTAGTAAGTAATCTGTCAGCTTCAATTAAAAATATAAAACACATTGATAAAATCATTTCAAGGTCCCTTTTCAAAATACTGTTTGTTTGCCGTACTCCTACCTACCAACTTTAAGTTCAGATACCCAAACTGTTTAACTGGCTTCCAAAGCGCTGACTATTTTCATGATTTCTGACCATTTTTTTGTTCGAAATGACACTTAAAAAAAATCTGGCAGTAATATTTTTGCCACGTACCAACCAATCTATGTGAAAAATACCGATTTGGAACACAGCAAACAAACTTTTTTGGTGGATGGCCCAACAACACATGTATCAGAAAGAAGTAGCGTGATGTCATTGAATGAAATGGAAAGGATAGATGAAGATATTCATTCTAACATTTTATTCTTTTAGTGAATTATTATAGATAATTTCACTGCTAGAAACACTAAAATTATAATTGGTAATTCCACAGTGCCTGAGCCTCTGGTGGCCTTGATCTGCATATGCTTAGTACTGGCTCTACCCATGAAAACCTCAGGCATGATTTGTCGAAGTTGTTTAGAATAATCTTATAACCATGGTTAAATAAGTATGTTTTGAACAAAACATACAACTAGTACTGTTTCCAATCAAAATTAAACTAAAACTTGTTGTTTGCAGTGATATGATCAAGCCTTCTCTTTTGATACCAAAATTACAAAATTCTATTGGTTCAGGAGGTCAACTTGATGCATGAATGGAACCACTTGAAATGTAGTTAAGAGCAAATACAGTGATATTTTTACTTTAAGTTGTAACATCACATCATCTTGTGGTCATAATGAAGGAAGGATATCAAGCAAATGCCATGGATTTTACTAAGTACATCTTCTTTTCCTATTCATTGATTGAATGAATGTTTGGATATATAGCATCATTTTTATGCAATCAACTGCTAACAGACGATCAGTTAACCTAACCACTTGGATCCTGAAAGGTTAACGAGCACTCGAGCACACCCCATCTCAGCAAGTACTGATAACTTTCCCACTTGAACCAGCATTGAGAGATGAATTATAAAGAGAGTTGTATATCAATCATTATGGAGATTTAGGCAAATCGGGCCCGGCTCCACTCATTGATAAACATAAAATGATAATTGACAGTCAAATGGTAATTAACCATCACAGTTTGAGTGTAGAGATAAACATCGTTGGATACCCACAGGTGTCAATTCCGATACTTTCCATATATCACCCGTGGGAAATTACGCCAGCTCTGCATCGTTTTATTTGAACAGAACAGAACAAAAACGGCTAAAGTTAACATAGTCTTATCGAAACGACGTTTGCATGAAAGTAACGTTGTGATTGAATGACGCACCCTTCATGAAATCATGAAGGAACCAATCATATAGTTTGGTTGTGGCTTGGTAGAAATGATGCAAAGCTAGTGTAATATCCCATGGGCGATAAATGAAGGGTATCAGAATGGATTACACATGGTTATCTGATGATCAGAGATAAGGTACTGATTCCAACGTTAATAACATCATTTTAGAAGGTAGATACTGTAACTATAAGTGCGTACATACATCATACACAAACTTTTTACCTCATTTATCACTTTCTGTGTTCCCTCATCAAATAGTTTTTCTTCTTTGGGAAAGTATGATATTTTCTCTCTGTAGGCTGCTGCACCAAATATATGTTTGTGTAGGCATCCTACATAACCAGCAGCCATAGCGCCAGCCATTGTGGAGTATACCATAGCCCTAAACATCTCTGAAAAGCAAAAAATACAAAGTTTTCATTCTGACACACAAAAAAACACATATTAAGAGACATGGCTGTATTTACAACACAACCTACATAGTAGAATGCTCTGTGTAACATTGATGTACATCCTGATTAAAGTAGTTGACAACAAGAAAAATTAAACAACCTCATGCTGTTTTAGTGAATTGTTGTGAAATAAATCCATTGAGAAATATTCACTCTGTGAAAGGTAAATGCAGTTTTATCTTTCATTAATTTTCACTTGTACAGCCTCATGTCACTTTAGTTTGACATATTATGCCATATGATCGAAATCTCAATACACCATTTTGTCTGAAGTATATTTTGGTTACATTGATCTACTGTGAATGGTGATGGCAGTTAATGGAATGGAATTGTTATACATGTATTTTCGGTAGAAATGCACTCGTCTGTCAGGAAAGTCGATTGGTAAAAAGTACTTGTTCGGAAAATTCACCTGTCGGAAATATTATAACTTTTATAATTTTGTGACTTCAGCTGTCCCTTGACAGCTTTCATCCTTTTTTTATGCACCATCCCCTGCGTCCAACTCTGGGTGAGACAGTTTTATTTGGATAGCCTGGTTTTTTCCCATTATAACCGTCTTATATACAAGTACAGTCTTAACAAAACGCTCAGATGTTATCTGATCATAACGTTGTCAATTAAATTTTTGTGGAGCCAGGCATGGCTAGTACTTACAACTGTAAATAAGAGTTAGACTCTGTATTTACTGATCTTGAGATATTGTCTCAAAAACAAATAACGAGAACACGTCGAGGAGTTGGCGTTTATTATCACACAGAAATAATGATAAGTACAATGATATTTCCTTCAATATTGACTAGTTACTGGTTAAAATCACTCATCCTCTGGCAAAAAAAAAACTCATCAGGACAAGCGCTGTTGTCAGCCCAATTTAACTTCAACATCTGTTTGCATTGAAATATTCAAGTGCAATTCTCTAGTGATTGAATACCTGTAACGAAAGTCCACTTGTCAAAATAACAAAGTAAATCTGTTAATTGCAAGCTTTTACCATTCACTGATTTAGATTGTTCTACTGTACTACAATTTTGTAGAAATTTTACGACACTTTGGAATGATTTGATCGATGCGTAACTGTCAAGTTTTGTGTACAATCTCATTTTACAATATACAAATATTTTATAGAATTAATTTCTTTCTTTTATACTTTTTAACCTACTGTCACAATGTTAAAACACATTTTTCTAACGTTGGGTTATTAAAGATTATGTCGCGAAATCTGGTTATAATTATGTTACTTTTTATTTTGAGAATACACATTGAATTGCATAATACGAAATATCAATGGTGGATAGCATACTTTCAATATGGTTGGTTGTAAAATCCCTCTTAGATGATTGTGGGTGTTAATAACATGGAATTGCAATTTACGAAATGATTTTCTTGGGCGCAGACATCTTTGGATAGCAGTGAACAGTATTTTTATTTATAAAGAATTGTACTAATATCCGGCTTTCCCGGCGAAATTCCGGCCATACAGAAAGACACTGCCGTGTGTTTGGCAGTGATATTTTTTGTTCAAGTACATCAGTTTCAAGCAGTGTGTACATCCATATAAAATGGAACTCGGTAGAGTTTTAGCTCGGTGATTGGTTTGAGCCTAGCCAGGTCCAAATGTTTTTTTTTAATGAGAAAGTTTACCTACATAAGAACGATCGTTTATACGAATATTCTTTCTAAACTTGATGCCGTGTAGAATGTAATATTAATTGAAACTCCTAATGACAGATTTAGTGTAAACATAAATATTATAGAAACACACAAGAGCATAAAAGGAAACATCAAAATAGAAAAATATGATAATGATATAGAGTTGACTCGCACACGGATGGTTCTTACTCAACATATAGCTTGAACCACTTATCTGGTTCCAGCCCCACTTATCTGGTTCCAGCCCCATTCCAATTTCAATTTCAATGCATATACATGTATGGTGTGATGCTAAACAATATTTGGCTCGAACAACCCTTAACTTGAACAGTTTTGTTCAGTCCCGTTGTGTTCGAGCCATCAGAGTTCTGCTGTATTTTAGCCTCTGGGTACATCATACAGATCCTCATTATGATACTGATATGTGTTAGCTTACATGTCAGTTATACATAACCATATAAGTATAATGCTAGTTGTAAGTGTATAGGGTACGTCATACATAACCATAGTAGTTCATGTACAATGCTAATTGTTAGGTTATAGGGTACGTCGTACATAACTATCTTAGAACAATGCTAGTAGATATATTATAGGGTACGTCATACATAACCATAGTAGTTCATGTACAGTGCTAGTTGTTAGGTTATAGGGTACGTCATACATAACCATAGTAGTTCATGTACAGTGCTAGTTGTTAGGTTATAGGGTACGTCGTACATATCTATCTGAGAACAATGCTAGTAGCTATATTATAGGGTACGTCATACATAACCATTTTAGTATAAATTGTATAATAATAGTAGCTATATTATAGGGTACTTCATATATAACCATATAAGTATAATGATAGTAGTAATATTATTTGGTACGTCATACATAACCATATTTGTATAATGATAGTAGTTATATTATAGGGTACGTCATACATCACCATATTTGTATAATGATAGTAGTTATATTATAGGGTACGTCATACATCACCATATTAGTATAATGATAGAAGTTATATTATAGGGTACGTCATACATAACCATATAAGTATAATGCTAGTTGTTAGGTTATAGGGTACGTCATTAATAACCATATAAGTATAATGCTAGTTGTTAGGTTATAGGGTACGCCATGCATAACCATATAAGTATAAATTGTATGATAATAGTAGCTATATTATAGGGTACTTCATATATAACCATATTAGTATAATGATAGTAGTTATATTATTTGGTACGTCATACATAACCATATTTGTATAATGATCGTAGTTATATTATAGGGTACGTCATACATCACCATATTAGTATAATGATAGAAGTTATATTATAGGGTATGTCATACATAACCATATAAGTATAATGCTAGTTGTTAGGTTATAGGGTACGCCATGCATAACCATATAAGTATAATGCTAGTTGTTAGGTTATAGGGTACGTCATACATAACCATATTAGTCTAACGCTAGTTGTTAGGTTATAAAGTATGTCGTACATAACCATATTAGAACAATGCTAGTAGTTATATTATAGGGTACATCATACATAACCATATAAGTATAATGATAATAGTTATATTATAGGGTTCGTCATACATAACCATATTAGTATAATGCTAGTAGTTAAATTATAGGGTACGTCATACATAACCATGTTAGTATAACGCTAGTTGTTAGGTTATATGGTACGTCGTACATAACCATATTAGTATAACGCTAGTTGTTAGGTTATATGGTACGTCAAACATAACCATATTCGTATAATGCTAGTCGTTAGGTAATAGGGTACATCATACATAACCATATTAGTATAACGCTAGTTGTTAGGTTATAGGGTACGTCATACATAACCATATTAGTATAACGCTAGTTGTTAGGTTATATGGTACGTCATACATAACAATAATAGAACAATGCTAGTAGTTATATTTTTATAGGGTACGTCATACATAAACATATTAGTATAATGATAGAAGTTAGGTTATAGGCTACGGCATACATAACCATATTAATACAATGCTATTTGTTAGGTTATAGGGTACGTCATTCACAACCATATTAGTATAATGATAGTAATTATATTAAAGGGTTTGTCATACATAACCATATTAGTATAATGATAGAAGTTATATTATAAGGTACGTCATACATAACCATATTAGTATAATGATAGTAGTTATGTTAAAGGGTAAGTCATATATAACCATATTAGTATAATGCTATTTGTTAGGTTATATGGTACGTCGTACATAAACATATTAGTATAACACTTGTGGCTATGTTATAGGGTACTTAGTACATAACCATATTAGTATAACGTTGTTGTTCTGTTATAGGGCATGTCGTACATAACCATATTAGTATAATGCTAGTTGTTAGGTTATAAGGTACGTCGTACATAACCATATTAGAACAATGCTAGTTGTTAGGTTATAAGGTACGTCATACTTAACCATATTAGAACAATGTTTGTAGCTATATTATAGGGTACTTCACACATAACCATATTAGTATAATGATAGTAGCTATATTAAAGGGTACGTCATACATAACCATATTAGTATAATGGTAGTAGTTTAATTATAGGGTACGTCATACATAACCATATAAGTATAATGCTAGTTGTTAGGTTATAGGGTACGTCATACATAACCATAATTTATTAGTATAATGCTTGTTGTAAGGTTATAGGGTAGGCCATACATAACCATATTAGTCTAACGCTAGTTGTTAGGTTATAAGGTACATCGTACATAACTATCTTAGAACAATGCTAGTAGCTATATTATAGGGTACGTCATACATAACCATATTAGTATAATGACAGTAAATATATTATAGGGTACGTCATACATAACCATATTAGTAGAATGATAGAAGTTATGTTATAGGGTACGTCATACATAACCATATTAGTATAATGCTAGTTGTTAGGTTATATGGTACGTCGTACATAAACATATTAGTTGATGCTAGTTGTTATGTAATAAGGTACTTCGTACATAACCATATTAGTATAATGATTATTGTTATGTTATACGGTACGTCGTACATAACCATATTAGAACAATGCTAGTTGTTAGGTTATAGGGTACGTCATACATAACCATATTAGTACAGTGCTAGTAGCTATATTGTAGGGTACGTCACACATAACCATATTAGTATAATGATAGTAGCTATATTATAGGGTACGTCATACATCACCATATTAGTATAATGGTAGTAGTTAGGTTATAGGGTACGTCATACATAACCATGTTAGTATAATGATAGTAGTTATATTATAAGGTACGTCATACATAACCATATTAGTATAATGATAGTAGCTATATTATAGGGTACGTCACACATAACCATATTAGTATAATGCTAATAGTTATATTATAGGGTACGTCATACATAACCATATTAGTATAATGCTAGTTGTTAGGTTATATGGTACGTCGTACATAAACATATAAGTATAATGCTAGTAGTTAAATTATAGGGTACGCCATACATAACCATAATAGTATAATGCTAGTTGTTAGGTTATAGGGTACGTACGTCGTACATAACCATATTAGTATAATGCTAGTTGTTAGGTTATAGGGTACGTCATACATAACCATTTAAGTTTAATCACGGCTAGTTGTTAGGTTTTAGGGTACGTCACACATAACCATATTAGTATAATACTGAGATAAATCATGTCCCCCAAAAAAAACTCTCCCGGGCTGTGTTTTTACGGCTTCTCTATCAGCATCCGTCTTTTACACAGAGATGGATCATCGCGACATTGCAGTAAGAGTTATATAAGTCATATTTTTCACGGTATATTGTGGTTCGTGTTGTACCCTAGTCACCAACAAGTCATTATATAATTTAAGTTTATTACGAGCCCAATAATTTGTTTCTAATCTCAAATAAGTGTCAATATATTATAAGTTTTCTACTGTAATGTGTTTTCGAGGCTACGTGAGGCTCATCGCCCCGATTGTTTTCGCACCATAATTATGATAAGTTGTTTCCAATGGCCACATGCATACACATTTCACACCTATAAAGACTTTAAAACTGATCCTCACATTTCAGTATCTTGTCATGTTAATGCTAGACGTATAACATATATACTTATTTATTAGGTAAGGTAGGGTTGGGGGTGTAAATTATAAACAATGAGCAGTCAGAAACAGATTGATGTATTTTTTCTAAAAAGCCTTCTTGCCAAAATATTGAATAATACAGATATTGATTAACATTGTAAACTTTTGACATCTGTTTCAGGTTACCATTCTTTATTGCCAATGCCAGTGACTTAATTACAGATATCTCTGTTTATGTGCCTCTGTCTGCGCTTTTTGGAATAAGCGCTTTGAAATCAATAAAACCATAAAATATTATGCATTTAATAAAATAAGTATTCCTAACTACCTACCCTGATAATTTTTGAGACTATCAGTGACTATTTAAAAATTACAAATTATATGTCTCTGACACTTTGAAACAATCTAGGATGCAGTATCAGGGCTGGAAAATTCCACTTGTTGGCCTGCCATGATGAGTGAACATTTGGTCAGGATGAGTAGGATTTAAGATACTGACCTTAATATTTCTTTGATTTTAAGCGATACTGACCTTAATATTTCTTTGATTTTAAGCATACAATAAAAAAAGTTGAAAAGGGAGGACGAGTAGCTTTTATTTATATTAGAAATTTTCAACCTCTGAGTATCCAGTGATTTGTAATGGAGCAAACTGGAAATATATAATTATTGGATTTTTAAGCCATTCATGTACAGTGGCAATTCCATATTTACAGTATCTGCCAAGGTCTTGTATAATATTGAATGGCCGTTAACGGTCAATCTGTAAATATATTGTATCTTTCGTAAGACATGAGGAGATGCAATTTTTGGAGATGTCTATTGGCACGATGATCATACTTATTATTTTCCTTGTCCCTACGTCTGTCGTGCCAATTATTTCTCTTATTTGCATGACGGCCCATGGTAGGTAATAACACTAAATACGAAATGGTTCTGGACCAAGGGCTACAAGGTGACATAAAACAATTACTATTCGTCATTTAACGACAAAAAGAAAGAAAAAATAATAATGCTTGTGAATTAGTTTGGTTGCTGTATTAAAAAAAATTACACTGAATAAAATCTTGTAATGTTTTAAAGAATCTGTTGTTGTATATCCATAAATTAATGGACCATAATGTATTTCCAATGAAAATCATATAGCAGCTGTACAAATTTAAATAATGCTCTTAATACAGTGTATACCAGTAATGTATGACTAAAATCCCTGTCTATGTGTTGAACATGCCTTGTTCTGGTGTGTTCCTGGTATTGTCAGAGAGATTGGACTTGTGATATATTTTTATCTTGTCTCCTGAATTCATTTTGTATTATATTGTCTTATCTTTTGCTTTTTTTAGTTACATGTACTGTCCCTGTCTTGTCTTTTTAGCTCAAATGTCCAGGAGTGCTATTGCCATGACCCCGGCATCATTGTCGGCTTGGTCTGTAGACACCCAGGTTAAACTTATGTGTTTAGTTGCATTTAAGTTTTGGTGTTTGTGTCCAACCTCAGTCTTTGCATTAGTGATGAGTTTTATCCCATTGGCGAGCTTTGTTGTCTTCTGACAACTCTTGTTTTCTCCTTTCATGCCTTGTCTGATCTTTTTCCTCAATTTTGTCTTCCTCTTATCTTATGTGCAACTAAATGTTTCTGTTGTGCCGATAAGGAAAAAAATAATCAGCATGATGGTCATGCCTGTAAGGAAAATCGATAAGGAAAATTAAAACCGTTGTGCTGATGAGAAAAAAATAATCAATAGCCTCAGTCCTGTTCCCCTCATCAGCACCCTCAATATCTTAGTAGAGTTAAGACATTTAATACAATGTATATTTAAACATGTATTTTTATTCATTTTTTTTAATTAGGCTTTCTTTGCAAAACAAAGGCAGCTATGGCGCAGAAGGCAACTTGTGTTTACAGGAGTAGGGCTATGTGGTTGGCTTGCTGTCTCCTTGGGACCTTCCACTGTGGGGCTGGGATTTATGAAGAAACAAATGTGCACACTGTTGAATCTGGTTTCTTACACTGAAGACTTAAAACCAAAAACACAGACACTGGTAGATGAGGTATTACTGTTAGTTTATCATTTTAGACTGTTGAAACACAAGTTTCCCTGCCAACCTTAAAATTGAGTCCTGACCCAAACGCTTTTTTTCATAAAATAACATTAATTGTGGAAGTATGATAAACTGCGTAACAGATCTGCTTAATGTGTCAAGAAAAATTATATTTGTTTTGCTTTTTATTGATTTACTATCATAATTTTTTTATATAAAACTGGAATACAAGTTGAAATCAATTGTTCAGAGGTCAATTTCACGCTTGAATCCATGACTTCTCAAAAACAAGTTGCTCATCAGTGTTCTACCCAGGAAACGGACTCGGCAGATAATTGATATAAGCTCAGAGCTTTGCAATAGAATTGAAATGATTAGTGTAAATTCTTTATTGTTTAAACTAGATGTCAACTCTTCTTTGAAACATTTACTAGAATTGTCTATGATTTTCAGTATTCAAGTAATTTTATGCTGTAGGAAATATTTGTGTATTTGGCAGGTAGTTGCTGATATGAACACATCCAGACAGAGGCATGTTAAGACAGAGAAGATAGAGTTCCTACAGACTGGCTACTTGTGGCCAGAACTTCTTCATAAAGGAAGTACTGGGACATATGCTGGAGCATTTATAGGCAGGTTTTCAATAATCATTCTATTGCAAGACCGCAGCGCGGTCTAGTGGTAGAGCACCTGCTCCCATGCGGAAGGTCGTGGGTTCGATCCCTGACTGGGTCATACCACAGACTTTAAAAATGGTACGAGAAGCTTCCTCGCATGACGCTCAGCATTTAGAGGGGAGTTCTAAGCCTGGTTGGCCCGGTGTCAGTATAATGTGACTGGGCGGGGTATCATACCATGTGTCTGCGGCATGATACTCCAGTGCTCAGAATACTGTCTCAAGTAGACACTGTTGCGATATGACTGAAAAATTGTTGAAAGCGACACTAAACACCATACAACAACAACATTTTGTTGCAAGTCAGTGCACGCTAAATAGCTAACTGTAATTAATTTTTGAAGGTAACTGAGCATAGATATATTTATATTTGAGGTGAACTGAGTATAAATACATTTATATTTGAGGTGAACTGAGTATAATTACATTGATATTTGAGTTGAATAGAGTATCAATACATTTATATTTGAGGTGAATTGAGTATAAACACATTGATATTTGAAGTAATTGAGTATAAATACATTTATATTTGAGGTGAATTGAGTGTAAAGCACATATAAGTCTCATGCAGTCTTTAAAATTACTTGTACTATTTACTTTTAAGCCCGATTAGTTCAGTCAGTAGTGCTATCAATCCAGGGGTCGTGAGTTCGAATCCCAGCAACAATCTCCGTGATGATTGATATATGACATTGCGTCGCATTATCATTTGTCTCTCACCACCGATTCAAGCGGGAAAGTTATCAATTACCTGCAGAGATGGTGTGTGCTCAAGTATTGATTAACCTGCCAGGATCCCAGGAAATGGTGGTTAGGTTAACTGATCATCTGTTAGCCGTCGATGGCATAAAAATGATGCTAAATGTTCAATCAATCAAACTATTTTGTTTATGGAAATAGCTAATTACATCCCAATAAGAAAGTTGTTCAAGAATCCTTATTGGAGAAAAAACCTGACTATTGAACTTAAAATGGTACAGAGGTTAAAAATAGTGCAAATTTGAGGTGCATGACCTTTGCTTTTTCCATGTCATTTTACTTGAGCTAGGTTCGTAACTAGAACTTGAAATATTTTATGTATATTTTTTTTTTAAAAATAAGCATCAGTCTTCAAACTAGCACAGCAAGTTAGCAGTAGACCTATTTCTGCATCTTCATTGACCAAGTTCAGCAGTGACCAAAAAGAAATTAGAAATAATTAATATAATGCAGCATTTGATATGTTGTGGCTGGTTAATCATTTGCAGATTTTGAATTTATGTGAATAGCTGAAAGATAAAGTACTGGTTAATTTGGATATCAAATGTCTGTGTTTGTAATAGCTATCTTGATTTTATTTTAGAGGCCACTAGGCTAATGGAACCTATCTAAAATGAAATACACAATGCAAATTGTGTCAGTAAAGTTTGGACCTTTCAAGAGATGTTGTGGACCTTTTAGAAATTCACTATTTTAAGCGCCTGTGTACTAATCCGTCATTAGATTATTCAATGAAAACGTGTTTTTTTGGGAGCATGTGGTCCAGTGGTAGAACATCAAACACATGATCAAAGGAACATGGGTGCAATCATCGGCTATGACTTTATGTCCTTGAACAAGACACTTTTTCCACACAAGCGTAGTACTGGTTCTGCTTAGGAAGACGTCGAGTGTGACTTGTATATAATAAGTTGTAATGACTTGAAAATGAAAATCAAAGTAAGATAAATAAGTTTAAACTAAGACATTGTTTTATGTTGGAAAGACATGTACCTGTGTTACTGGGAAATCTAAGAAAAAAACTTAAAATATTTCTCTATATTTCAGCCCTTCCATGCAGTTTCAGTGTTAAAACACTGAAGGAATTCCTGTTTGAGAAGCCGATACTCTCGGAAGCTGAGTTAAAGGACATGAAGAGAAAGGCAGATTTTTGTCTCCTGAGCGATAAAGCAAATAAATTTGTCCTTGCGCGGGAACTGCTCTATGTTGAAGACTCCATTCTGTACAGCAGATGTGTATTTGGGTTGCTGTCCATTTCTTTATTCTCAACGCTGTTCTACTTCACAAACAGATATATTTATGAAGTGTTTTGGCAGAGGGCACTGGCTCACTTAGATTTACTTGATGTCTGGAAAGGCCAGGCAAAAACAATGGCAGAAAAAACGCCGAGGCTTGTACGCGTTCTTGCACAATGCAGAATATTGTGTTTAGTATTGTTAGGCATTTCATCATTGAATTTATACTGGGCCTTGCTTTACAGTAAAGAGAAAAAACTGGAAATTAAAGCAGACGAAACTGTAGCTTCACTGGGCAGGGACTATGTGGAAGGCGGACTGGAGTATTATAACAAGTTGATTGGATCAAATCAGTACAGGAAAGAAGTGCTAGGTGAAAAGAAGTTCTATAGTAATGGTAACATTGTAGGTGGATACTTACTGAACAAGACTAATCAGCTGATGGGCAGACGGGACTACTTTGAAAATCGTGTAAAGACTTTAAATGAAAACACTGTTTAGACCTCAATACTATAAACAGGTTTATACCTCATCCCAGAGAAGCAAAGTGAAGCAATTTCTGCAGCCAGGGCATTTCTTACTTTATTAAACTGAGGCAGATATTTGGCTACTTCCCAATTAAAAAATTATGTTGTTTTTTTTAATTTTTCAAACATGAGGGGATAAAAAACACTGGATATGAAATATTATTAACATCTGATAATTAATTGTTAGAACATGATCTTAACAGAGTAACGCTTTATTTTCCAGTTTGTTAAAGCTTTAAAAAAAATCATCCCCAATCACACTTTAACTTTTCCTCAATCTCAAAGTCACTGGCCTCTTCCTAATTGACAGGAAAAAAACCCAGGCTGCGCTTGACCAGAATATCTTTAAATGAACTATACCCTTTCAGATTTGTGTTTTCTTTTGTTAATAAAAAATACTTTCAGAATGTGCATTTTTGAAATCAGGTGAGCATTTTAGTCAGTGCCATCTAGTCTTTACCTCTCTTGTTATAAAATGTTCCAGAAAAACAGGCTAGAAATCTAGAAATGTGTTCTTAGAATTTCTTGTGATACATTATAGAAATGAAATCGCAGCTGGAGAAGTAGTTAGAAGTCGTGTAGCTTTCATGATACTGTGTATATTAATGTTTAAACTCAGTTAAGAGAACAGAACTGTTTAAAAGTTTTCACCATTGAGGTGGTAGGTTTGAGTTCCAACTTTATGTGAGAAAGATTGCCAGTTACTATCAGAAGGACGGTGGTTTTACTCAGATTCATTCTGAGGTCTTCCTCCACCATTAAACTGGATATGCAATTTATAACCTGAAATGTGTTGAAAATGGCATTAAACCCCATTCAAAAAAAGTTGTTGAAACAAGAATAGTAAGCATGTTTAGTCTTACCAGTACAAGCTATACATTTATCATACATATATGTAGATGATAATTTAAACTATCATTTTATTTTTAGCTCGCCTGGAGGAATTCCAAGGAGAGCTATTGTCATGACCCCGGCGTTGGCGTTGTTGTCGTCGTCGTCGGTAGACACCCAGGTTAAACTTTTGCGTACAAGTTTCAGATATCTATGCAACCACTCATTGGATATGAATGAAACTTTGCCTGTGTGTTTACCATCATCAACAGTACACACATAGATAAGAACCGTAACTCTGGATTGCATTTTGGCACAGTTATGGCCCTTTTTGGACTTAGACACCCAGAGGCGAGCTTTGTTGGTCTTCTGACAACTCCTGTTTTTTTCTGGAATTTATGTTGAACGTTGTCATAGAATCAATAAAAGGTGAGCTCAATGATCATGCATTTGTACTAACTGCGTCCTTTTCTTGGATCTGTGCAGCTTTGCAATAAAAGACTGGATGCAATATTGAGTTACTGACAGTTTCTTGTGAAATGAATGGAAAACACTTACGGCTGTACTATGACAGTCATGTGACTTCTAGCTGATTCTCTACTTTGTATATATGAACATTGGGGATCAGATTTTGCATTTGCTCAATGCGTGTAGACATTCCTATTGCTTGCATGTTTTTCAGATAAAAAAAAACAACAACAAAAAATGCAATTCTTTGAAAACAACTGTATATCCATAATGCCACTTGTTATTTAGTTTATATGTTGAGGGCAAAAATAATATGCAATACTTTGAAAACAAAACTGGAAATTTTGTTCTCAAACATTTCTGTCCTGCATATGAATGCCCAATATCTGTGACTTGAAGGATGACTTAAACTAGGTGCTAATTTGTGCCAAAAAATATTTAGTATTTTTTAACCATTGTCACAGTTTGTAGCTTACTAATCCATGATGGAACTTGGTATTTTGTTTGTCTATTAAGTGGAAAAATAATAAAGAAATAAATTTTAATGAAAACTAAAATACATTCTGAACAAATAAATAAAATGCAAGCACTATTAATAGTTTTAACAGCAAATAGTTAATTGAAGCACTTGCAATACTGGTATTTAGCAAATGCAAAAAAAAATTGAATTTGATCCCTTGAACATTATTTATTTTATTTTGATGATGAGATAAAAACTTATACCAGACACTGTTATCTTGATCTATTAAAAAACTGGCAATGAAGACCCTTTGACCCAATTTGAGTTCTCATTTCCCTCCATATAACATGTTTTCCTCCCTAATTAATGAAAAAAATTCCCTATAAAAGATATATTTATTTTTTTATTTTTAATGTTTTCTAAATATGTATTTCATCACGATGTGATTTTCCCACTATGGAAGGGACTCGACCACAATCTCCCAAAACCCTCAAAAAACGATTTAATGAGTGGTATTGTACACAAATCTTGCTCATAATGTATGCTGGTATGAGCATCTCTGGGATGCGCATAAGATAGGTAAATTTGAAATGAAGTTTGTTTTAACTTTATTTTTTACTAGTTCTCTGTATACATTTATTTATTTTAATATTTAAAATTAAAAAATATTATAGTTCTGGTTGTTATTTTGTGAGAAGTCCGTCGGTACATACATGTACTGCCAGAGATGTTTTATTAAGTAATATTGATCAGTGCATCACATAAAAGAAGTTGTTCCAGCATTACACTGTTAAATGGAATGTTGTTTTATATGATTATATCTATGTATAAAGAAAGAACAAGAAATACAGACCACTACATGCGAGTCATAGAAAGACAGCAACCTCAAAAGAAAATGAGATGATATATCTTTTCAAATAACTACCTCTTGCAGTAAAATTATTTTAAAGATTGTCACGTGTTTTGTTATCTTTCATATTTCTCGCCCCAAGTGTTCAGGTAAAAAATGCAGCATCTTAGATACTAATTTGATAAAGTCACAATTTTCAAATGAAAATGTTGCAATCAGGTCTTACTCTGAAACTTAGGCCCACACATCAAGTCAATCTTTATAAAACTAGTCTAATTGTACTAGCTTTGACATTATGAATCAAAATTCTTTAAAGGTACAAATTGATTATTCTTTGGATATTACCGGTACATTCATGTCCATTAAAAAGAGGATAAAAGAAAAGATTTGTTACACATTTTGTTGTACATGGATGTATTTATGAAATATGATACCTTTTATTCAATTTTCCCCACTCCATCTATATTGTTTGAAAATAAAACTACAGACAGTTAAAAACTTGTAAAGAAGCATAGGAAAATTGCACCTCCTGAGTAAATGTTGATGAAAATAGCACACAAAGGATTGATTATTTGGCAAATAAATCATTCATAATTCACAGGCAACTGATTCCTTGTACATAAACTGTAAGTTATATGTAATCTTAAATATTAAAACATGTTTGATCACCCAAATTGATATTGAATTAAAGATGTTGAGGTTTGAATGAAAATGTCTCATAATTTGTCGTTATTTTAGCTGCAGTATACATATACGAATTTTGTAATCACAAGCATTTCCACAGTTTTTAACACAAATTTATGGGAATGGTATTGTTTTAATTAGAATTTCATTCTGCAATGTAAGCATTTTGATTTGTGTTCTGAGATGAATGGACATTAAGATAACTGAAAACGAGATTTTGTGTGAATATGCGAGTGTTCACAAAATCTCAATCAGTTGCCTTTTCTTCTCTATATAATTCAACCACCCTTGAAGACTATAGATGTGTGTGTGGGGAAGGGGAGGCGGTTGGTGTGTGGTGGGGGGGGGGGGGGGGTATATTTTGTATGATAAAAGGAAGCTTGAAATCGTAATTTAATGTCAAGGTTGCTGCAATTATAATAGAAAAATATTTTTCACTGACAGTAACTTTGAACTGTCCTGGATCTTTCTTAGTGTTGTTTTAGTGACAACATTAAATTTTGGATCTCACCACAAAGTCGGGGGGAAAAGAGCCCAACCAATCAATGCCAATGGACACATTTTTGGTTTAAAGACTGATTTAGGATACGTTTTATGCGAGTAGAGGCATGTTTTGGTGAGTAGGGACATGTTTTTTGCAAGCAGGGGCATGTTTTGTGAAGTAGAGAAATGCTTCTGCAAGTAGGTATATATTTTGAATAGTAAGTACAAGGGTTCAGTTTTGGTGGAATAAGGACATGTTTTTGCAAGTCAAGTATATTTGATGAGTAGGGCATGGTTTGGGGAGTAGGGGCATGTTTTGAGTAGGCACATGTTTTTTTCCAGTAGGGACTTGTTTTGGGGAGTAGGGATATGTTTGATATCTGTCTCTTAGCAAAATTCCCGTTTTGTTACACTCATTGAATGTACGAGTCGAATGTGTTATAGAGTGTTTTGACAGTTAGACTTTGTGGGGCAGAGACATGACATGTTTTGGGGACTAGTGGCATGTGTTGGAGTGTAGGGTTGGAAGGGGCATGTTTTGGGGGAGTAGGTGTACATTATTTTTTTTTGTAGGGTGTGGGGGGAAGGTGTTTGTTTAGGGAGTAGGGACATGTTTTGTAAATATGTGATACTAAGGTTGGCAGAAGCTATTGGAGTGGTTTTGGACAATGGTCTAACATCCATGTTATTAAGTTGTCTTGCATGACATGTGCTTGTTACACATATAGAATTTTATGTTTATTTTATAATCAAGTCATTGGTGAAAACATGCAAAGAGATGGTAACAATAATTGTGATTGATCAGCATAAATGTCCTGTATTTGACCTTTGTCATAGTTGTACTTATCACACCTGCTACGTGAGTTGTGTTCAGTGATGCCTGTTATGAAAATGTATAAAAATGAGGATTTCTCAGATATTTATCTGTTTGTTTTCAATAAAATTGTATGTCGACTCAACATTATAAATTTCTTGATATTTTTATTTAAATTTCATGTCCATCGCTCATTTTGTATGAAACCATTCAATATGTATTCACGCAGATGAAATTTCGGTTGGTCTTTCTCTGTTAGCCATTGTCTGACTCTTTACTTTTGGTATCAAGGTACAAAGTAAAGCTGAAAAATGTTGAACATTTATGATTATCTATTCCAAATGTTATTACACCAGACTGAATAATGTATGGGGCACAGTTTTGAATAAATTTTGAAATATCCTTAAGGAACAAATGGATATTGGGGGAAATCTAAGGTTTTGGAGAATTTATCGCTCCTTTTCTTTACAAAAATAAATTTCCCTACATTTTGTTATAAAAAAGTCCTTTCCGGTATTTAATATGGACCGTTAGAGTTATCCCCCATTTGTTTACAATGGCTACCTGTTAGTACTCGACAACTTAGGCTGGAATTTTCTGTTTCTCTAATTTGTCTTTTACAGAAATGAGCAGAAATACCAAGAAACATGAAGTGGCGGAGAAGGTAGTACAATCAGACAATTGAATTATACCCAAAGACATATGCAATAATTAATAATTTTTTGAAGGAAACGTTTACGTTTTGTGAATATGGAGTCGGGGGAGGAATTTGGGGTGTTGGGTAACAAGGACCTATAGTCTCTCTCTAATTATTTATGGGTACATGTAACGTTGGCAAGTTAAGTACAATAAATCTGGTGCTTGAAATTACATTCTTAAACTGGATAAAAATTACTTTATAATTTACCAACCCAACCCTAACATATTATACTGGTTATACTGGTCATACCTAATACCGCGAGTTTAAAATATTTTAAAACATATATAGAATGGCATCAATACTAAACCGTAATTAGGTTACTTAAGTGTGCCACTTAAAAAACAGTTGCTGATACAAAATGCAAACAAATGACAATGCTAACGGAAGTTGGATCTTTGCGCATGTCTTCCCAGATAGTTATTATATGGGCATTCGCGGTAATAGGTATATCCCGGTATTAGGTATACAAGGGATATATCTATTACCGCAAATTGAAAACTTAATCAACCATGATTTAAACATCTTTTATTGCATAATTCACATAGCAAACTGGTTGGGCCACAAGTTCTAGCAACATTAGTTATGGCCCTCCCCTTTAAATATACAAATAACATTAGAATCAAGATGGCAGTTATAACAATCAATAGGATGTAAACCAACAATCAAAAAATGAAGAGATCAATAAAAAGAAAAATAATTAAATTAGGTGAGAAAAAAGAGAGAAAGACATAACATGTTTTTAAGTGCTGTCATAATATGGTTCCGGTGCATTGAAGGGCTGCATAAAATTGGGTATGATGCTGAGAGTCAATTGTTGACAAAACGTTTCGTGTCTTTAATGTATTGTTGTACTTGTGTTAATATAAATGTATTTGTGTCACTCGTATATGTACTCTTAACCAAATAAAACACTTGTGTACTTAAAGGATGAAAACGGTGTATTGAACGAAAAAGACGAATGCGTTCATCAATATGTTTAGAACATTGCATAAAGTAGTGCCCAGCATCTTCTTTTTCATTACCACATCTGGCGCATCTTGCATCAAGTGTTAAAGAATTTAAAACTGTATAAGACTTGAAGTGACTTTATCCATTTCTCAAATGATAAAATTCGATAAAGATAATATGATGGTACCATTTGTGTTTTAAAATACATGTTTGTTATATGTGTTTAAAAAACGATAAAGTCTCTGAGTTATGAATGTACTCAGGAAGTGTACTCCAAATCGATATGCATGACGGAATAAACGAATTTGCAAATAGTTATGTTCGTATGTTAAAAACAACATAATCGGAAGAATTTCATAAGTTGTAAGGTGTTTTTACTCCTACTGTTTCTGGAAAAAAAGAACATAACTAATTGGGCAGAATTCCTGTTTAAAGTTTATATGCAATAATATATTTTTGATATTTTTCTTTTTTCTGATAGAGATATCCAATTTCAGCGTATAACTTATTTATAGAAACCGAACACGTCAAACCACTAACAACTCTAGCTGCTTCGTGTTGTATTTTTTTCTAGTTTATCTTTTTCATATTGGGAACAATTATCAAACCATGTAAACTGTGACATTAATAATCAACAGTTATAAAGTTACTTTATTGTCCTGAATAATCCGTCTAAAAGCTATACTTGTTAATATACCTTTGAAAATGATAAACATATGAAGAAACAGTGGTTATTTATGATATGCAGACTGCCATTTTGATTTTTTCCTAGTATATATATTACTGCGAATAGGCCATTCAGAAGGCTAGAAATGGTGGCAGCTGGAAAATTACTGGTACTGTATATATAATTGGTGTATTAGTTTGTATCAATTTGTTGGGAGTAATGAAATAAATAAATGAATAAAATAAAATTGTGTATATTTCAGGTAAAGGAGATAAAGAAACGGCAAGAAAACTGGATGAAACAGAGAGCTCAAAGTCAGCAGCCTGAATCAGAAACAAAGACAGGTATTTTTTAACATTTTTTGGGATATAGATTTAAATACATTACTTGTGACATTCTGTATAAAGAATTTAAAACTTGCTATTTTCACATTTCAATTCATGGGAAGTGTACATATAGAATCCTTTTCAATGCACAGAGGATACGTTGAGTTCTGGTCGCCCTGTATCTGTCATCTGTCCTTTGTCAGCTGTCTGTCCGTTAACTTTTTGTGTGCATTCTTATAACGCAAGCATAATTTATGAAACTTCACAGAACTTAGATAGTACCTATATAACAATAATATATATAGGACAAGTTCTTGTACTGACCCAGTCTAAGGCGCCGTCTCAAGATCACTTGCCTCTCACCACTAAGATGTAGGTTCAAGTCCCACTCACTCCAAAAACTTTTATGCGAGAAAGTTTCCAGTAACTTGCAGAAGGACGGTGGTTCTAATCAGTCTGAGGTCTTTCTCCACAAGTAAAACTGGATATGCCATATATAACATGAAATGTGTTGAAAATTTTAACCCCACTAAAAAAAAAATGTACTGGCCCAATCTGATAATTAATGTCAGAGTTATGACTCTTGAAGTACCCAAATTTTACAATTAATCAACCTTGTGTGCATGCTCGCATCTCCATTTTTATCTTGTATATATATGTGGACATTTTGTGCCATATCTACCAGCGTCTGCGTGAGTGCTTTTTTTTCTCCTCAGTTTTTAGGCATGCTCATATCTCAATAATGTCTCAATAATATTTCACTGTGCATCAATGAAACTTCTTGTGTGTATTCACTCTCATAAAGGGGCCAAGTTTCACTAAATCTTGTTCATAGTTGGATAATGGGTAGAACTACTAAACATTTTCATAGCCTCACTTTGTGATACATACTAGAGATTTAATCAGTGGAATTCTCTTGTGACTTCGGACAGAATTATGGCCATTTTTATATTTAGAAAATTTGTGTTTCATAAGTTTTTGGCAAGTTCATATCTCTGTTACTTCTACCCATACACAAATGAAATTTTCATCTTGTGAACACCACTATTAAAAGACGCACAAGGGGGAAAATTAGAATTGCTCACTTCTAAATTCAGTCCCCTTCAAATATGATTATAAAATTCTATCTTATTAACTGCAAGTCATACATTATACCACCATTAAGAGCACTGAAGGGACAAGTGGTATAGTTTGGTTTCGACTTCAGGTAGCATTTTAGCTCCTTTAATATCTAAGAATATTTACTTGCATTTCCGTAGCTACGAGTTGTACATAAATGAAATACTATCCATGTAATATATGTAATGGTTGTACAATAATATGTTGAGTGATAATTTCTTTTTGTACATTTATAGAATCCGCCATCCATTCAGTAAAAGGAAAACATCCGGCATCAAACAGAGAGGTGGAGCAGTCCACAAGGTCGCAACCGACTCCACATGAAATCATCATATCAAAAAAATCCAAAGCAAAATTTCAAAACTGGCTTAAAGCTAAACAGACAAATGAAGAAGTTGAGTCGTATTCCCCTGAAGAAGTTCCATATAGACAAAGTAGCGGTTATGATGTGAATTACTACAATGACAAGACATACAACAAAAGCCATTACAGTAGTAATAAATACGTAGATGAGCCGTATCGAGACCATAAGGGCTCGCATGATGTAAATATTCTTCGTGTGCCAAGCTCCAGACCTCCTGAATATGCCACACCTGATCCTGGCTGGAACAGCGAGGATGAGACAGGGGAGATCACTGCTGCGGAACTACTGTCTGCTGATGATTTTGATTCAAAAGCTGATGATATCATTGCACGTGTGAGAGGAGATCTTAGAACGCAGACTGAGAAAAAAAGTTTAAGTGACAGACATGTGAACAAACCTTCCACCAAATTCAACGAAAGTTCTGGGCTCGAGTATTCTAATCACGTTTGTCCGAACTGTGAACATTTGATGGTAATTCTGTATAATTTTTGTATCAATTTATATGTATGTATTTAGTGCTCCAGATATGCACTGTTAAGGATAGTAAACAATAAAATTCTGAATGAAGCGTTGAATTTTAAAGTAAGTGATAAAACAACCATTGGATACAATTTCAGTGTTGATTCTTTTATGTACAGTGTATAACAAATATATTAGAAATTGATGTAATATTATTTTGGTGATATCAAGATATCATAAATCAAATTCTTGATATGAAATGATTTATTGATATCTAGAACTATCTATATGACTAGGATTATTCATATGAAATAAACAATTTAACGATATCATTTATAATGTATCTTTGACGTTTGTGTGTCTGTCCATCTGTCTTAAATCATGTCACTCTATAAGTTTTAACTGCATGAAGGAATTTTTAAATAACAAAAGTTTGCCTTATTATGATGATATGCCAGTCGCGTCTGTTCAAGGTCAAAGTCATACTGAGAGGTCAACATGAAATAGGCAATATTTGGTGTCCGCTCCATATATTTTAAATACTTAAGGGTTTTCAGATACCAGTTACTTGTTGGAAGAAATAATTGCCATATTCAGATGGAACTTTCAAACATTCCAGTTCAAGGTCAAGATCATACTGTGAGATCAAATGTCAGTATATCCTGCTCAACCTTTTTTTAATTGCTGAAGATATTTTTGAATAACACGTAAAAATGTAAACAGGATGATGTTCACGGCTCGGTTTCCAGCCATGTCAGTTTATGGTTAAGGTTGTAATGAGAGGTCAATAGATAGTAAAGGTGTTTTTGTTTTGCCCAGTAAAGATTCTTACTTCCTGTTTTAATTTTTTTTTCTTCACAAAGTGTCAAGATATTTGTTATTTTAGATAAGTTGGATATGATCAAAACTTACCACTGCATTTGATATAACATGTATACATGTGTGAATCATACATTTATTTTTAATTTATTATCACAGAAGCTGATATATTATTGTAAATCGAATATTCCAGATTCCACCAAACTTCAGTCCCATGTTGTTGATTCCTTGCGGTCATACGTTGTGTGGTAAATGTTGTAGAAAGACAGCATATTGTGGAATATGTGGCTGTCCTGTGCAGTCATGCACAGAAAATGTGATGTTACAGCAAATCATTACAGATCACAGCAAACCGTCCCAACAGCAGATGTATAATAAAGGTGAGAGTTGAGCTGAGTTTTTCCCCTAATTTTTCCTCCATAAATGCAATGATAAAACTATCGGAATTTCATATATTAGTATTTAGGTTATACTGTTTAGTACAGTTATTACTGGTTTTCATATTTTTCTGGTTAACATGCATTTTTTTACGTTTAGATTAGTATTGCAGTTTCTGCTCCCCCAACCCACCGGTGGTACGTATTTTTCGGACGATTTTTGCTGTTTTTCCCTTGTAAAATAATCAATATTAATTAAAATTTTGTTTATAATAACATTATTAAATTACTTATTTGATTTCCTGTGATAAGATTGTAACTATCATGCAGATAAAACACAATTTGTGTTACCTTTACACCTAATCATTACCCCGGGGTTGATATAAACGCAGATTGAACATTCACAACTTATTACGTAAAAAAGCTCTGGTACAAGTTGTTGAATTTCACTTGTGATTAACTTTATTAATTGCACTAAAATATGACTGAATAAAAAGAGGGGTGTTCATGCTAGTTTTTTCATAAATTTGAATTTGAATTAAAATGAAACTTGTAAAATAAGACATTCAAAATAGCAGGCAGGCATTCGTTTTTAAGTGCTTCGTTGTTTGAATTCAAATTTATTAGAAAACTAATATGAACACCCCTTCTTTTTAAATAGTCATATTCCAGGTTTATTGTGTGTACAGATTTTTGACAATTTTTGCCAGATGTAAAAAAGTCAGATAGGAATGCCGTGAACTACCTTAGATGTTTATAATGGCATCAATTTATGACGTGTATTATTATGTATTTTGAATCTGATGAAGGCTGTATAGTTCAGCATAAAAACTTTTACATGGAGTTTTTCTTCTTGTCTTTAATTTATTAATACATTTGTTTATAGGAATATAAAAAAATATTACAGAGACTTAATATATACAATGAATCTGTAATCATTGAAGGTTGAATAGGATTAACAAAATATGCCAGAAATCTGAACCCTTTTTTGTTCCCCCACCATTCGAAGAATTACAGAGGGGCATTAAGCGTTGAGTATCTGAGGAAAACAATTTGTTTCTGATCAATGACTTCTGACGAAGTCTGTGTATCAAATTATATTTGCTGTGTAGCTGTATAGCTATAAAATACAGTTGGAAACAAGTCAACATTGGTCAATTTTGCAGGAGTTATTGCCCTTTTCTGATTTAATTGTCAGTTAAAAAAACTGCTTTCCGATCAAAAGGGAGGGGTATGTGTGTGTATGTGTGTGTGTGTGTGTGTGGTTGAGGGACTCGTATTGACTGACATATTTCTAGTCATAAAACTGGATCACGATGTTGGTCAAATTTTACATAAGTTATGGTCCCTTTTTGGCTTATTTTTTGCTTAAAAAAAATGGTTTCCAATCAATAGCCAGAGCATTCGTGTTGACACATTCTTCTAGCCATAAAACTGGGTCACAATGTTCCTTGGGTGTGCATCTTCAGATTTGGTCTTTGTGGCCGCTACAACTCCCAATATGGCTGCCGTTACTTAACATAGAATTAAACTCACTTAAATCAAAATTAACCACCAGCTAAATTTCATGATGCCATCCAATGCATTACTTTTTTTATCAGTTGTATCATGCTGTTCAATACCTTACTATTTAGACCAGCATTTGATATCACATGTTTGGACCAGCTTAGACACATACTTAATGCTTTAATGTTTCGGCATTCAGGACATCAACGTGTGTTATGATGGGTCATCAGCCATGTTTTTTAAAACATTAAAATGTCTTTGCAGGTCAGAAATCTCAGTTTAGTAATACATACAGAGAAGAATATCAGAACCTTGTTACCAGGCAAGAAATATTGCAAGAAGAGGGCAGTACCATCAATAAAAGTGTTCAAAAACTTTCAACCAAATTTAGCACGGAACATAAACAGGTAGAAAATATATTAAAAGAAGAAAAAAAGATTGAGTCAAAAATCAGGGTCCTGCAGGAGCAACACCAAGAGCTTGTGCAACACAGACTCGAGTATGAAAGCAATTGTGATCAACTTAAAAACCAGATGCAGCATGAAAAAGACAGACTGGTACTTGTGAAGGATTCATTGAGATCAATACAAGGTCAAATGGAGAAAGTGAGGCTGTTAGCAGAAGAGGGATTTTAGGTCTGACACTTCATTAGACTGATCTAATTAAAAGTGTGTGATATGTAACCACGTTGGTCTGTCCAATAGAATGTTACACAGAAACAAATCACAAATGTACAGTTGTTAAATTAAAGTTTTATGTTGGAGATGTATACCTACATTTGCTATATGATATATATGCATGAAGCATTATGTTAAAGATAAAGTAAGCAGAAAGTTATTGTGTGTTATTGTTCTTCAGACCATGTTGCCTGATGCTGCTGCAGTCATATCGTTACAATAGAATACTCTAACCAGATAGGTAGATTTACATCTGTAGTACTCTTACCTGTTATTCATACACTTTGTAGTACATTATCTGGTAGATATATTTACTATTTATGTAGTGCTGTTACTTGTTTTATTTACATATGTAACATAATCAACTGATAGATTTACATTTATAATAATCTTAGCTGGTACATTTACACATGTAATAAACTTAACTGAGATATTTACTAATGTAACACTCTTAACTGATAAATTCATACATGTTACACTCTTAACCAAGATGGTTACACATGTAACACCCTATACCAGTAGATTTACATATGTAACACCCTGAACTAATAAATTTACACATGTAACACCTTTAACTGATATATTTACACATGGAACACCCTGAACTGATATATTTACACATGTAACACTCTGAACTGATAGATTTACACATATAACACCGTTAACTGATAGATTTACACATGTAACACCCTGAACTGATATATTTACATATGTAACACCATTAACTAATATATTTACACATGTATCACACTGAACTGATAGATTAACACATGCAGTACTCTAACTGATATATTTACACATGTAACACCCTTAACTGATATATTTACATATGGAATACCCTGAACTGATGGATTTACACATGCAGCAATCTTTAGTGATATATTTACGCATGTAACGCCCTTAACTGATATATTTACACATGTAACACTCTGAACTGATAGATTTACACATGCAGTACTCATTACTGATATATTTACACATATAACAGCCTTAACTGATATATTTACATATGTAATACCCTGAACTGATAGATTTACACATGCAGTTCTTTAAACTGATATATTAACACATGTAACACCCTTAACTGATATATGTACACATGTAACACCCTGAACTGATAGATTTACACATGTAACACCCTGGACTGATAGATTTACACATGTAACACCCTGAACTGATAAATTTACACATGTAGCACTCTTAACTGATATATTTAGACATGTTAAACACTGAACTGATAGCTTTACACATGTAATACCCTGAACTGATATATTTACACATGTAACACCCTGAACTGATAGATTTACACATATAACACCCTTAACTGATAGATTTACACATGCAACACCCTGAACTTATATATTTACACATAAAACACCCTTAACTGATATATTTACATATGTAATACCATGAACTGATAGATTTACACATGCAGCACTCTTTACTGATATATTTTCATATGTAACACCATGAACTGATAGATTTACACATGCAGCACTCTTTACTGATATATTTACATATGTAACACCATTAACTGATATATTTACACATGTAACACCCTGAACTGATAGATTTACACATTTAACACCCTTAACTGATATATTTACACATGTAACACCCTGATCTGATAGATTTATACATGCAACACTCTACACTGAGATATTTACACATGTTAAACTTTTAACATATATTAACACATGTAACATAATTAACTGAGATATTTACACCCTTAACCAATATATTTACACATATAAGTCTAAACTGATAGAGTTATACATGTAAAACTCTTAACTGATATATTTACACATCTAACACTCTTCACTGATATATTTACACATGTTACAACCTAAATTAATAGATTTACACATGTAACGCTCTTAACTGATATATTTACACATGTAACAACCTAAACTGATAGATCTACATATGTAACGCTCTTAACTGATATATTTACACATGTAACACTCTTAACTGATACATTTACACATGTAACACTCTTAACTGATATATTTACACATGTAACAACCTAAACTGATAGATATACACATGTAACGCTCTTAACTGATATATTTACACATGTAACACTCTTAAATGATACATTTACACATGTAACACTCTTAACTGATATATATATTTACACATGTAACAACCTAAACTGATAGATCTACACATGTAACGCTCTTAACTGATATATTTACACATGTAACAATCTTAACTGATAGATCTACACATGTAACGCTCTTAACTGATAAATTTACACATGTAACAACCTTAACTGATAGATTTACACATGTAACACTCTTAACTGATATAAATACACATGTAACACTCTTAACTGATACATTTACACATGTAACACTCTTAACTGATACATTTACACATGTAACACTCTTAACTGATATATTTACACATGTAACAACCTAAACTGATAGATCTACACATGTAACGCTCTTAACTGATATATTTACACATATAACACTCTTAACTGATATAAATACACATGTAACACTCTTAACTGATACATCTACACATGTAACACCCTTAACTGATATAAATACACATGTAACACTCTTAACTGATACATTTACACATGTAACACTCTTATCTGATACATTTACACATGTAACACTCTTAACTGATACATTTACACATGTAACACTCTTAACTGATATATTTACACATGTAACAACCTAAACTGATAGATCTACACATGTAACGCTCTTAACTGATATATTTACACATGTAACAACCTAAACTGATAGATCTACACATGTAACGCTCTTAACTGATATATTTACACATGTAACAACCTAAACTGATAGATCTACACATGTAACGCTCTTAACTGATATATTTTCACATGTAACAACCTTAACTGATATATTTACACATGTAACACTCTTAACTGATATAAATACACATGTAACACTCTTAACTGATACATTTACACATGTAACACTCTTATCTGATACATTTACACATGTTACACTCTTAACTGATACATTTACACATGTAACACTCTTAACTGATATATTTACACATGTAACAACCTAAACTGATAGATCTACACATGTAACACTCTTAACTGATATATTTACACATGTAACAACCTTAACTGATAGATTTACACATGTAACACCCTTAACTGATATAAATACACATGTAACACTCTTAACTGATACATTTACACATGTAACACTCTTATCTGATACATTTACACATGTTACACTCTTAACTGATACATTTACACATGTAACACTCTTATCTGATATATTTACACATGTTATAACCTTACCAGATATATATACATGTAACACTCTTAACTGAAATGTTTTCACATGTAACACTCTTAACTGATATTTTTAAACATGTAACACTCTTAACTGATATTTTTAAACATGTAACACTCTTAACTGAGATAATTACACATGTAACACTTAACTAAGATATTTTCATGTGTAACACTCTTAGCTGATATATTTACATATTTAGTGCTCTTACTAGATATATTTACATGTGTAATATTATTACCAGATAAAGGTATCATATATTTACATATGTTTTACTATTAACTGATCAATTTACATGTATGATACTATTACTTATAGATTAATATATGTAGATATGTTTACGTTTGTAAATATGTAATATTCTTGGCAATATATTTACATATGCAATTCATTACCAGATAGAGGTACATACTATTATATAATACTATTCTCAGATATATTTAGATATGTAATAAACATGAATAGATATATTTACATATGTAATAATATTAACTGATATATTTACATGTGTAATACTTTTGACTGATATATTTACATGTGTAATACTTTTGACTGATATATTTACATGTGTAATACTTTTGACTTATATATTTACATGTGTAATACTTGTGACTGATATATTTACATATGTAATACTTTTGACTGATATATTTACTTTCAACTGAACTTTTTAAACTACAGTAGACTAACTTTATAGATTTACACCTGTGATACTATAACGTGACATCTTTACATTATGTAAAGCTTGTACCTGATAGATTTTATCTGATAGAGTGATATTTGATGGTTAGACCATAATTGCTTTGGAAAATTATGTGTTTTGCGCGCGATTGAAAATTCCGGATCTTTATCTTAGTGATATGTCCCAATTTCCTTTCAATTACTGACGCATTGTCAGTAAAAGAATAACAAAGTATATTGGTATAAAATAAACATTTTGAAATAATTGAATTGTCTGGTCAATATGGTTAATTTAAAGGAGAAATAGTTATGTTTTATAAAAGTATCTTTCAGAAACAAAGATCTAGAACGATTAAAGAAATAGGCAAAATCGGTTTTATGAAGTCGGGTTTATGAGAAAAAATGAAATGTGCAACAAACCAGGCACACATCCTAGCACCGGCAAACCTGGCACACATCCTAGCACCGGCAAACCTGGCACACATCCTAGCACTGGCAAACCTGGCACACCTAACACTGGAAAACCTGGCACACCTAGCACCAGCAAACCTGGCACACATCCTAGCACCAGCAAACCTGACACACATCCTAGCACTGGCAAACCTGGCACACATCCTAGCACCAGCAAACTTGGCACACATCCTAGCACTGGCAAACCTGGCACACCTAACACTGGCAAACCTGGCACACCTAGTACCAGCAAACCTGGCACACATCCTAGCACCGGCAAACCTGGCACACCTAACACTGGCAAACCTGGCACACCTAGCACCGGCAAACCTGGCACACATCCTAGCACCGGCAAACCTGGCACACATCCTAGCACCGGCAAACCTGGCACACCTAACACTGGCAAACCTGGCACACCTAGCACCAGCAAACCTGGCACACATCCTAGCACCGGCAAACCTGGCACACCTAACACTGGCAAACCTGGCACACCTAGCACCAGCAAACCTGGCACACATCCTAGTACCGGCAAACCTGGCACACCTAACACTGGCAAACCTGGCACACCTAGCACCGGCAAACCTGGCACACATCGTAGCATGGGCAAACCTTGCACACATCCTACCATTGGCAAACCTGTCACACATCCTAGCACCGGCAAACTTGGCACACATCCTAGTACTGGCAAATTTTGCATACATCCTAGCACCAGCAAACCTCACACATCCTAGCATGGGCAAACCTGGTACACATCATAGCACCGGCAAACCTGGCACACATCATGGCACTAGCAAACCTCACACACCTATGACTGGCAAACCTGACACACCTAGCACCGGCAAACCTCACACACATCCTAGCACTGACAAACCTCACACACATCCTAGCACCAGCAACTTGGCACACCTAGCACCGGCAAACCTGGCACACATCCTAGCACCGGTAAACCTGGCACATATCCTAGCACCAGCAAACCTGGCACATATCCTAGCACCGACAAACCTCACACACATCCTAGCACCGGCAAACCTCTCGCACATCATAACACCGACAACTCTCACACACATCCTATCACCAGCAAACCTCATACACATCCTAGACCCGGTAAACCTAGCACACTTCCTGGCACTGGCAAACCTCACACACATCCTAGCACGGGCAAGCCTGTCACTCATCCTATCACCGACAAACCCCACGCACATGCTAGCACCGGCAAACCTGGCACACATCCTAGTACCAGCAAAAATGGCACACATAATGCACTGGCAAACCTCATACATATCCCAGTACCAGTAAACCTCACACACATCCTAGCACTGACAGACCTTACACATACATCCTAGCACCAGCAAACCTGGCACATTTCCTAACACCGGCAAACCTAGCACACATCCTAACACCGACTAACCTCACACACATCCTAGCACAGGTAAACCTCACAAACATCTTATTGACATCAAACCTCGCACACATCCTAGCTCCAGCAAACCTCACACACTTCCTAGCACTGGGAAACCTAGCACACATCCTAGCACAGGCAAACCTCGCACACATCTTAGCACCAGCAAGCCTCATACACATCTTAGCACTTGCAAACCTTGCACACATACTAAGCACTAGCAAACTTCACACACATTCTAGAACCAGCAATCCTTACACACATCCTGGGTTATATTGGCGGAGAGGCCACCATTGTTGGTGATAATCTATGCATTAGAGCCTCACTTTGAATTCTGTCAAAATGAGGCATGAATAGGAGTAGTTTTTTCCGAATATCTGTACCTCACATAACGGTTTTGGCCCTCAGCGGTGACTTAGATGGCATCTGAGACCACGGAGGATCTTTCAATGTAAGATTCCCTGTTTTACAACTTTCTATAAATTAATGTTACTCTTTTAATTTTTCCATCTGAGAATTAAATGAGAATAATTGAGAATACATAATTCTCCCCTTTCAGTGAAAATAAAAATAAATACCGTTTCTATAGCTGGCTCTCAATCTTTTGTAAAACAAATGGAAACAATTTGTTTAGGTTTCCTATACTTACGTTTGCTGGGAAAGAGAATGACATAAGAGCTCCACTAAAACCGCATTAGTTTTTTGGTATGTTTGTATGTTGTAGATGTAAATATTTGTTTATACATCATTTATAATCGGTCATACGTGGTTGCCAATGGTGATGGAGCGTGACCTCTGTTAATCTAATTCTGAGCAGAATTTCAATAAAGTGTTATAAAAAACAGATGATATTCACTAGCTAAAATCTAGTTAGTTCAGAGAGAACTCAAACAGTTTTCTTACATAGGAGATAAACAGTATCGTATTGTAGTGCAGTTTTACCAGTAAATGTACCCAAAGATCCGAAAACCTTGCAGAAGTGAACTGCTCCATTACAAAGCTAAAGAATGACTTACTAAGGATGCAGAAAGTCTAACTACTTTTTCTCCTCATCTATTTGTAGATTTGGAGTATTTGCAAGGACACTTTGAGACTTAATCATTAGGTAAAACATATATTTTAGGTTAGAAATATTAAAACACATAGTAAATTCAAATCCGCTGGAATATTTTGTTTGAATAGCGAACTATTTCTTTGCTGTAAGAATTCATCAGCAAGCGATGTCACACTTCATTTGCTAACTGCAATATTTTGTCAAAGAGGAAGGTCGTCTGTTAAATGAAAAGTGTTGATCAAATGCAAAGAAGAGCGCAATTGTTTCTTCCTCTTCCAGAGGATGAACATAACTACAAAAACATGCATTGCTGTTACTTTGCATTTGGAACGCAGTTTTAAGGGCTTTAAAGATTCAAACAAACAAATATTAAAAAAAACCCGCAATTTTCATTAGATAATCAAATTAGATTTAACCGACATTGAGCCAAGTTGTGCTGTTGTCTAATAGCACTTTTCAAATCATCAGCGTAAAATTTTATATTAAACACTGGAAAATATCCACTTTTGTAAACTAGCAAATGTATTCATACAACATCGTACATTTTTTTATTTAATTTGAGTTTCATCATTACCCACCATCTTTTTCCTCTTTTCATGCGAAATACTTCTTCCAAAAACCCTCTTCTACTGTCCCACTGGAAGAGGCAGAAGAGCTTTTGCATTCAGAAGATGGTCAAATGAAATGACCAGAAGACGTCTTCTCGCTACCGAAGTCCTCTGAAGAGGCAAATGAAACGGGCTAATAGTTAGTAGCTTAGAATGTCAGCTGTATTTTGGCCCGTGAAGTAAAATAAATGCTCGCTACAGGCACCATTTATTACTTTTTTTACACTCCCAAAATACATAGTAAGCTGCTAATTAACTCTTTTATCTCAGTCGTCACATCTGCTATTGTACAACAGACTGTCATGTAGAATACTGTTATTCAGAATGGATTGAATTCTTTTTCCTGAAGCAGTATTTTAGGACAATGAGGAATCTGTCTATGATTTCAGGTTGCCTAATTACTCTTGGAAATGACATCAGCAACAGCCTTGATGCGTGACCTCTGCCAGACGAGCACTGTTCGGTCGTATTACCTTTGTGATAGCTTTCAGTTACATCAAGACTGAACTTTTTTCCGGACCTTGATATAACTGTATAAGTATCCATTAATGCACCAACAAAAGCAGCTTCTATACTTATCTATATTTAGTCAACTCGTGCCTGTTGGTCATACACTGATCAGATTCCAATATCGCGCCACCGAGCTGTTATGGGCGCGACGTGATTTGCAATACACGCGAAACCAGCGGTAATGCCTCTGTTTCCCCAGCCTGAACCCCATAGAACATGAATGGAATGAATTGGATCGGTGGGTCAGGTCCAAAAATCAAATTGATACCATACGCTATCTCCGAAATGTACCTCTGTTGGAATTGCAACGTATTCCAACGTATGGTTACTGACTTTTAAAAAATCAGTTATCAAATTTAATCAGCACGTTATGTCTTTTTTAAATAATACATGATGATTTTTCATTGTTCTAGAATTTTTATTTTGACCCTTCTTCATTTTATTGATAAAAGAAAACACCACGCACTATCTGATTTTCCCCCAGTTATTACACAAACTCAATAATATAGCCATAAAGCTTCAGTGAAAAGTGTTTTTAACCCTGAATATACATTTAACAGCAAAAGAGACATTTATGAAGTCGATGTAAAGTTTTCATTTTGGGTGAGTGTACTTAAAAGTTTACTTTATTTTGACTGGCTATTTATTTATAATTACATAATATCAAAAATATCAATGAAACCATATGTATTTTTACTACAAACCAGTCTTAAATCATAATCACCTTCCTGCTTTACTTCGAGTTAAGTATTTAATTATTTAAGTAAATATTGATAAAGCAGTAGGCAGACTATCATAATACTATTGTCATTATTTTTGATTATTTTAAATGACTACATAATTAATTTATGACTATACAACATTGTAATATTTAATGTTATTCCACTCATACAGATGCAAGTCTGCTATACTTCTGTTTTGCTTTGCAGAATGAATGCCGTACCACGTACTGTCAACATGGACGAGTCTTACTCAACAACACATGTCGGCCTTTACTAGACTACGGGTTCGATACGACATATCAATTATCCCTAAATCTTGTTCCTGTTGCAATTAATCAATCTGAACGATTTGGCCCAAATTCTAGTAGCCCTGGTTCTTTTTATTCATTTAATGTAACTCATACTGCCATACTCAATATACATGATATATGTGAAAGCATTATCAAAGTCATTACAAGCTGATTTAGCAGAGGAACACATTTGATGTCAAACTTTAAAGCATTAGCGGATTCTCCATGTATTGATGAGTTTATGTTTTCATCGTCATCTCAAATAGATTTGGAAAGTACGTCATCTATACTGACAAAATTTGATGTTCAGATTGTCACAACGGATAATATAGTTGGTATAGAAGCTGCTTTTATTGGTGCATTAATGGATACTTATACAGTTATATCAAGGTCCGGAAAAAAGTTCAGTCTTGATGTAACTGAAAGCTATCACCAAGGTAATACGATCGAACAATGCTCGTCTGGCAGAGGTCACGCATGATGTCATTTCCTAGAGTAATTAGGAAACCTGAAATCATAGACAGATTCCTTATTGTCCTAAAATACTGCTTCAGGAAAAAGAGTTCTTAGTTGATAATGAAACAGACACGATACTAGTTGGACAGAACAATGTGACATTTACGCCAGATCTATTTAAGTTCAATGGGTCATCAATTAGTATTTTTCAAAATGATTTTTTCTCAAAAACACAAACTAACACATCTATCCCTGCGGCGGTTGAAGTGAGTCAGTTACAGAATGCATATACTATATTAAGCAACGTCTGTACATTGCTATCCATGTTTTGTTTGATTTTAACATTTGTTACATATTGTATCTTCTCGTCTTTACAAACAATTCCGGGTAAAAATAACATGAGTATAGTATTTTCTCTTTTTTCTTCCAAGCGACAGTCCTGAATGCATCGTAATGGGCTGCTTTATGCATTATTTCTGTGTTTTTTTAAACTTTTTGTGCCATGAATATTTGCTGTTATCATATGTTTAAGGTGTTTTGCGCCAAAGAACTAGAAATTCAACACGGCAGTAAATCAACGAGGACTCGTATGAAATATCTATCATACACATATGGTTCACCGTTACTTCTTGTATCATGAACAGTTTGTGTTCACCTCCTGTTGACAAATGGGACATTTATAGGGCATGGCAAGTACGCTTGTTTTCTGTCAGACACTTTATCAGTTGCTATAGGTTTCATAACACCTGCTTTGGCGATCTTCGTTGTATACATCATATGTTTAGTTATAGCATTTCATAAAACTCGGACTTCATCTTTAAGCGTTCAGAGCACATCGGAGAGATTTTATATTGTATTTGAAACTAAGCACCCTTGTTGGTATTGCTTGGCCACTGCAGATCATTGACGTATTGTTAGAGTTGTCTCCCTTCTCCTTCTTCGTCGTCGCTGTTAACGCACTACAAGGTGTTTTCATTTTTATTTCATATACGTATTGCCGAAGTACGGTTGTTCTATTCAAAAGTTTGTTTTCTGGAAATTGAAAAAATACATAGACATTCCTGCGACACGAGACAATACGAGACAAACACTACACCAATGTCAGCTTGATCACCTAGTTGAAATGTAAATATTAAATGTATTAACTTAATGATTACTATTTAGAATCAAAAGTGACATTTTATAGTGTTTTTTTTACCAACTGAAACTGGTGTCAAATTTACTAAAGTGGTATTCAACGACATGAAAGTTTTGTTTAAAGTGGTGATAAATTAACTTAAGGTAGTGTTTAACCAACTGAAAGTGTTGTTAATGAATTGAAAATGGTGTAAAACCAACTGATAGCTATGTTTAACCAACTTAAAGTGATGCTAAATCAACTTTAAGTTGTGTTTAACCAACTTTAAGTGGTGTTTAACCAACTGAAAGTGGTGTAAAATCAACTGAACGTGGTGTTAGCTAACTGAAAGTTGTGTTCACTCAACTTAAAGTGGTGTTTAACCAACCGAAAGTCGTGTTAAATCAATAAAAAAACTGTGTTTAATCAATGAAAGATGTTGATTTATGTATAAACAAAATGAGGTTTTAAACAGTTGTAGTCACTATTTAGAATTAAAAGTGACATTTGAAAGAGGCTTTTTTATCAACTGATAGTGTCTTTGAATCTATTAAAAAAGGCACTCGGTTAACTGAAAATGGCGTTTGAAAGTGGTGTTTAATTGAAAGCGGTCTATAATCAACTGAATGCGGTGTTTAATCAACTGAACGCGGTATTTATTCAACTGAATGTGGTGTTTAATTAATGAAAAATTGTGATTAGTTTATAAACAAAACTAGCTTTCCAGAGGTGTTACTTTTTAGAACTAAAAGTGACATTTGAAGTCACTTTTAATCAACTGTAAGTGTCACTGAGTCGATTTAAACTAGAAACTGCGTTACAAAGCGGTGTTTAATCAATTGAATGTTGCGTTTAATCAATGAAATGTGGTTTTTAATCAATGAAATATGGTGTTTAATCAATGAAATGTGGTTTGGAATCATCAGTGAAACGTGGTAATTGATCTGTAACCAAAGTTAGCTTTTAAGCGATTGAAAGGGCCCACACCACTATTATCTCCCTTGAGTACTCTGAACCTACAGATGAAGGAGGTAGAAATAAAACTTTAGTTCTCTTTTTCTTATTTTTTTTTAGGGCTTTGTACTACAGTGTTTTGTTTTTTGCTAGTATGAGTTAAATGGTCAGTATTTTAGAAATCACCACTAAAAATTTAACCTGGTCAAGGTATACTTTTTTTCTTTTATAATTGCACATCTTGAACCAGTGAAGAATTTGTGCCCAGACACATGCTGCAGAATTTAATTTTTCACTCTGTTTTGGACATAAATTGTAACAATGGAGCCCTATGGGAAATGTAATAGTGGCGTGAGACGGAAAGCAGCTTTTTAGTCATTTAAAAGTAGCGTTTAGTCATTTAGTCATTTGAAAGTGGCGTTTAATCATTTGAAAGTGGCATTTTAATTGGCGTTTGAAAGCTGTGTTTGATATATACGTATGAGATATTAGTAATCTACAAAAAATCTAAGTGAATTATGAAGATTTTTAAATGATTTCTAAATGCTATAATGCTTGAATGCTTTTTGCATGATTATAGTATTCTCAAGGTAATTAACATGATTGTATGTTGATGTACAAGATATGTTTTTACAAAAATTGTTTAAATTTCGTCATATTTAAACTTTGACTTGTGATGGAATAAAGTACATTTTAACTTTCCTTTTAGTTTTCAGTCACGCGCTGATTGATTGTGGCCCTTAAAAATTACCTCCCTTACATAACGGTAGCAAGTTCTTGCGTCCAAGTAATTAGAGCTGTGTAAATCGGTTGAGCATTATTTTTGTCAAGTTAAAAATGCATAATATTGTCATATTTGTTTACATATTTTTTTTCGAATTTGGCAGGCTTATATTTACCCATATTTCTCAAAATGATTCTTATTCAAAAATGTCAAAACATGTCAAAATAATATATTGGAAATGGATTTCCTAGCTTGGGCTACGCGCCGAGGTTGGCTTAAAATAGATTTCCCGCTTAAAATTGAAACACATTTTGTGACATATTAAATGAGTCATATAAAATAATTAAATTTAAAAAATCTACTTCATGACTACTAAAGTTTCTATTAAATTTAAAAGTGACATTTTATAGTGGTGTTTAACCAACTGAAAGTGGTGTTTAACCAACTGAAAGTGGTGTTTAATCAACTGAAAGCGTTTTCGTTTTTTTTCTCCAATTTAGCATGCTTATATATACCCAATGACCCCATTTTGTCAAAAGGATAATTATTCAAACATGCCAATATGATATATTGCAGTTCAGGTAGAATATTGTTTCTTCTACAATGTCTTCTAAATATACCCCGTTCATATCAAATAACAAAGGGTTTGGGAATAGCATGATAGCTATTACTATGCCTAAAAAGTATTACATTTTGATATACCATGATTTGAAAAAAACAAAACTGACCCTGATGTTATAATATTTTACCGTGCTGTTCTTCACATTCAACTTGGGGTTATGTAATACAGTGCAACTCAATTGATCTAGTCTTTAAGGCCGTAAAAGATGTATAAAAAAGACTAAAACAGAGAAAGGACCATTCTTGTTCAGAACAGTAAATTGATAACATTAGAAGTTTAACACAATTGGAAGTAAAACACCCAACAAACCCCTCTCAAAAATGTCATTTAGTATGTGTTTCTTCGTTCCTGAAAATATGAATATCATCTTAAGTAGCTTATGATATTTCACTTTAGATGATGTAGAAAACACGCACATTTGGTGATAGTAGAATACACGCGTATTGGTTAATAGTAAATTAGACGTACATCAGATGATAGTAAAATACACGCACATTGGTTGATAGTAAAACACACGTACATTTGGTGATAGTAAAATACACGCACATTGGTTGATAGTAAAACACACGTTCATTTGGTGATAGAAAAATACACGCACATTAGTTAATAGTAAAACATCCGTACATTTGGTGATAGTAAAACACACGTACATTTGGTGATAGTAAAATACATGCACATTGGTTGATAGTAAAACACACATACATTTGGTGATAGTAAAACACACGTACATTTGGTGATAGTAAAATACATGCACATTGGTTGATAGTAAAACACACGTACATTTGGTGATAGAAAAATACACGCACATTGGTTGATAGTAAAACGTACAGTTGGTAATAGTAAAACACACGTACATTTGGTGATAGTAAAACACATGGACATTTTGTGATAGTAAAATACACGCACATTAGTTGATAGTAAAACACGCTCATTGGTTGATAGTAAAACACACGTACGTTTGGTGTTTGTAAAATATACGCACACTGGTTGATAGTAAAACACACGTACATTTGTTGATAGAAAAATACATGCACATTGGTTGATAGCAAAATACACGTAAATCGGGTGATAGTAAAATACACGTACATCAGCTGATAGTAAAATACACATACGTTTACACTTAGGGAAACTTAAGTACTCGTACATTTTTAGGTAGTAAACTAAACGCACATTTGGTTGATAGTAAAATACACGTACATCAGATGATAGTAAACTACACGCACATTGAGTGATAGTAAAACACATGTACATTTGGTGATAGTAAAATACACGCACATTGGTTGATAGTAAAACACATGAACATTTGGTGATAGAAAAATACATGCACATTGATTGATAGTAAAACACACGTATATTTGGTGATAGCAAAACGCACGTATATTTGGTGATAGTAAAATACATGCACATTAGGTGATAGTCAAACACCTTCATTGGTTGATAGTAAAACACACGTACGTTTGGTGATAGTAAAATATGCGCCCATTGGTTGATAGTAAAATACACGTACACTTGGTGATAGTAAAATACACGCACATTGGTTGATAGTAAAACACACGTACATTTGGCGATAGAAAAATACACGCACATTAGTTGGTAGTAAAACACACGTACATTTGGTGATAGTAAAACACACGTACCTTTGATAGTCAAATACACGCACGTTAGGTAATAGTAAAATACACGTTTTGTCGTACATTAGGTGATAGTAAAGCATACGTACATAATGTGATAGTAAAATACACGCACATTGGTTTATAGCAAAAATATACGTACATCGGGTGATAGTAAAATACACATACGTTAACACTTAGGGAAACGTAAATACTCTTACATTTTTAGGTAGTTAACTAAACACACATTTGGTGATAGTAAAGCACACATACATTAGGTGATAGCAAATGCACGAGCATAAAGAAAAAGTAAAATGTACGAACAATAGGCGATAGAAAAATGCACGTACAGTTAACGATAGTAAAATACATATATCTCAGGTGGTAGTCTAATACATGTACATTTAAAAATAGTTAAATGCACGTACATTTGGTGATAGTAAAATACACGCACATTTGGTGATAGTAAAATACACGTATATTGAGCGATAGTAAAAACATGTACATTGAGCGATAGTAAAAACACGTACATTGAGTGATAGCAAAACACGCACACGTTTAGATATAGCAATATACACACACATTGAGTGATAGTAAAAACACGTACATTGAGTGAAAGAAAAACACACACACACACACACACACACACACACACACACACACACACATAGAGTGATAATACACAACACATACATTAGGGGATAGTAACTACACGTACATTAGGGAATAGTTACTACACGTACATTATTGAATAGTAACTACACGTTCATTAGTGAATAGTAACTACACGTACATTAGTGAATAGTAACTACACGTACATTAGGGAATAGTAACTACACGTACATTAGTGAATAGTAACTACACATACATTAGGGATAAGTAACTACACGTATATAGGGAATAGTAACTACACGTACATTAGGTGATAGTAAAATACACGTACATAAACCGGTAGTAAAATATACATACATTAAATGAACTGCAATTTACTATCATATAATACATACTACGATTAGTTCTTTACATTGTAGCACAATGCCAAAGAGTAATTCAAGCGTAAAAAGATCAACGCAGAATACAACATCCATGACCAACAGCTGAAACAAGCAAAACAGTCCAAATACCTTGGGGCACTTCTCACCAACAACCTGTACTGGAACGCACACATTGACATGATCACGAAGATGGCTAACAGCACCTGCTTTCCTCAGCCGAAACATGTCATGCCTGAGGGCCACTAAAGAGGCCTACTAAAATATAATCAGATAACCCCAGATTAAGAATGCTGCCACTGATTGGGACCCTCACACTCAAACAAATATCAACAAAGTCGAAGACATTGCTGCCAGATGTCTCTGGGGATAACTGTCGTAAAAGCAGCGTCACCGTCATGCTCAACACACGTGGCTGGAAGTGTCTTCAACAAAGGAGGAAGGAGGTCAAGGCTGTCATGCTCTACATGATTACACACAACCTTGTTGCGAATACTGGTTTGCCTTACTTACATCCACAGGGAGTGTCAACAAGAGATCACTCGATGAGGTACTTGGTACCATACTGCAATATGTCAGTACTGAAGGAATCATTTTCACCTACCACTATCCTCTTACGGAACCAGCTGCCACAAAGTCTCGTCACAGTCCCCACCTTGAAAACATTGAAGGCTGGAATTGCAGCTACCCTGAAGTAATCACGGAGCTCTATGTTTTTATCTTGTTTTTACACTTGGGACCTTTCCTCACATATGTATATATAGGACCTTCCCTCACATATGTATATATAGGACATTCCCTCACATATGTATATATAGGACCTTCCCTCACATATGTTTATATATGACCTTCCATCACATATGTATATACATATATACATATGTATAACGGCGCAACAATACTACAATAGTGGTTCTGCATCGATACTGGAAGGAAATGTCTACTTTATAAACACGATATGAAGACGTATATATGTGCTGTGTATTCGAGAATATATAAGAAAGTGTTTCAGTTCGGAAACACCCCTTGCGAGATGTACCAAGAATTTATAGAACTACTTGCCGAATAGCCAACTTCAAAATTTTTACTGTAAACACTGTCATTTAAGTATACCGGTGGATCAGTGCGTGTGATTCTTTAGCGACACCGGACACCGAGCACCAAATGACCCGGCGCGGGGTGTCAATCAAACAAGAAAAAGTAAATCTAAGTAATCACTACATTGTATTACATTGTATTTACTTGGAGAAACAACGCCACGTGGCCGGTGGGTAGAGCCATATTAACTCTTAAGGCAAGCCAGACACGCCAGTGCCATGTGAATAACTCTCAAATATAAAAATATCGATCCCAGTCGAAAGTTTAGGCACCAGAGTAATAAATCAGATCAGGTATAAAATGAGAGATATTCTCAGGGGATTAAAGAGAATGAAGGCAAAAAGACAAAATATTAATATTCTAAATCGTAATGAAGTAATACAACGCTATTTTTTAGTTTCTACTTTTACATAAAATGTTTAAACGCATATTAATTTGAAATAATTAATCAAATACCAGACTTAAATAATGTATTGCTTTTATTAACAATATTGTCGTCCCAGGAGTACGCTTTTGGTTAGTTTATTGGATTAAACATATTTTATTCATAAGTTAGGTGCAACACATTCAACAACAAACAATTAAGGATTGAAACGAGAAAATAATTCCTTTATAGTTTCTCTCCACAGTAAATTATAAAATCATGTAAGGTACCGAAGATTCATTTGGTTAGTAAACTAATTTTGACATATTAACTAAATACAGTTCTACAAAAAGATAAACAGAAAGAAAAGACGGACGAGTTCAGGACTAAGGCTGGTGATCCAAGTGAAGCAGTCAAGCTTGTACAATTTAACATAATATATTGCTTCACTTGTTCCCCCATAGTAACCACGGCCGAGTCGACAATTTTCATTATAATAAACATCATAAACTCTACATAATCACCATGGACAAACATCACCATAGACAAACGTTATCACCATGGATACATACCATGTGTCAGTATCACTATTTTCACAATCTTAATCAACATACTAGTACTACTATGTTAATTATTTACAAAAGAATAATCACAATCACTTAAAGATCACATGTACGAGTATTATTACACGTCTTGTCACCTGTATCGTAAGAATAACCGTCATCATATGTATATCATATATCATATAGATATCATATATCAAGTTCAATTCACCAGTTGTATTCAAAATCGCCTTACTGAAATCAAAGTTATAGTCGGAAAAATAAATGAAAACATAAACACGTTAAGTATAATCAAAACGTACCGCGAGCCTGTCTTCAGTGTGCAGTATGTACATCCAACACCTGTTTAATTGTCTTTCAATATATGGTAATGTTTTTACAAACACTGGTCAAATGGGTATGTAAAAAGCCTCAAAGAGGTCGACGTTGTAACATGTCAATAGCACATATTTGTCTTTGTCTATGTGAAATTCAAAGACATTAGAAATATAGATATCACTGTGTACATCATTTCGACTGTGAGAAAGGCAACAGGCTATTTTCAGTTTTACCCGGTGCACATTGTTGTGGAAATTCTTGATAAGGACTGTACCATCTGATGACCAGCAGCCCTGTTTACGTTTGGACTTCACCAGACAGTGGGCCTGGTCAAGTAAGACTACTAACAGTTCTCGTCAAAACAGACTTTCACAAGCCATGTTTGTGGCTTAAACCGTTCAATGTACTCATACTAATGATACAGCATCAAGTTAATGTTTTTATTAAAGAATTATAACTATTTTTTATTTCTCTTGATTAGAAAACGATGCTAAAATATAAACAATATCGGAAACATTTTTTTGTTGAAAAAGGGACATGTTTGTGGCTTAAATCGTTCAATGTACTCATACCCATAAAACTGCACCAAAGCTAATGGCTTCTTAAAAGAAATAGAACGTTTATTTAAGATATAAAATTCGCATACATGAAAATCTGTAAACTTCCCATTTGAAAACTTCCCAACCAACATCTATAAATGGACACTTCGGTATAATGGTAGAGTGTCCACCTCGCATACGGAAGGTCGTTAGTTTGATCCCCGAGCAGGTCGTGCCAAAGAATTGAAAGGTGTTACTCTTCGTTTAGCATTTAGAAAATACTTAATAAATGTTGTCGGCCCGATGTCAGTAGAATGTGATAATGTATACTCTGACTGGGTCTGCGGCACGATACTCTATTCTGACAGTGTTTAGAATACTGTCTCTAGCACAAACCGTCGGGATATGACCGAAAAATATTGTTGAAAGCAACGCTAAAACATACAATAGTATACAATACGATAAATATAACAATACAGCAGTACAATGAAAATTGCAATACAATACTTGAATTCACTACTGTTCTGCTTTCAATACACAATACATTTGTATAGTTACCACAGGATTGACATACCGTTAATTTTGTTGAAGTAATACATGCTTTGTGCGAGGCAGAGATAATTGCCCGGGATTGATAGATTTGTTTATAATTATTAAATGACACAACTTAAATATCGTTCCACGACGTGACAAATTATTGCGACATTGTCCACACTTTTATACTGATTGATTATCAATATTAAATGTTGTAGGAAAAGTTATGAAATATGAGATGACACGTCGTAATATGCTCTTCTCCATTAAAAGTTAACCGATAAACAGAGAGGACAAGATACTGACATACTTCATTTCGGAACATTATATTTGGAGGTAATTTGGGCAAGCGCACTATTTTGTTTTATACAGATACCCATGATGTTTAAAAATGTTATGTGAAGGCAAGTTACAAAATGTTCCTTATTGCTATAAAGAAGTTTGCAATTAATATGTGTGGCATGAATGTCTTCATAATATAAAAAAAATATTTAAATGCAAAAAACAAAACAACAGGAGAACATTGGAAGAAATGTGCATTTTAACCGTCTTTGGAGTCATTCAATGAATAAAAAAACATAAAATAAAAAAAACATACAATTTTTAAAAGAAAAATGTCTATTTCAAGGAAATATCAAGAATTTATCAGGATTTTTCAAAATCGTAGTAGCGACAAATTGAGTAATACGATAACATTTGCTGAAACTTTGCAGTTCTGCAGGTATCAAGGTTTTAGGTTCATTCTGCATATTCATTTGTTGGTGTATTTTTGTTTAAATCTGTATGTTAATTTGTTTTTTTTTTGCACATTAAGAGTGAACCTGGAATCTTCCTTCCTGTTGGCGACGAATAACCTATAATGTGTTGGTACACCGTAAAACCCTATTCATTCAAAATTTTAAAATTGGCTATAAACATTTTTTTTCAATATATCGTGCCTCTATATACTCATTGACCCCGCAAAACCAAAAGGATATTTATTTAGACATATATATTTAAAATAACATATAGGTAAGGTAAGAATAAAATAGATTTCCCGCTTAAAATCGCAACATATTTTGTGACGTATTGAATGAGTCACGTAATATCATTTTGATTTCAAATTGATCCTTCATACAGGTTCTCGCGTTGTAAACTTTGTTTCATCAAAAGTCCGAATGGCGATGTGACGATGTCAAGCAGTATTAAAGTTCTGTCTATTTTTAGAATGAGGATTTCGTTTCAAGTTTATCACTACAACTCAAACATCGATTTTGTCATGTTTTGGTGGATTTGATATTCTAAACCATTCCGATTTTATTTATTTATAATAATAAAATGCTTTTTATCTATTTTAAATATAATTTCATTTTTTAAGACAAAAACTTCAAGTTTTACTAAAAAAGGGTATTTAAAAGAAATGCATCTTACAGGACATTGACATTGTTGGGGTTTCGTGAACCTAGTGCTTTAAAGAAATGAAGACGTTTAACGTTTGCAGTTATTTTTTTATTATTATTTTCTCATTTTTAGTCCATTTTTTCAAGCATGTAATCAGAAAAAAACATCTTTAAATATCGAATGCAATTGTCACCACACATGGATAACTTATATTACTTCTTCGTCTACAAACATTCTTCTATTTATATGATGTTACGTTAAAATATTTTTTGTTAAAACGAGTACACTAACATTTTTGTTAAAAAATAGATATTTCATTAATAAAAACCCTACGTTTTACGTTTTCAACCCGTAATATTTCAAACTCAGAATTTCACTCGTGATCAGTTTCAGCCAATCGGCAAGTCAGATGTGGTAATTTGCCGCGATGTATGTAAATATCTGATCATAAATCACATCGAAAAACAAGATTTTTTTTTTAAATTTTTTTTAACATGATCTTGAGGTCTGCCAATTCCGTTTTTTATCAAAATGTTCTTGATGTCTGCCAATTCTGCTCTTTCAACATGTTCTTGATGTCTGTCAATTTCGTTTTTTCAACATGTTCTTGGTGTCTGCAAATTTCGTTTTTTCAACATATTCTTAGTGTCTACCAATTCAACTTTTTTCAACATGTTCTTGGTGTCTACCAATTCCGTTCTTTTAACGTGTTCTTTGTGTCTGCTAATTCCGTTCTTTCAACACGTGCTAATTCCATTTTTTCAACATATTGTTGGTGTCTGCGAATCCTGTTTTTACAACATATTGTTGGTGTGTGCCAATTCTGTTCTTTCAACATGTTCTTTGTGTCTGCCAATTTCGATTTTTCAACATGTACTTGGTGTCTGCCAATTACGTTTATTTAACATGTTCTTGGTGTCTTCAAATTCCATTGTGTCAACATGTTCATGGTGTCTGCCAATTCTGTTTTTTCAACATGTTCTTGGTGTCGGCTAATTCTGTTGCGTCAACATGTTCTTGATGTCTACCAAAGTATTTTGTTTAGCTCGGGTGTGGTTAAAGATTTATGATTAGCTCAGCATTTACTCTGTTTCTGAACAAACTACTCATGTTTTGGTGACTAAACTTCATAAACACATTTATATTATGTTGTCAAAACAATGTATATAGTTAACATTCATAAATGTCTATACTTTGGGCTTTAAAACTTTAGGTTAAATTTTTTTGTTTAGCTCGGGTTTGATAGTTTTTTTAAATCAACTTTATTTTTTAGTAATACTATTAATTCTGGAAGCTGATCACCATCAACTAAAAAAAAGTTTACATCACTGACCTTGAAATTTTTAATGAATTTTCCTGCCCAAGCCAAACCAAAACCCCCACGCTGCTGTCTATATTTTTTCTTTTCTTTTTTGTTTAAATTTGTTTTGCATTTAATTAAATACTCTGCCACATTTCAATTTTATTACCAACTCAAAGACCCTCATCCCTTTATTTAATCAAATACTCTGCTCCATTTCAACTTTGTTTCTGACCCCAAGACCCTCATCCCTACCCCCTACCCCCATCCCTACCCTTATTATTATTTTTTTTTAAATTTTGTTTTGTATTAATTCAAATACTCTGCCCCATTTCAACTTTGTTACCAACCCAAAGACCCTTGCACTCACACCTTCCCCCATTCACCCCGCATCTCCGCCCATTTTATTTTTTTAATTTCGTTTTGTTTAAAATCAAATACTCTGCCCCATTTCAACTTTGTTACCTACCCAAATGCCCTCATCCCCTAACCCCCAACCCCATTTTTGTTTTGCTTTGTATTAAATCTAATACTCTGCCCCATTTCAACTTTGTTACCGATCCCATGACCCTCAACCCTACTCCCCACCCCCTGCCCCTATTCCCTCATCCCCTCCCATTTTTTAAAATAATTTTGTTTTGTATTAATTCAAATACTCTGCCCCATTTCAACTTTGTTACCAACCCAAAGACCCTTGCACTCACACCTTCCCCCATTCACCCCGCATCCCCGCCCATTTTATTTTTTTAATTTCGTTTTGTTTAAAATCAAATACTCTGCCCCATTTCAACTTTGTTACCTACCCAAATGCCCTCATCCCCTAACCCCCAACCCCCAACCCCCATTTTTGTTTTGCTTTGTATTAAATCTAATACTCTGCCCCATTTCAACTTTGTTACCGATCCAATGACCCTCAACCCTACTCCCCACCCCCTGCCCCTATTCCCTCATCCCCTCCCATTTTTTAAAATAATTTTGATTTGTAATAAATCAAATACTCTGCCCCATTTCAACTTTGTTACTGACCCCAAGGACACCTGCCCCGCCTCCCCACATTTTTTTTTCTTTTTTCTTTTAATTTTGTTTTGTTTTATATTTAATACTATTCTGCCCCTTTGTTACCAATCCCAAGACCCCTCTGCCCCTCCAATTGTTTTATTAAAATTTTGTTCTGTATTGAATTAGATACACTGTCCCTTTTCAAATTTTTTACCAACCCCAAGACACCCTCTCCCTTCAACTTTTTTTATTGTATTAAACTAAATGTCCTTTATTAAACTTTGGCACATACAACCCACATCCACACACAGATTTTAAGATTAAATTAAATACATTTCAGCTTTAGTACTGGCTAACTAGCCTGAGCAAGACAGACATAGTGTATATTCTGCCCTAATAGTCTTACTTGCACATACATGTATCTACTATTTTGCTAATATGAAAGATGGTTTCATTCATACAGATAAATCTGTTTTTCTGATGGAACATTATAATATACTGTTCTGTGATCGACAAGGCTAGAATAGTCGAGTTAAAGCTATTCTTCGACATCACTATTTTTTTTTTTGACGATTTTTTGTAAATCTGATTTAATTTTTCAGTCGTAGTATTGATTTTTTTAAACTCATCACCATCAAGCTTAAACAGTTTACTTTACTGACTTTGACCTAAGTAAAAGAATTGGAAAAAAATACGAGCGTCTGCACCCGCTTGCAGTGCTCTTGTTTCAACATGTTCTTGCCAATTCCGTTCTTTCAACATGTTCTTGGTGTCTGCCAATTCCGTTTTTCCAACATGTTCTTGGTGTCTGCCAATTCCATTCTTTCAACATGTTCTTGGTGTCTGCCAATTCCGTTCTTTCAACATGTTCTTGGTGTCTGCCAATTCTGTTCTTTCAACATGTTCTTGGTGTCTGCCAATTCCGTTTTTTTCAACATGTTCTTGGTGTCTGCCAATTCCGTTCTTTCAACATGTTCTTGGTGTCAGCCAATTCCGTTTTTTTAACATGTTCTTTGTGTCTGCCTATTTCGTTTTGTCAACATGTTCTTGATGTCTGCCAATTCCGTTCTTTCAACATGTTCTGGTGTCTGCCAATTACACAGTCCGCATCCTTTATTAGGCGCGGTAAAACGTTTCACCACTCGATTGCAATCCGTCCCACCCCTTACCCAACCCCAACTCATATAAAGAACCTAACTTACCTTATATAATATGTATAGGAAGTTGCAAATAAACATTTTTAAGGTTAGTCTTAAGTGCCAGTAAACCGTTTTATCCTTTTTTTTTCAGTTGCCAAGTTTGAAATTTCTATAAATTAAAATATAAATGTTCGTTACAGAATGCATGATGCATTTATTTTTTCGGAGGCTCTTCATGTAATTACACTTCTGAGCATTATAAGATGCATATTGCTAACAACTGCTTGATCATGCATTGTTTAAATACGTCGGATTAAAGGTTGAATTTTTTATGTTTACTACACATGACAGACGCACACGTTAGCATGACGTGAGGATCACACTATCAATAACGATAATAACGATGAGCGAATTATGCACAGATGGACTCGTCGTGCATTATAATATACACAATAAATATGCCAAGTATTTCAATATAAATAATATACTTGAACATTCGCGTTAGACTACGGTTACACTGTGTCAACCACGGACAATTTAGTAAAACATGAAGTGTTCATTTTAAAAGTATATATAAGGATATATATTATTTAAGACAATGTGACAAATGGGCGTTTATAGCATTTGGTAAACATTCATTACGATTGCTTGTGTAGTCAGATGTAACCATTCAAGGCGGAAGGAAGTAAGTAAAACTTTATATCTAAGAATATCAGTTGATCATGCGTTATATTATTTGTTCATTGTTTCGTCAACATTTATTTTTTTATTTTTTATCAATTCACACATATACAGGTTATCTATATACATTTCTAATATATTGTTTAAAACAATATTAAGGAAAGAAATCCCACTCGACCTCAGGTACCAGCAAAAAGACGTCAACTTGTTAAGTTATGTATTGTACATTTGTTTTATATATGTATACTTTACATCGCCATTGGCTTCCCATATGGACGATGCTCTCAGAAGAGTGTTAGTCTTTTTAGGTTTGTGGGGGATAGTACAGGATACAGAAATAAACCCATCGTTAGTTTCTTCTGTTTCTTTAGCGTCCGGGTGGGTTCCCCGATTTGTTTTAAAAATGTAAATGGCAAATGGTGCATTTTCAGGAGTTTTGTGTGTTTTTTTCTATGTAAAACATATCATTTTTATTTTTTCTACGTGTAGCTACGCCGTTGAATGGGTTGGGACGAAAGTTTCAACAATTTCAGATACTTTAATAAAATAAATATACATCTGAAGTAGAGAAAAAAACCTGTTAGAGTTTGTATATTTTTCTGTCTACTCATAGTACCGTACCGATGTACTGAATAGCTGCAAACCTGCAAGCTCCTGATGACACGGTTGTCAGATGTTGTCAAAACGTTTTGTGTTTTTATTAAATTGATGTGCAGGTGTAAATATAAATGTATTTATATGTACGTGACATACATTCATATGACATGGTGCCCGAATGGTATCGGTGTGTCGAATTATTGCTTATTTAGTAATTTCATTTGATTGCATTTAAATTCTGTGGATTTCATTTTAGCACGATGAACACACCATCTTGATTTTGACATGTTTTATACTTTAATTTACAATGTCGGCTTATCTTCGTCAGCCAGTGTCTGTCATATGAGCATTTCAAACAACCCGTCCGTACTACACTGTCATTCAAATGACATTTAATGATGGTGAATGGTTAATGCTGTCGTTTAATGATAGTAGCAGAACACTGCAAAGTATACCACTTAACACACATCAAAATGCCGGAAGCCTACTCATCATTCTAAGCCAATTATTTTACTTGTTGTTCTATACAGACTGGAGAAAGTTTTGAATTAATAACGTTACATACCTAAAGCTTCGATGATATGTATGTACGTTTAATAAACAGCGCACACTATTTTACAAAAAACTACTTTACAACAGCATACGACATTCCCTTTCCTCAGATTCATTCTGATGTCTCCCTCTATCAATAATAACTGGATATGCCAAATATAATCTGAAAAGGGTGTTAAACCTCATAAAAACGACTTTCTTAAGCGAAAGATTTAAAGTTCTGAAACAATGTTACGAAAATACTTTTAGCGGTCCACTAGAATCACCATAAGAACTTTTATAAGACTAAGAAAGTATGATTCGTATTAAAATCAACACAAACTCAACGTCAGTGAAGCATCTGTAACCGTCTGAATTGTGTGTACGTAGTTCTTGTACTTGGACGTCGGTCAGTTAAACAGGTGTCTGGCCTACAAGTTCGACTGCATATTTCTTACTTTTATACTTGACCGAGTGGATATGTGGACCATCCAAGAAGTCTGTGAAAGTCACTGTTCGACAGGTACCAAGAATGCTCCACTCGTCTAAAAACACAAGATTTATTTTATATATAACCAACATAAGACATAGCATTCAAAAGACAACGGCACCACTGCAGCATTGACACAGTTAATATAAGGAATACCTATAATACAACAGAAACGTGGATAAGAAATGACAACAGGGACCCGACTTGGAATGCCCAGTGGGTAATATATATGTGTATTAAAAGAAACACATTAACTATATACGCAGATGTATTAGATGACTTTGTAGAGACCAGAGCAGTAAGAAATACATAATTAAGGATGCCACAAGCCGGAGATAAAGACACGTGTTCGGCGCTTTTTATTTCACCATTCGCCATGATTGAGTCGCCAGTCTTTTTAGTCGTTGGACAAGAAAAGAGGACAGCATGGTAGCCAACTATAAAGGGGTCGAGCAACCATCAAACATGCAATTTCTGTACCTTGTTGAATCAAACGATCATAGCTTTCTTTGATAAACTTTTTGATATGTTTCGCAAATGAAGATTGAAGGTGACAATGAATCTCAGAATCTTTGCATAGGATCTTAGCTTGTAAATCACATTACCATAAAAGTCGGGGCAAACACAAACGAACAAAATTGTTACTGTTAATAGTATATCTATATGATATCGTTGGCGATTGTTGCCAACTAGATCCATTCGCATTTTTTATTTATTATTATATGAACAATGCATGCACAAGATATTATTGGTAAATTGTGATTTGTACGACAAAAAGTTTTAAAAACTTTTTTTAATATCATTGTTTCACTATAGCATATATAAATCAGCAAGTCAACACTTTCTTAAATTTGAAGTAAAGATAATGGAATAACTTGGATCATAAAAGTTGTATTACCTATGGTTGTATGTGTGTATGGGCGTAAAAATAACGATAAATGACAAAAAAATCGATTTCAAGACTCCATGTGTCCCATTAAGTCCGATCAGAGACCTATAAAGATGTTATTTGGTCCAAGTTCCAATGAATTTATTTGATACAATTAGAGTCCATTTTTTTTATTTTAAACAATTCAAGGACAATATAATGTCCTTATAAAAGACAGAGTGTGGTTAATTCATGTTTGTATTCCAGCTTATGGTCCACGCTTTTAAATAGCTTTGTAGGCTTTTTTTACAGGCACGAACATTTTGATAGAGTCTACACCATTTTCAACACATTTTTATATGGAATACGGTTGAAGGTATTGGTTGTAATACATTCATTTACATGAATCAAAAATACACTACCGCCCCGCCTGAAGTAAATGACTGTTTCACATACAATGTTTGGAACACTCTCGACTCGAACCCACAAACTTCTCAGCGGTGAGAGGTAAGTGATCTTTGGGCAGTGTCATAGAATCATAATCGGCATCGGAAGACAGCTTGAATTAAAGGCTAATTAGTCTTAATTAGAATACTTAAATTCCATCTTCTGCTTGCACATATCATGACGTAACTTTCCATTGCAGATGGAAACCTGCATGCTTCAACGTTCACTCACGATACTGAATGTAGTGACCATTTTGCTCACCCTAACATCACAATCACATCTGAAGAGATTAAAACTACAACCTGAAATTGTAGGGGATACCAATTCCGCTGTGGTGAAATGGAAATCCGAAATAAAGATGAGAATGGGGCGTTCTATAGATATACAAAAGCTTTTGAGACAATATTCGCAGATATGTCCAAGAATATTAACATGTGGCATTGACAATAATGAAACGGTATCTTGGTCCGAGCTAACACGTGATTGTCACACATGCCGATGTGAACCATCATGTGTTGACACAAACACGTGCTGCCCGGACACCATATTTGGATATCTTAATTATCAGTGCAGTAATGTTGCACTTTTTCCAAAGGATAAGTATATATACCATTTAATGATAAGTTCATGTCCAACGACATACATGAACAATGACACTTTGCGAATTAAATGCGAATCTGCTCCAGATACGTTACGCGTAGAAAGTAGTCCCGTGACGTCATTTGATTCAGGTGGTTTGACATATAAAAATATATTTTGCGCCATGTGTAATGGAGAGAACGGTGGTTTACGGTGGCGATTATTTGCCGAGTGTATAAAAGATACAAATCTCGCACACTATCGACATTTCGAGGATTTATTGAGTGCATTTGGAACGAATAACTGTACAGTTTCTTATCGTAGAAACTGGAGAAAGAATGATCGTTATTCTACATGCTTCAGCGAAAGCTATAATGAGAACCTTATTCGTATAGACAAATGTAACGTTACTGGATTGTGGGAATGGTATGACCCGGATGTAGACTGGGCGTGCGAACATTTGCGATTATCATATCGAGAGTTTAAAAATGTGTTTTGTTACATCTGTAATCCCAGTCTTGCGTCGAAGATATCACAACCACTTATAGATACATGCAATGTGACTGGACAGTGGCTCGATGTGAATTATGATAAAAACATAAGCAATGCTTGTGGTGGACATCAACTGGTTCGTCGCTTGTTCCCGTTCAAAAACATTTATTGCCTTATTTGTAACGGAATCGAAAACTTCCAAACGAAAACCAGATGGTTCAATAACAATAGGACTTTTGCACGTGAAATAATTAGTGACGGAATGAAACCGTTTTCAAAGCTAGACATTACTTTTGAAATTGTTGGTAACCAAACATCATTTATTACGAATATGAAAGACATATTGAGGCGGTTATACAATGACATCACAATACGGATAGTATCCAGAGGAATTATGCAAATTAGAAAGCCAGTCAAGCATTATGAAGAAGAGGATACACTCCTGAAACAAATAGCTGCTTATAAATCTGTTTGTGGTAAAACCACGCGTCTTTGCAATACTCTAACAGATATGTTAAATATCACAAGGAAACAAACAGTTGAAACCAATTTTGAATTCTCTGCTTTTAATGAATTAGTGGACAATCCCATTTGTGACGGTCGCAGGTGTATTTGTTCCTCGGATTGTGCGGAAAAAGGCAAATGTTGTGTGGATATTCTGTTGAACAAACAGCCATATTCGTGTTACAGAGAAACGCGGGTAACACTCAATGAACACTTTAGTGGGGATAGTCATTCAGATAGAAATCAAAGTTCTTATGCTGGTTATATACTTATTGATACATGTCTGAACAACAAAGAAGACTGGACATCAGAAATGTGTTCTAACCGAAACATATCAAACAGCTCCGACATTTTGTTAGACATCCCAGTGATATCTCCATTAACTTCAATTGCGTACAGAAACATATACTGTTTGCTATGCAACAACGATCGAACTGAATATTTTTATTTCAATATGCAAATACATTGCAATACAATAATAGAACTTCAACTGGTAGCAGACTTAGAACAGTTTATAAATGTTACAAAGAGGCTGTGTTCTCCCCATTCCTACCCAACGTTTTCTAATATATGCAAACGACCTTTCACTGTTGATAGTTATAACGTAAAAGGCAAGCATTTTCAGTCAGAAGTAAAACATTTTACAGATGGTAAATCTAAAACAAAAGTTGTCTTTTCGAATTGTAACCAAACAGGTAAATGGCAGAATCAACAAGCAGAAATTACGTCTCTTTGTGAGAGTAACATGACTAACGTTTTATCTCTGCCAATATATTCAATAAACAATCGGATTTATAAAAACTTTGCCTGTTTTATTTGTAATCCGGACATTGATGTTACCATTTTCGGCAATCGTTTAACAATTGCATCTTGTAACGTTACTGGAACATGGCAAAAGTTCGATACGGGGCTCGAAAAAATGTGTCCGGAAGCTGAATTATCTCCAAGGTGGTTGCCCTTCAAAAATGTCTACTGTTTCTTATGTAATTCACCGAAAATATCCGAGGTATGTAATCAATGCTTTGTTAAGAGTATAAAATATATTACAAAACATCGTATGGATGTTGATTTAATGAAATTGTATAAAAAAATTATCGTTACACTTACACAGGGGTCCTCCGTGACCTAATGGTCTAAGACGCGGTCTCAAGGTCACTTACCTCTCACCGCTAGGGTCGTAGGTTCGAGTCCCGCTCGTTCCAAAAACTTTATATGAGCAAGTTTGCCAGTTACTTGTGTAAGGACGATGGTTCTACCCAGATTAATTCTGGATATGCCATATATAATCTGAAATGTGTTGAAAACTGCGTTAAATCCCGTAAAAAATACAACTAGAAACAATCATCTAGCAAGAAAATGTCACGTATGAGATAGAACCGGCGGTAGTGCAATGTACAATAGTTGAAACAGTATTTTTTTCCTTTGAACATAACAAAAAAAATTTCTATGATATATCTTGGTTAAAACACATATAATCTAGGCAGGACTTTCCAGATTGATGACATACAGGCATTTAAGTAAATCTTGCTGACGTTGTTGGTATCAGAGATATGGTAAGTATTGGTTACTTAAGTACGTATATACTGAATCACGAAGTTTTAGCAATAGTTGTTCCGAGCTTGATCAGTTTCGATTTCATTGTTTTGTTTGTGTTTATGTTTTTAAGTAACAAAGATTTTCATTTCATAGACAGGGGATGTAGTACTTTTTAAAATCAAGAACTCTGGTTTCACTTTCCGATCTATAGTGTATTTCAATTATACAGAAACAACAGTAAATGCATTTATTCCAAACACAAGTGTTTAGATCAAACTTTATAAATTTTCACAGATATCCATTGAACTATATAAAAAATTCGAATAAAAAAAAGAATATTTTATAAAACAAAAAACTATCTAAAAATATATATATTATGGAATATTCATATTGATGTCGTATATATTAGGTCGTAAGCCATTGACAAAACAGTTATATTATGAATATATGGCATTTTGTGGTAACCTTTATTACATTCTCAGATGGTAAATGACTCCAAATACATAAACTATAATTCATCTTCCGTTACTGTCTACCAGTGTAAACAATATTCACAAATCGTTACCCCTGGGAAATCTGGAACCTCTACAAGATTAAAGGGTTACGTTTATATTTGTTACACACATGTAAGCAAAGTCATTTTAAAAGTTATAAAATTCACTATTTTGTTATTTAAAGAAAAATTGAAGCCAAGTTCTATTTGAAGACTATGTGTTGTTTGAATTCTCTTCAAGTAATCTTTTTTTTTAAATTGCATACGAGTGTCCGATACTTAACCTAACATATTCATTTTCTTTAAATTGATGAGAGAAGGGGGTGTACAACATGGATTTTCGAATTCCTGATAACATTGAATTTTAGTATTATATTATAAGGTGGTTTTCACAACAATACGTACTAGTACAATATATTCCCATATTTTACAAAACAGTTTAAAATGATATTTTTATTCTATACCTTATTCTGAAAAAGATTGTATCAAAGGAGTGAAGAAAAATCAAGTAAACAAACCATGAGTCAACAGCGACAGACGAAGGAAGTTACAGTGATAGATATTCTGATTTTCTGAACGTCATCGTCATGTGGAACATTTTGACGGTTGTTGTTTTTATCGTTGCAAGTTTCTACTAAATCTATTTCCTTTTTTTAGTCGCCATCTTGAGTTTTGAACTGTGCAATATAAATGTTGTTGGGTCCGGCAAATTTCTACATTTTCACGGTACGGTCACGTGGTAATATCTAGCGTTGGTGATTGGCTATACAATTATAGGTATAGAATACAATACGAATATATGCTGCCATCTTTCTTGAGGAATCCCACAAGAATACAATAACAAGGGAATGCTAGTGACTACGGATTGGAAATATATATATCGTATGAATGGTTAATGTTTTTTTTTTTATAGACATAGCCTTGTATTGCTTACTTGGTTAATGTTGTATGCAGATCATTTATAGTATACAAGGAGGTTTTATAGAATAAATGAAGTTTGCGATTTTCTATATCTAACATTAATGCGATTATATTTGAAATATTAACTAATATTTTCCCACAGATCACCTCTCCTTCACACTCATTGGTAATTGGAGAGCAATACAGGCCGTCATATCGGGCTCTTTTCTCCCTTTCACCGTCGGACTGGGATAGAATCAATACTGCGCCAAATAGCAATCGTTGCATATGCACGAATGGAACGTTCGACACAATATTAGTAAGATAATAATACCCATAATTTAGGACTCACTACACATTTAATATTGTTTCTTTGCTCTATATAAAATAAGGTTTAGAATTTCCACGGTAAAAAAATCCACATAGAATTTGTTTTTAAAGTATTTTTTTTCATAGCAGGAATATATCCGCACATATAAAAAACTATAACTTTTTTGTTAAAGACAGTGCAGTGACACCCTAAAATGTTTTTTTTTATTAAAAAAAGGTCTTCAAATGCTCAGAAATACATGCATCTGTTAAAATCTTATAAAAGTAACTTGTTTTAACAATATGTATGCAATGCATTCTACGCCAGTTTTTGCTTTTCTCATCTGCAGCAAAAATCACAGCCCCTAAGAACCATTGTTTAAAATCAAATTACATAGAACTTTTTGAGGTGCAAGAATCTTGCTACAGTGACTAAAAAGGGGCACAAATGTGTAGTGAGACATTTAGAAGAGTCGATTCTTAGACTTAGAATAGCATAATAAATTCTGTTAAACTGACTTATATAATTAACAATGTGCCAAAATAATGACAATATAAAATTTGAAACTACTGTCAGAACCCATGAGAATAATAGAGAAGCATTACCAGTTAAATATAACAATACATATCATAGTTGCTCTACCGATGTAACGGCAATTCATCGTTTTCACCCATATCGGTGCTGTTCATCTACAGCGTTTATATATGTATTCATGGGCATCCCTGCCTTGTATAGATTTCAGTTATGTTTATTTGCCTACAATGATAAACACTGACTAAATATTTTATCAAGTAAAACAAGAGACAATCCACATATGGCAATTTGTAATAAACTTGAATTACACTGAACATTAATGTGACATAAGTTTAATAAACGTAAGATTATACATACGTATACATAAATGTCTCCTTTCATCATTTCAAGCAACCAGGATTCTGTTTCCCTAACAGTTTTTCTTAAATATTTTAAAATAACTTTACTGGTTATTTATATATAATAACATACCGACTATTAATGAAACCATACGCAGTTTTAGTGGAACAAGTCTTAGATCATGATCACCTGGTTACTTTTCTTAGATTTAAGTATTTAAATATTTGTTGGTGTGTTGATGAAACAGAAGCCAGACTATCATAGTATTTATTGTCAAAAGTTATTAATTATACTAAATGACTACCATGGTATTTATTTTATCATGAAATATTGTCATATTTAATGTTATTCCACTCATATCAATTAATTTTGCTATACGTCTGTTTTGCTTTGCAGAATGAATGTCATGTAACGTACTGTCAACATGGACGGGTCTTATTCAACAACACTTGTCGGCCGTTACTGGACTCCGCGTCCGATAAAATATATCAAGTATCCTTCAAACTTGTTCCTGTTGCAATCAATCAATCTGAACTGTTTGATCCGAGTTCTAGTAGCCCTGGTTCTTTGGAAACTCAAACTGGCATAATTAATATACATTATATATGTGAAAGCACTTCCAAAGTTATTACAAGAGGGTTTAGCAGAGGAACACATTTCATGTCAGACTGTCAAACCGTAACGGATTCTCCATGTATTGTTGATAATTTTACTCTTTCATTGTCACCTCAAATAGATTTGGAAGATATGTCATATATACTGATAAAATATGATGTTCACATTTTCACAACGGATAATATAGTTGGTATAGAAGCTGCTCTTGTTGGTGCATTAACAGACACTTATACAGTTATATCAAGGTCCGGAAAAAAGTTCAGTCTTGATGTAACTGAAAGCTATCACAAAGGTAACACGACCGAACAATGCTCGTCTGGCAGAGGTCACACATGGTGGCCGCCGTTGCTGCTGTCATTTCCAAGAGTAAATAGGCAACCTGAAATTATAGACAGGTTCCTTATTTGTCCTAAAATACTGCTTCAGGAAAAAGAGTTCTTTGTTGATAATGAAACAGACACGATACTTGTTGGACAGAACAATGTGACTTTTACGCCAGATCTATTTAAGTTTAATGGGTCATCAATTAGTATTTGTCAAAATGATTTTTTCTCAAAAACACAAACTAACAAGACACCTGTCTCTACGGCGGTTGAAGTGAGTAAGTTACAGAACGCATATAATATATTTAGCAACGCCTGTACATTGCTTTCCATGTTTTGTTTGATTTTAACATTTGTAACATATTGTATCTTTTCGTCTTTACGAACAATTCCTGGTAAAAATAAGATGAGTTTAGTATTTTCTCTTTTTTGTGCTCAATCTATTTTAAAGTTTGGACTTTGGCTTCCAGGTGACAGTACTGAATGCATCGTTATTGGTTGCCTTATGCATTATTTCTGGTTTTCAACTTTTTGTGCCATGAATATTTGCTGTTATCATATGTTTAAGGTGTTTTACGCCAAAGAACTAGAAATTCCACAGTGCAGTAAATCAACGAGGACTCTTATGAAATATCTATCATACACATATGGTTCACCGTTACTTCTTGTATCAGGAACAGTTTGTGTTCACCTCCTGTTGTCAAATGGGACATTTTTAGGGTATGGCAAATACGCTTGTTTTCTGTCAGACACTTTATCAGTTGCTATAGCTTTCATAACACCTGCTTTGGCGATCTTCGTTGTGAATATCATATTTTTCGGTATAGCATTTCATAAAATTAGGACTTCATCTTCAAGCGTTCAGAGTACATCAGAGAGAAACGATTTTATATTGTATTTGAAACTAAGCACCCTTGTTGGTATTGCTTGGCCACTGCAGATCGTTGACGTATTGTTAGAGTTGTCTCCCTTCTCCTTCTTCGTCGTCGCTGTTAATGCATTACAAGGTGTTTTCATATTTATTTCATATACGTGTAACAGAAGTACTGTTATACTATTCAAAGGTTTGTTTTGTGGGAGCAAAATTAAACATGGACATTCCTGCGACACGAGACAATACGAGACATACTCTACACAAATGTCAGATTTATCGGCTTCATAGTTAAAAAGTAAAAATTAAATGTAACAAAAAATAAATTCGAGATATTTTATAAATCACCTTTAAGATGGCGATTGTATTTAATCATCTACTTAACTAAGTGATTGCTAAAGTTGCAATGTAGAATTTAAAGTGACAGTTGAAAGTGACTTTTAACCAACTAGAAATGCTATTGAATCGATTAAAAAGGCGCCTAGTCAACAAAAAATCGCGTTTGAATGCGGTGTTTAATTGAAAGCGGTGAATAATATTATGTTTAATCAATGAAAATGATGATATATCCATGAACAAACTAGCTTTTAAGCCATTGAAAGAGGCGTTTAGTCATTTGAAAACGGTGTTTAGTCATTTGAAAGTGACGTTAAGGGCGTTTGAAAGTGGCGTTTAGTTATTTGAAAGTGGCGCTTAGACAGCTGAAAGTGACATGCTTAATTGGCATTTGAAAGCGATGTTTAAGCAATTTTAATCATATGCACTCATAAGGTATATAAGTAATATACCAACATTAAGTGAATGATGACGATTTTTAAATATTTATTTAAATAATATTATGCTTAACTGTTTTTATCCAAATAAAAAAGCTTTGTTATAGTATTCCTAAAGGTTATGCAAACTTTAAATAAATAAATAAATGATCCTTTGTTTATATACACTATATGTATTTACAAAACATGTTTAAATGTAGTCATATTCAAAAATTGCGATGGAATAAAGTAGATTTTAACTTTCTTCTTAGTTTTCAGTCACTTATTGAATGATTGTGGTTCCAGATATCACTTATTTACCTACCTTACATGGCGGTAGCAATATTCTTACACCAAAGAAATTAGAGATGTGTAAATCGGTTAGGCATTATTTTTTATTGAAAATTCATGATATTGTCATATTTATTTGTACATATGAGAACATTGGCACATTTTCATGAGTTCTGCCATGTTTGGAATGTGGCATTGGGTACTGCTTAATGAAGCTATAACAGTTTATAGATGCGTAGTGATACACTGCAGCAAATGCACTTTTAGAACCAATGGGAATATGGTAAGTGTTCCAGAAGTGCATTTCTTTATATGCAGAACAGTACAAAATTAATTGTTGAGATTTCACTCAGATTTCTTCTGAGTCTCCCTATCAATAAAATTGGATACCATACATAACCTGTGATGTGTGAAGTAGATTTTAATAATAAACACATATACGTTTTACGTGCTATGACCTTACATGGTGTAGTCACGGGTGTTGCATGGTGAAACTCTGCCGCATCAATAATTAAAATTGAGTCGGCATGTCGCACCAATTATTTCAAAACCTTTCTACAATTATAGCTAATTTAAAGTGTGTTTTCTTTATTCAAACTGTAGCCAAGCTAGCCTGTATTCATATTGAAATGATGAACGTATTGGGTGAAGGTTTTAGCACACATAATCATCGTTCGTGAGATCTGCCCGGGTGGTGATCCAATACTGGGCACGCCTCATCTCTGCAAGTCATCCCGAGATCTGCCCGGGTGGTTATCCAGTACTGGACACGCCTCATCTCTGCAAGTCATCCCGAGATCTGCCCGGTTGGTTATCCAGTACTGGGCACGCCTCATCTCTGCAAGTCATCCCGAGATCTGCCCGGTTGGTTATCCAGTACTGGACACGCCTCATCTCTGCAAGTCATCCCGAGATCTGCCCGGGTGGTTATCCAGTACTGGACACGCCTCATCTCTGCAAGTCATCCCGAGATCTGCCCGGTTGGTTATCCAGTACTGGACACGCCTCATCTCTGCAAGTCATCCCGAGATCTGCCCGGTTGGTTATCCAGTACTGGACACGCCTCATCTCTGCAAGTCATCCCGAGATCTGCCGGGTTGGTTATCAAGTACTGGACACGCCTCATCTCTGCAAGTCATCCCGAGGTCTGCTCGGGTGGTTATCCAGTACTTGACACGCCTCACCTCTGCAAGTCATCCCGAGATCTGCCCGGTTGGTTATCAAGTACTGTACACGCCTCATCTCTGCAAGTCATCCCGAGATCTGCTCGGGTGGTTATCCAGTACTGGACACGCCTCATCTCTGCAAGTCATCCCGATATCTGCCCGGGTGGTTATCCAGTACTGGACACGCCTCATCTCTGCAAGTCATCCCGAGATCTGCCCGGTTGGTTATCAAGTACTGTACACGCCTCATCTCTGCAAGTCATCCCGAGATCTGCCCGGGTGGTTATCCAGTACTGGACACGCCTCGTCTCTGCAAGTCATCCCGATATCTGCCCGGGTGGTTATCCAGTACTGGACACGCCTCGTCTCTGCAAGTCATCCCGAGATCTGCCCTGGTGGTTATCCAGTACTGGACACGCCTCATCTCTGCAAGTCATCCCGAGATCTGCCCGGGTGGTTATCCAGTACTGGACACGCCTCATCTCTGCAAGTCATCCCGAGATCTGCCCTGGTGGTTATCCAGTACTGGACACGCCTCATCTCTGCAAGTCATCCCGAGATCTGCCCTGGTGGTTATCCAGTACTGGACACGCCTCATCTCTGTAAGTCATCCCGATATCTGCCCGGGTGGTTATCCAGTACTGGACACGCCTCATCTCTGCAAGTCATCCCGAGATCTGCCCGGGTGGTTATTCAGTATCGGACACGCCTCAACTCTGCAATTCATCCCGAGATCTGCCCGGGTGGTTATCAAGTACTGTACACGCCTCATCTCTGCAAGTCATCCCGAGATCTGCCCGGGTGGTTATCAAGTACTGGACACGCCTCATCTCTGCAAGTCATCCCGAGATCTGCCCGGGTGGTTATCCAGTACTGGACACGCCTCATCTCTGCAGATCATCCCGAGATCTGCCCGGGTGGTTATCAAGTACTGTACACGCCTCATCTCTGCAAGTCATCCCGAGATCTGCCCGGTTGGTTATCCAGTACTGGACACGCCTCATCTCTGCAAGTCATCCCGAGATCTGCCCGGGTGGTTATCCAGTACTGGACACGCCTCATCTCTGCAAGTCATCCCGATATCTGCCCGGGTGGTTATCCAGTACTGGACACGCCTCATCTCTGCAAGTCATCCCGAGATCTGCCCGGGTGGTTATCAAGTACTGGACACGCCTCATCTCTGCAAGTCATCCCGATATCTGCCCGGGTGGTTATCCAGTACTGGACACGCCTCATCTCTGCAAGTCATCCCGAGATCTGCCCGGGTGGTTATCCAGTACTGGACACGCCTCATCTCTGCAAGTCATCCCGAGATCTGCCCGCGTGGCTATCAAGTACTGGACACGCCTCATCTCTGCAAGTCATCCCGAGATCTGCCCGGGTGGTTATCCAGTACTGGACACGCCTCATCTCTGCAAGTCATCCCGATATCTGCCCGGGTGGTTATCCAGTACTGGACACGCCTCATCTCTGCAAGTCATCCCGAGATCTGCCCGGGTGGTTATCCAGTACTGGACAAGCCTCATCTCTGCAAGTCATCCCGAGATCTGCCCGCGTGACTATCAAATACTGGACACGCCTCATCTCTGCAAGCCATCCCGAGGCAGGAGACTCCTGGCTGTAGAACAAAGTTCATGTTCAATCCTTTCAGAGAATGGCTATGCGGGGATTCAAACTCACGACTCCTAAAAGTGACGTCTCAATGCCACTTCTCTAAATGCTAAGGTCGTTGGCTCTATTCCCGCTAGGTCCAATTACTTTATATTAAAAAATTTGCCAGTTATTTGAGGAAGGACGGTGATCCTACTTTGATTCATTCTGAGGTCTCCCTCCATTTATAAAACTTGATATGCCATATATAACCTGAAAGGTTTTGAAAATGGCGTTAAACCCCTTTCAAAATATCATTTGTTTTCTAAACAGTTTAAATACCAATGCTATATGTCACGTTTATATGTATACTATCGTCTCAAGTAGTTAAAAATCAAATCATTATTCATATATAATTTGCTAATGAAATATGTTTTAACCCTTTACTCCATAGATACGCGTTTTCCTCGCACCAATCACAGAAGGCCTTTGAAAACAGTGCAAGAAGAATTCAGATTGCTCGTGACGAGCAATCTGAACTCTTCATACACTGTTTTCCACTCTGTCAGTTAATATAAACACAATCCATCCATTGCTGATACATGGTGAATTAATGCTTTCAATATTAGAGGTGTCCAAAGGCGTCTATACGAAGTACAGGTTTAAATATTAGCTTGAGTGCATCTGGTACCCGTTTCACTACACTTCTTAGGTAAGATGTTCGTACGAACAAATTGAAATACCGAGGAACCTTTCATTTACGCAGTTATTTTGCAAAATTTAAAAAATAATACAAATGTATTATTTACCAGACTTACCAAAGTTCGTAAATTGATATAATCGAAACTCTTAATGATTTCCCCGATGTTCTTTTGTAATTGAATAGTTCACACCGAGAAATTCCTAAACTTACGATCGTTAATGAAAAGGGCCCATGGCCTTGAAAATGAAAAAAAATAATATCGATCGATATTTTCTTGGTGAGGGATAAAAAAATAATCAATTCTATTTTAATTAAGATTTTGTGATAAATTGAAACATTTTTTCTCCGGTATATAGTTTTTAGAAATATCATTTTTTAGAAAAAAGCCAATAAGTTTACAAGTAAAAGAATATAAAAGGCGTGCCATTCCATCCTCAGATAATAAGCATTTTGTGAAATATATTAATAACATTAATACTGTAATCGGACAAAGATATTTTGAAATGATATGAACATTCAAGTTTCATTTGAAATCATCCAACAACAAATAGCAAAATCCATAGTTCATCAGCCGGACCCGATAAGCTCAGTCGGTAGCGCCTCTTGCTATTAATCCAGGGGTCGTATGTTCGAATTCCCGTCGGGTCACAGTCTCCTTGATGACTGATATACAACATTGCA
>CM055909.1:18980797-19045797 GCA_029582155.1 Panopea generosa
TTATACAATTTTCCATATAATATATTTCAGCTATTACAGTTTATGCAATTTTCCATATAATATATTTCAGCTATTACAGTTTATGCAATTTTCCATATAATATATTTCAGCTATTACAGTTTATACAATTTTCCATATAATATATTTCACCTATAACAGTTTATACAATTTTCCATATAATATATTTCAGCTATTACAGTTTATACAATTTTCCATATAATATATTTCAGCTATTACAGTTTATACAATTTTCCATATAATATATTTCAGCTATTACAGTTTATACAATTTTCCATATAATATATTTCAGCTATTACAGTTTATGCAATTTTCCATATAATATATTTCAGCTATTACAGTTTATACAATTTTCCATATAATATATTTCACCTATAACAGTTCATGCAATTTTCCATATAATATATTTCAGCTATTACAGTTTATACAATTTTCCATATAATATATTTCAGCTATTACAGTTTATACAATTTTCCATATAATATATTTCACCTATAACAGTTTATGCAATTTTCCATATAATATATTTCAGCTATTACAGTTTATGCAATTTTCCATATAATATATTTCAGCTATTACAGTTTATACAATTTTCCATATAATACATTTCACCTATAACAGTTTATGCAATTTTCCATATAATATATTTCAGCTATTACAGTTTATACAATTTTCCATATAATATATTTCACCTATAACAGTTTATGCAATTTTCCATATAATATATTTCAGCTATTACAGTTTATACAATTTTCCATATAATATATTTCACCTATAACAGTTTATGCAATTTTCCATATACTATATTTCAGCTATTACAGTTTATGCAATTTTCCATATAACATATTTCACCTATTACAGTTTATGCAATTTTCCATATAATATATTTCACCTATTACAGTTTATACAATTTTCCATATAATATATTTCACCTATTACAGTTTATACAATTTTCCATATAATATATTTCACCTATTACAGTTTATACAATTTTCCATATAATATATTTCAGCTATTACAGTTTATACAATTTTCCATATAATATATTTCAGCTATTACAGTTTATACAATTTTCCATATAATATATTTCAGCTATTACAGTTTATACAATTTTCCATATAATATATTTCAGCTATTACAGTTTATGCAATTTTCCATATAATATATTTCAGCTATTACAGTTTATACAATTTTCCATATAATATATTTCAGCTATTACAGTTTATACAATTTTCCATATAATATATTTCACCTATAACAGTTTATGCAATTTTCCATATAATATATTTCAGCTATTACAGTTTATACAATTTTCCATATAATATATTTCAGCTATAACAGTTTATACAATTTTCCATATAATATATTTCACCTATAACAGTTTATGCAATTTTCCATATAACATATTTCAGCTATTACAGTTTATGCAATTTTCCATATAACATATTTCACCTATTACAGTTTATGCAATTTTCCATATAATATATTTCACCTATTACAGTTTATACAATTTTCCATATAATATATTTCACCTATTACAGTTTATACAATTTTCCATATAATATATTTCACCTATTACAGTTTATGCAATTTTCCATATACTATATTTCAGCTATTCCAGTTTAAACATGCATGATGCGTACAACTTTAATCTAAAATGATTCTATATTTTGCCTCTTATTACAAGGGTTTGCCCTTAGTGCGCGTATTTAAGTCTCGCTCCAGAGTTGTGCCCCTTATCCGTCACGGTAGCAAGATTCTTGCACTTAAAAAAGGTGGTATGTAATTTGGTTTGAAATATTTTTCGAAATGGTTCATAGGGATCTTTGCTGCAGATGAGTAGAGCAAATGCTGGTATAGCATATATTTCAATAAAACATCACTGGTGTTTAAAGGGCGACTTTTAAAGGATTTTAACAGATGCATGTATTTATGAACATTTGGACAACATTCAACTTTGTAGTTAGACCTTTAGCTCTCAGTACGAACAAATCGACAGACAGGGGGGAGGGGGTGGGGGCCTAACAGAGGACAAACGAACGAAAAAAGAAACTTCCATTTCAGATTAAACATTATATGAGTTATTTACACCGTTTAACGAAACTATCAATTACATCTCCCAGAATCATGAATTAGAAATATTTATTAAGACTCAATAATATTTTATAGCACATTTGACATGCTCAAAACATCAATATGTGGCATATATAACGAATAAAATACAAAAGGGTCGGACTACAAGTTATAACGACATTATATACAGCATTCTCCTAACACGCCAAATGCGTCAAAGTACATATACAAATTAATGTGACAATATTTTAGCAAAACAAACACATTTGTATACCCTTGAACAAGCATACCAATCTCTTCCATACGCAAACAAACACTCACACGCACGCGCGAGCATGCAGGCACACACATAAACGTATGCAAAGTAATAGGAGTAACTTTTTTGCTTGAATTTTAGTGATTGAAGCACTGATTTAAAGAAAAACAAAGTAAACATATCAATAAACTAACGAAAACGAGAATAACAAATAATAATATAGAAAAAAACGAAGTTTTATTACCGTCTGCAACCTCAAAAGATTAGAAATACACGTATTTCCTACTACACGATATCCACCAGAACACGTGGTTAGTAACATAGGTAGTACAAACAGATTAAACTGTATCAATTATGTATACCATCGACCATTCTGAGAATTAACCTCATTCTGGAACACTACTGAGAGTAATCCGAAAGAGGAAACGTTTTCACGGTGAGTTTAGCATTTTATTACTTTTTTTATAACTAAACATTTGGTAAATATTTATTTTGAGTTTTACGCAAGAAAAGCGGTTAATATTCTTATTTAGACTAGATCATCGTAAATCGCAGCGGTGGTCTAGTGGTAGACCGTTCGCCTCGTATGCAACAGGTCGTTGGTTCGGTTCCCGGTCTGCTCATATCAAAGACTTGAAAATGGTACTAGAAACTTTCTCACTTAGAGGGTAGTTCTAGGTCTGGTCTGCCCGTTGTCAGTATAACGTGACTGGGTTGGATACCATACCACGTGGCTGCGGCATGTTACTCCACCGTCTCGAGTGGACACCGTCGCGATATGGCCGAAACATTGTTAAAAGCGACACTAAACACCAACAAAAACAACAATGATCCTCATAGCTCACCGTCATATGGAAACATATACAATACAATCATGTAATACTTTGTTTACAAATCATCATTTATCAGGGCAGGGCAGGGCAGGGCATGCTGTAATTTGAATAGTAATGTACACGTACAGTCAAACCTGTCTTAAGCAGCCAGTCAAGGGAAGGAGGAAAAATGGCATTTTAAGACAGGTTGTTGTTTAATACGGGTTTATTTGCTCTGAAATAATAGAAATGGGAAACAACAAATGTGGCTGCTTAAGACCAGTGGCTGCTAAATAGAGGTGACCGCTTATACAAGCTGTGTTTTTATAAAATTGGTGTAACATAGTTGCAAGGATTAGAGCTTGCACTAGTCAAAGTGGTGACCTTAAATAAAGGTTATCATGACCCATTATGTCTTTATGTGTGCTTTATGTTTATTATAACATCAAATGTCAAACCTCTTGCAGTATCGGCGTCCTGTTAAACATACACACATATACATGTACATTTGGATTTATTAGTCATCTTTACATAGGCATTTTTAAACAATACTCATTGAATAAAATATACATATATCAAGAATATATTTTTCATCTTATATCATAAAACAGGCTCGAGGTTATAGTGTTGTTCTCAATCTTGATAGCTTGATTTAATTTCGTACCCAGACACAATTTCCAGCAGTCATATAAACCACAAATTATAGCGCAAACATCAGACTTGTCCTCCTCGACTCTGATAATAGTAATGCATATTTGTAGTAGATACATTTATCGCATCATAATGCGTCCATTCGTATTTTGGTTGAACACTTTAGTTGAACATGGAACACAGTTTGCTAACCTCGGGCCCAAGGCTGCGTTCTGCACCGTTAAATGTAACGCCTGAGTCTTTAGAATTGTTGCGTACTGTGTGATAATTTTAGGTTGAGCAAGTGTTCAGCTAACTTTAGCAAATGTTTAACCGAACTGAACGCCGCACAGGTATTATCACCGAGTTAACCAATACATCTAGACCTGTCTTAAACAGCCAGTCAAGGGAAGGAAGAAAAGTGGCATTTTAAGACTGGTTGTTGTTTGAAAACAGGTTATTTTGCTCTAAAGCTATAGTAATATGAAATAACAAATGTGGCTGCTTAATGCAAGTGGTTACTCAATAGAGGTGACCGCTTATACAGGTTTGACTGTACTTTGGGTCGATAGTATATAGCATAGTCCGTCGTTATCGCTACACCAATTATATTCCTTAAATAACTTCGACCAAATGATATCCTATAAAGGGCAATGCACAATGCAGTAACACGTGTATCTCATTTGCAACTTCACCTTTAAAATTACCACACACAATTATTTGCACATAATTGGCTCGAAATATTCCTTTTATCTATGGATATTGGAGCTGTGCCACTTTTTAAATGTTGCAAAAACGCCCATATCAAGCTAATTGTATATTTATTTACAGTATGGCTATAACAAATCTTGTTCAAATTGTTTATACAGTCTAAGTTTATTTCCACCGTTACCTCTTTGTGACACTTCTCTACTTAAATAATTATTCAAGCCACGTTATAACAACGTCACTCACAATCAATGGTATTATACACATTCGTTTACATTCAACTAATAATACGTTTAAACTTATTTATTTTACTTCCCGTGGCGGAGGATTGAACCCAAGACCCTCCGATCCTGGGTTCGATACTCTCCCACCGGACCCGCGCTCCTTACAGTATAGTCATAACAGATTGTGTAAGACTTCAAGTCATGTACCTTAAACAGTTCGAATACTTATTTTGAGTTTTATATTTTTAATAACTTTTCAAATTTAACCATAGAATGCATTTTATTTAGTTTGAGTTTGCATATTAATTTCACAACAACACCGGTGTGATAAAACGCACTTCCAAACTTTACCAATACAACGTGTCCAACCTATAAGACTTTGGTAAAAAAATGTATCAATTTTTAAATAATAATTTAAGTAGCTCTCTTCCAAACAGATTTGAATAAGCTTTAATATTACTGAACGCAGTTTTAGCGCATGAAAATAACGTCACATGGTCTTGGAGTTGTGTTTGAACCATCGATATACAGGTCATGGGTCCGATTCTCAAACATTCAATCTCTCGCTCCGAATTATATGAGTAAAAAGAACCACTCACCACCTGTTCAATGACTGTTCAGTGTCATGGAAATATACACACCTGGTAAAACAAATCCATAACCTCTCACTACTGAGGTTGGGCGTACGGGTCCCGGTCGGCACAAACACTTTAATAACGTTCAACAGCTGCTTGCTGAAGGACGTCGTTCTTCTCTGACCCGCACATATATTCATTGGCTGGGTTCTTCTTTGATCACTAAACTACTGGTCCAGTGGTAGAGCATCAAAACCATTAACGCAGAGTCGTGAATTCGATTCTCCGCCATGGCTATGTGTGGTACCAAAGAACAAGACACCTTTCCCGCATATGCATAGTTTTACCCAGGAAGACTTCGAGCGTGATTTGTCCCAGGCGTAATTTCTTGTTTCACAATCAATGTAAAAAATATGTATAAACTAACTTGGACAATAAAAGTAACGTTCTTGACATGCTATTAGACCCCAGTAAAAAATAAAATATGACAAGATTTGAAATCCTTTAGAAATCGTCATGAAATAGGTCGTCATAAGTGATGACATATTTTGCATATTTACCGGATATATTAATATCTGTGTATTAGTCAGCCAGGTTGGAAATAAGAAATAAATCAATCATTAATGTCAGTAAAATGGTTAACACTCCGTGTTTGACAGCTGCATATCACGTCGTTATTTACTCTTAAGACGAGGCGACTACATGTTTAACCGCTGAATTGCGTATTTGTGGTTAGGAAACATTTACAAGTGAAAGTGCTCAATTATTGTATGATTTTTTTCTTATCTTGTATAAACGTACAAGTGTTGCTTACATACGGATATACAGTGTCGATTTATTATTTTTAAGAATATTCTTTTTCAAAAAAAAAAAAAGGAGAAAATCGTATTTTTATTTTTTTTAATTGAATTTGTGTCTAGCTTCAATTTAAAAAAAAAGTTCAATACTACAATTAATGCATATAACGTTTCATTGCGTGAAAGTAATTGGTGTTAGGAAACATTAAAACAGTAATGAATATTCTGCCTGTGGATATAAAAGTAGAGTTTACTCTCATAGTCACATGCTAATTGTTGTGACATGCGACAATCTTTGGGAATAATTATTATTCCCGTTAGGGTTAATCACTTTCATTATTCCGGATATGCTTACGGCGTTTTAATCGAATGTCTTCAATTACAGTGACTGTATTAAACTACTGGATTATCAACACATGTATGTATTCTTTTGATAACATATATATATTCAACATTTTGTACGTTTCTTTTCTTTTTCAGAATTTTGAATTTAAAACTGCGTCATTTGTTTTACTGGTTACATAATACGAGTATATCGTTTACTATGTGTTATCTACTTACAATTCGTATATGTTATTATTTACATATTTTTTTTTACTCAGTAGGCAACAGCACTTCTGTATGTTTAGCTATTTTTCATTATAATAGGTATCAAAGATTAGCTTGTTAGACTTCAGGCAAATTTTATCCATATATTAATACAAAATATTTGACAAACGATATTTTTATATAAAAATTGATATATAGCAATTTATTTTTAAAACATCTAAAACGGTTGAATTCAAGCTTAACACTTTTTTTCAGGTCAATTTTTGTTACATCGGATATTGAAAAAATATATTTTTTTATCAAAATTGGTATAAAGCGATTTATTTTTAAAACATCTAAAACGGTTGAATTCAAGCTAAAAACTTGCTTTTCTAGGTCAATTTGATATACATTTATCTAAAATAATAAGAAGTTTTGTAAAAAAATTCAATTGGATAAAAAATAACCAACCCCACCCCTATAAAAATCGATCTCTTAGTTATTTAATAGATCTCTAAAGTAACAAACAATAAAACCAATATTTTATATTGATAGTGTTGGCCCCAGAAAGGGAGAAACACGTCAGAATTATAAAATTTACAGATACTTTATTTAGCACTTCTTTTACAGAATAAAATAAATTAGAAAAGTGCACTCCCCGCCTCCATATTTTTTTAAAATCAGCACATTTAATCCTGACGGAGAGAGAGAGAGAGAGAGAGAGAGAGAGAGAGAGAGAGAGAGAGAAAGGACGCGTAATTTCTATATATACTATTCATGTTGATTCGGTGGGGAGATGGGTTTGAGGGTTCCTCGATCCTCACATACTGATGGCGAGACTAGTAAATGGACAACAGTAGGTGACTTAAATTGAATATTTTTTTAGAACGAAACAATTATAAAAAAGCTGCGATGTAAATGTCTTTCAGATGTACCTAATTAGTCATGGTACCTATGTAGCAGATTGACTAATACAATTGAGTTGTTATCTTCCTATGGATATGATTGATTGATTGATTTAATATTTAGCGTCATTTTTATGCCACCGAGGGCTAACAGACAATCAGTTAACCTATCCGCTGTTTCCTGGGATCCTGGAAGGTTAACCAGTATTAACACACCTCACCTGAATCAGCGGTGAAAGACGCCCATGTATATACATGTACCATAATTAACATAAGTATTTGTTTGCGTTTTATTATTGCGTTTAACAAGCATTTTACCTATGTCTGATGTTCCATTGCCTGAGGCGAGTGTTTTTAATCTTGATTTGCACCTTCTCTATTAAGCAATTTATCAACATGTATCTGCTATGTATGTGTATTACGTATGAATGCATGTATACACATAAGTATACGTGATATTTGTCTTTAAATATGTTGTTATATAAAAAACAATATTATAAATAGACGCGCGTTAGGTGATAGTAAAATCGCGTACATTAAGTGATAGTAAAATACACGCACATTAGATGATAGCAAAATACACGTACAGTAGGTGATAGTAAAATACACGTACAATAGGTGATAGTAAAATACACGCACAATACAGTAGGTGACAGTAAAATACACGCACAAAACAGTAGTTGATATTAAAATACACGCACATTAGGTGATAGCAAAACACACACACAATACAGTAGGTGATAGTAAAACACACGCACAATACAGTAGGTGATAGCAAACTACACGCACAATACAGTAAGTGATAGTAAAACACACGCACAATACAGTAGGTGATAGCAAAACGCACGCACAATACAGTAGGTGATAGCAAAACACACGCACAACACAGTAGGTGATAGCAAAATACACGCACACTACAGTAGGTTATAGTAAAATACACGTACATAAGGTGTTAGTAAAATACACATACATCGGGTGATAGTTAAATACACGAGCATTTGGTGATAATAAAATACACGTACATTGTGTGTGATAATAAAATACACGTACAATAGGTGATAGCAAAATATATATACATTTGGTGATACTCAAATACATACACATGAGGTGATAGTAAAATACACGTACACTGTGTAATTATAAAAAAACACGTACATTAGGTGATAGCTAAATACACGCATTTCTGATGATAGTAAAATACACGTACATTAGGTGATAGCAAAATACATGTACACCGGTTGATAGAAAAATACACGTACATCGGGTGGTAGCAAAATACATGCATCTTTGGTGATAGCAAAATACACGCATAATACATAAAGTGATATCAAAATACACGTACATTTGATGATAATGAAATACACGTATATTGGTTGATTGTAAAATACTCAGACATTCAGTATATATAAGCGTGGGCTGCTCATGAACCCACCATAAGATTCGCTTAGAACCGACTGCAAGATATTAACTTCATTATTATTTCGAAATTCTTCCGGAATTCCGGGGGGATCAGTGCGTGCGAATCTAAAGCAAAACCGTGTCTCTCTTAAGGCACAGTACCGTGTGATTAACTCTCAAACTATATAAATATCGATCCCATCCAAAGTTTAGGCACCAGAGTAATAAATCAGATCAGATATGCACAAAGATATATTCACAGGGGATCAAAGATAAAGAACTAAATAAAAGACGAGATATTAATATTCTAAATTGTAATGAAATAACACAATGCTACTTTTTAATTTCTTTTTTTACATGATTTGTTCAAACGTTATTTTAATTTGAAATAATTAATCAAATACCGAACTAAAATAACGTATCGTTTTGATTAACAATACTATCGTCCCAGGAGTACGCTATTTAGTTAATATATTCATGCGCTGTCATTTATCGCAGTTCATACATGATGTATTAAGCGTCCGCCATTCCCAGACATCAGGAAGCGAAATACATAATAACATATTAATGACCAAATCAGGATAATGTTTATTGGATATATTTATTCATATCATCACTAACCAAGAAGTCAGTACGGGTAATTAACATTCTGAATGTTATCAGAATTTACTCGTTATTTCTGGGAGAAAATCACACCCCGCTCACTGTAGTTATATGACATTTGCCATTTATTTATATTTATCTTAATCGTATATATCATTTATGATATAAATATGGCGGTGTGCGTTATTATAAGGTTAAGCCTACCATTGGATTCTGTTCTTTATTCTCTAGTAAATAAAACAAGTTTGCATGCTTGTCATTTATTGAAGGACCCAAACAAAGAAGTGACACTTACATTTTACTGTTTGCCAACCTTTTCGTTACCAAAATATGATGAGACAAGAAGGGGTCATTTAGCCATTAAGATATGTTTTCGTGTTCAGTGTGTACACTGTTGACAAAGTGAAAGTAGAATTCAGAAATCGTGTATTCATACCCCAATTTCCAAGCATATTTTTTTTTTCTAAATTCACAATTCAAACATGACAATGATTTCAACATGTTCAAAACACATCCGAATAACGTCATTTAATTAAAAAAAAGAGCAGTATAATAGGAAAATGTATTTTTAAAGAAGAAGATATAAGGATTATTTATAACCGCCATTCCGCGACTACCCCACGTAAGCATATACTGTTTCCAATGGTGGTGCTACAATGGTGGTGTCTACCCTAGCCACCACCATTGTCTGACTCTTTACAATTGAAAACGTTATTATTAGGTTTTTATTAATAGCATCATTATTTGAAATTAGATAATAATTCATTATTATATATTTGTTTTGTATTAAAACACATCATTTGGCATTTCCAGAAAATATTCAAAGTTTGTCCGTACAGATTGACTGCAAGTCTCACCACAAGCTGCTTCCCTTATTTGTCACGGTAGCAAGATTCTTGCACTTAAAATAAAGTCGTATGTAATTTGGTTTGAAATATTTTCAAAATGGTCATAGTGGCTGTGCTTTCTTGCTGCAGATGAGTCAAAGCTGGCATAGCAAATTAAAAATCATTAAAGGTTAAAGAAATAATTTTTTAACTTTGTATCTAAAAATCTTTACGGTCTATGGGTATTTTTTTAATTGCGTTATATGATTCCCAGCGGAAAGAAGTCCTCGGAATTTACTGGGATTTCCAAGCATTTCATGTCACTTTAAGATTCACTTTTATTTCAAGTTAACCTTTTTTCAACTTATGAACTATTAATAATAAGTTTTCAAGTAAATTAGATACTCAATTTGTAAGGTTTAATACTGTGATGTGATACTGGAATTTTGTGATCCATTTATAAAGACATTCTGTGATGTTCATAGAATATAACAGATCAATAATTATTTTAGATAAACGATCATTTTATTTCTCTTTTTTTTTTATAAATTTTTGCAAAAAAAAAGTATATATATATCATACATGTATATATACTGTACGACATATATGCTGAATAAAACTAACTATACACTGTAATAATACATCACTGGTGTTAAGAAAATAAATGTATTTTATAAGATTATAACAGATGCATGTATTTATGAGCATTTGAGGACTTTTTTTAAAAAATCTTAGGGTGTCACTGCATTGTTTTTAATAAAAACCTAGCTGGTCTACATACCAGTTATTGCTCATTTGTATGTACGGATACATTCCAGCTTTGAAACAAATGTATACTTTAAAGACGACTCTATGTGGATTTTTTTAAACATTGAAATCCTAGACCTTCTTTTATATAGAACAAAGAACAAAATGCAACAGCGACACCTGGAGGGGCATGCGCACGAAGAGCGTCCTATTAATAAATAGGAATATATGTTCCTCCTTCTGGTCAAACATTACTCCTTCAATATTGTTTTTCTTTACCATATATATATTTTTTTTGCTTTGTTAGAAGTAATATATTCCACGATTTTATTTCATTTTGTAAACTTATTAATTACCAATGAAGTTGCCGCTGAATTTTGCCAGGGATAAGAGTTTAATACGCTATGTTTTCGTTGCGATCCATTTCTATTTTGTATTTTGTATAAACCATGAAATAAAATCTGTGTAAATTAAAGAGGAACAAGATAACAATACGCTCAGGGCAAAGTGCAGTTTATATTTGGCATCTGCGAACTATTTCCAAAATTGTTATTTTCCTCCTCTTGGTTAACTTTTCATTTCTAATACTGAAACATTGACTGTCAATTCAACAGCTGCGTCACGTTAATCCTTACTTCTACGTTCCTGGAGGCATTCCTAAGTGGAAACATGATTGCCAAACACAAGAGCTGATAAGACACGTACTTTGAATTAACCAAAACACACATTGGAATCTCTAATACAGTAAAAATAAAAAAGCCTATGTCAAACTCAGAAAGAAGCACAGATCAAAGCATAAACTAATGGGATTCTGCATAACTGCATACCCCACTTAATGGAAAACTTGTACTTCATCGTCGTTAAATGTTAGGTGCGAAATCCTCCTTAAGATATTTAAAATATGTTTATTTGTATAACGAACGTTTAAATTATTTTAACCAAGAGATATTTGCATATACTGTATGTGTTATAGTATATTTTAATTGACAAACATATATAATTTCTCTCATATGTAACAGAAATTACACAAATGACTAAAATAGCGATATAGAACGCGTTTTCAAATAATTGCTATTCATCTTTACAAAAAAGTAACAGTACCAAGGCTATGCATCTTTATAAAAAACATCAACTACCAGAGCTATTCATCTTTATAAAAACAGCAATTACAAGAGCTATTTATCTTTACAAAAAACAAAACAACAATTACCAGAGCTATGCATCTTTATAAAAACAAAGATTACCAGAGCTATTCATCTTTATAAAACAACGATTACCAGAACTATTCATCTTTATAAAACAACGATTACCAGAGCTATTCATCTTTATAAAACAACAATTACCAGAGCTATTCATCTTTATAAAACAACAATTACCGGAGCTATTCATCTTTATAAAACATCAACTACCAGAGCTATTCATCTTTATAAAACAACGATTACCAGAGCTATTCATTTTTATAAAACAACAATTACCAGAGCTATTCATCTTTATAAAACAACGATTACCAGAGCTATTCATCTTTATAGAACATCAACTACCAGAGCTATTCATCTTTATAAAACAACAATTACCAGAGCTATGCATCTTTGCAAAAAACAAAACAACAATTACCAGAGCTATGCATATTTACAAAAAAACAACAACAATTACCAGAGCTATGCATCTTTACAAAAAACAAAACAACAATTACCAGAGCTATGCATCTTTACAAAAAAACAACAACAATTACCAGAGCTATGCATCTTTACAAAAAAAACAACAACAATTACCAGAGCTTTGCATCTTTACAAAAAACAAAACAACAATTACTAGAGCTATTAATATTTACAAAAATCAAAACAATTATCAGAGCTATATATCTTGACAAAAAGAAAATACCAGTGCTACGCATGTTTGCAAAAAAAAAAAAACCCTACAAAAAAACAACGAACTAACCCACCACCACCACTAAAAAAACATGCACAAATAGATAAAGTCACATGGTTTATAACATTATTTTTACAGAATTTTTAGAAAAAGTGAATGCTAATTTTACTTATTTATCTGTATCACTGGAAACCGAACGTATTACTCATTTTGCTAGAACACATGTGCAGTTGAACCAGTTCTATTCTGCATTTGGCCAATGGTGATGGGTTGGAAGTGTATCTCTATGTGCAAACACTTCATCTACTTTAAACAAATAGAACAAAAACGAAAATCAAATTGAGCAAAAAATGTATTTGTTTATAAACAGGTACAAATGGTTTTAATCAAGAGAAATTAAGATATTATATAATGTCATATACTGTCGATTTAGTTTTAAAACCTGTTTTCTTTTGCTGACACAAACTTAACCAATGTTTTATGGTGTTAAGCATCGCTTACAACAATTTTTCAGTTACATCGCGACGGTGTCTACTTGAGACAGTATTCTAAGCGCCGCCACACGGGGTGTATCATGCCGCAGACACATGGTATGATACCCCGTCCAGTCACTTTATACTGAAATCGGGTCGACAAGATCTAGAACTATCCTCTAAATGCTGAGCGCCAAGAGCGGAAGCCTCTAGTACCAGTTTCCAATTCTTTAGTATGACCCGACTGGGGATCGAACCCACGACCTTCCACATACTAGGCGGATGCTCTATCGCTAGACCATCGATGCAGTTAAAATAAACTAAAATCGTATTAGTGTCCATATAACTTAATGTATTCCAAAACACCCGTGTCTCCGTGAAATATAAATTACGGACGCAGAACATGCGCAGAATTGTATTGATATTCGTAAATCAAGACACGGATCAAATGCATGTTATAATAAACAGCCCAGTCTGAAATGTCATCAGTGTTGCGGGCGAGTTGGACAGTTACGGCTGAGGCAGCTGTACGTAACAAATATTCACCTACACGGATAAACAGTAAGACATTCTGTGTTCACTTTATTTTTTTTCACGTAAACATCACCGTCGATGTTGTATAACGTGCTGGGTGTTTAATGAATGAAGGGAGCAAGAGATATGAAAAAAATATGATAGTACACAATAGACTAAATCATATGAAACAAAGCATTTGTTTCACACTTTCGATTTGAACATTTATGATACAGGGTTTAGTTGCGTTCGTTTGGTGGATAGGAAAAACAAGATTGCGTGTGATTAATTTATTTTATAAGTTTACCTAGTGTTTAAGTTTAGCACTGTCTTATATAACTGTTTAAGTTAAGGACAGTTTAAAATAATCACTAATATGGTGTGTTCCTCTGTTATATTGGTTCTACAAGTTACAGGGTATGTATAATTGTTTGTTTCATCATTGTTTGGCTTCATTTGTACCACTAATGTTTATATGTATATTTGATTTTATAATTATTTAACCCTGGGATCGTGAGTTAGAATCCCCGCTCGGCCACAGTCTCCGTGATGATTGATATACAACATAGCGTCTCATTTTCATTCGTCTCTCACCGCTGTTTCAATTTGAAAAGTTATTAATTACTTGCTGAGATAGAGTGTTCTCGAGTACTAGTTAACCATCCAGAATCCAAGGAAACAGTGGTAAGGTTAACTGTCCGTCTGTTAGCCCTCGATGGCAATAAATGACGCTAAATATTCCATCAATCAATCAATCAATCATAAATATTTAATGTTGTCTATTAGCCAATGAACAAAACACTTCCATTGCGGGCGCTATGACACCTTTGCTTAATATGAAAGTTTGTTTTACGAGACATTACATTGTTTCAATGGAAATTATTATGCATTATAAATGTGTTTATGTTTCTACACAATCCAATTGTAGTTGCTGTATACTGCTTAGCGTCGCTTTCAACAACTATTCAGTCATATCACGACGGTTTCGAATGTAAACAATATGATAATCCACATGTAGCTGTATTGACATGTGGCCTACAGGGACGAGAGCTTTCCTCGAAATGCTAAGTACCAAGCCAGAAAACCTCTTTTACTAAAAGTTTAAGTCTTTGGTATGACCCAGACGGAGATCGAACCCACGACCCTCTGTATGCGAGGAGGACGTTCTATCACTGGAACACCACTGCACCTTTCAACCAAATTATAAAAAAAAGCAAAAATTAATTTCATATTTTTTTCTTTTTACAAGCAAAACAGTTCGAACAAAATCACTACCATATAAAAAAAATAAAACCTATGTTTTGGTAAATAATCTATATTTATAAAATATATTATTTTACCTCTATTCAATTTAGGAAATCATCTAACTATAATCCAGTCTTAAAGGGATTCGTCTATTTTCATGAATTTTCACTCAAATCTGTTTCTGAAATAAATGAAATGTTTACACGATTCAAATATGATATAAATGTTTCTCAGTATATATGCATGATCTAAAATCCTATGAATGGATGAAGTCTACATTGTTTGTATATTCACAATGTATGACACATATGTCACGTATGACAAACTGTGTCAAAGAAATTACTTTCTTCAATTTTATCGGTATAATCCAAAGAAACAACAACAGTTTATTTTATTCATATTCTTTAAAGAATTTGAATTCATGTTTTTCAAAACTAGCATGACATCACTAATTTTGATATTTTAGTAATTTCTAGTTCGAGTTCCGTTCGTTCCAAAAACTTTATGTGAGAATGTTTCCAGTTACTTGCGGAAGGACGGTGGTTCTTCTCAGTCTGAGATCTTCCTCAACCATTAAAACTCGATATGCCATATATAACATGAAATGTGTTGAAAATGGCGTTAAACCCCATTAAAAAAAGAGTACTTTCTAAAGTATAAAGTTTCCAACAGTAATAACTTTCACACGGTGTAAAAATCATTTTGATTCGAAAACATAAAAAATGATATACACGTATATGTGCAGATCAGATAAGGCCATAATGAATAAATTGCTAGATTATCATCCCCGCCCGCCCCCTCATTTTCATACCACCACCACCCTCAACGTCACAAAAAATAAAAAAAAATATAAAAAAATAAGATCACCCCATTCCCCCTATTTAAAAAAATTTTGGACGGTAATCCAGCAATTAATTTATAATGGCCTAGATACGGACGTAGTAGTTTTATAGGCACGCATGGCCCCTGGTTATGATGTTATGATGTATGGGATGCTACCTGTTGCTATTTCATTGCTGTCAATTTGTAGCCGCGTATGAAAAACAAACTTAGTAAATTAGTAATATATAATGTCCATTATCTGGCATCGACATTTCTTACGCACGACACTGCATATTGAGAAAGTAGAAACAAAGTAACTCGGTATTACACACGGCAATGTATATAGAGAATATTGAAATGATATAAAACCATTCTTGTGCATTGTCAGTGGCCGAGGGGTGTGGGCGTCGGCTCAATATCACTTACCGCACACCGCTAAGGTCGTAGGCTCGAGTCCCGCTCGCGTCAAAAACGTTATGTGAGAAAGTTTGCCATTTACTTGCGGAAGGACGGTGGTTCTACTCAGATTCATGCTAAGGTCTTGCTCCACCTATAAAACATGGTTTGCCATATATAACCTGAAATGTGTTGAAAATGGCGTTAAACCAAATTAAGAAAAAACATAAACAATATAAATCATCTTACTGTGTATTTATAGACATTGATGTCAAAGTAAATTTAATTGTTTCCGTTTATATGGTTTTATGACGTGTGTAAATAATGTCCAATCACGCAAAAATCGAATAAAGTCCAAAGGATTTTGTGCGTAATTCGACACTCTTACACATGCATCAAAACACGCAGAAATAGTTTGATCTGTATAATTCCAATCCTGACGAATTAAACTTTGAGATGCACTCAAGTAAATTTTATGGTTTCAGGTATGATATCTTCACAAGTCAGCTGTTATAGAGAGATATATTAATATAAACTTCTTAGGCTTTTTCTGATTACTAATTTTCTAGATGACGTTTTACTGGCAGTAATACATAAGCAGTTAGTAAATAGAGCTGCAAGGAAATTGAAAATTACCGTAATAATTCTGACCCTGCCTGTTGTTTTTTTTACAAAGAAACAATGAATAAGATTGAACACCATTTTTAACACACTACAAGTTACTTATACTAGTTTAATTTATTTCAGCTTAACTGGACATTATATGAATTACTTCACGTATATTGTCTGGGTAGAACTTGTGCTGAGTTGTTTTAAGAAGCCATCAGGCGCAATGTCAAGTACCTCACATCATTAGAACAAAAGCAGCTGATGCGCAGTACCACGTACCTCACATCATTATAACAATAGTAGGTGCTGCGAAGAACCACGTACCTCACATCATTATAGCAAAAGCAGATGATGTGCAGATGATGTGCAGTACCACGTACCTCACATCATTAGAACAAAACCAGCTGATGCGCAGTACCACGTACCTCACTTCATTATAACAAAAGCAGCTGATGCAAAGAACCACGTACCTCACATCATTATATCAAAAGCAGCTGATGCGCAGTACCACGTACCTCACATCATTATAACAAAAGCAGCTGATGCAAAGAACCACGTACCTCACATCATTATATCAAAAGCAGCTGATGCAAAGAACCACGTACCTCACATCATTATAACAAAAGCAGCTGATGCGCAGCACCACGTACCACACATCATTATATCAAAAGCAGATGATGCGCAGTACCACGTACCTCACATCATTATAACAAAACAAAAGCAGCTGATGCGCAGTACCACGTACCTCACATCATTGTATCAAAAGCAGCTGATGCGCTATACCATGTACCTCACATCATTATAACAAAAGCAGCTAATGCGCAGTACCATATTCCTCACATCATTAAAACAAAATCAGATGATGCGCAGTACCGCGTACATCATATCATTATAGCAATAGTAGCTGATGCGCAGAACCACGTACCTCACATCATTATAGCAAAAGCAGATGATTTGCAGTACCACGTACCTTACACCATTAGAACAAAAGCAGCTGATGCGCAGCACCACGTACCTCACATCATTATATCAAAAGCAGCTGATGCGCAGCACCACGTACTTCACATTATAATAACAAAAGAAGATGATGCGCAGCATTACGTACCTCACATCATTATAACAAAAGCAGCTGATGCGCAGCACCACGTACCTCACATTATAATAACAAAAGAAGATGATGCACAGCACTACGTACCTCACATCATTATATCAACAGCAGCTGATGTACAGCACCACGTACTTCACATTATAATAACAAAAGAAGATGATGTGCAGCACTACGTACCTTACATCATTATAATAAAAGCAGCTGATGCGCAGCACCACGTACCACACATCATTATATCAAAAGCAGATGATGCGCAGTACCACGTACCTTACATCATTATAACAAAACAAAAGCAGCTGATGCGCAGTACCACGTACCTCACATCAGTGTATCAAAAGCAGCTGATGCGCTATACCATGTACCTCACATCATTATAACAAAAGCAGCTGATGTGCAGTACCACGTTCCTCACATTATTAAACAAAAGTAGCTGATTCGCAGTACCACGTACCTCACATCATTGTAACAAAGGCAGCTGATAGGCTATACCATGTACCTCACATCATTATAACAAAAGCAACTGATGCGCAGTACCACATACCTCACATCCTTATAACAAAAGCAGCTGGTGCGCAGAACCACGTACCTCACATCATTATAACAAAAGCAGCTGGTGCGCTGTACCATGTACCTCACATCATTATAACAAAAGCAGCTGATGCGCAGTACCACATACCTGACATCATTATACTCACATCATTATAACTAAAGCAGCTGATGCTGTGTATCACGAACCTCACATCACTAAGACAAAAGCATCTGATGCGCAGCACCACGTACCACACACCATTATATCAAAAGCAGATGATTCGCAGTACCACGTACCTCACATCATTATAACAAACCAAAAGCAGCTGATGCGCAGTACCACGTACCTCACATCATTGTATCAAAAGCAGCTGATGCGCTGTACCATGTACCTCACATCATTATAACAAAAGCAGCTGATGCGCAGTACCACGTTCCTCACGTCATTAAAACAAAAGCAGCTGATTTGCAGTATCACGTACCTCACATTATTATAACAAAAGCAGCTGATGTGCAGCACCACGTACCTCACATCATTATAACAAAAGCAGCTGATGCGCAGCACCACAGTACCTCAAATAATTATATTAAAAGCAGATAATGCCCAGTACCACGTACCTCACATCATTATAACAAAAGCAGCTGATTCGCAGTACCACAAACCTCATATCATTATATCAAAAGCAGCTGATGCCCAGTACCACGTACCTCATATCATTATATCAAAAGCAGCTGATGCCCAGTACCACGTACCTCATTTCATTATATCAAAAGAAGATGATGCGCAGTACCAAGTACCTCACAACATTATAACAAAAGCATCTTTTTGCAGTACCGCGTACCTCACATCATTATAACAAAATCAGCTGATGCGGTGTACCATGTACCTCACATCATTATAACAATAGCAGCTGATGCGCAGTACCACATACCTCACATCCTTATAACAAAAGCAGCTGATGCGCAGCACCACGTACCTCACATCATTATAACAAAAGCAGCTGATGCGCTGTAACATGTACATTACATCATTATAACAAAAGCAGCTGATGCGCAGTACCACATACCTCACATCATTATACTCACATCATTATAACAAAAGCAGCTGATGCTGTGTATCACGAACCTCACATCACTACAACAAAAGCAACTGATGCACATTACCACGTACCTCACATCATTAGAACAAAAGCAGCTGATGCGCATCACTACGTACCTCACATTATTATAACAAATGCACCTCACATAATTATAACAAAAGCAGCTGATGTGCAGTACAATTTACCTCACGTCATTATAACAAAAGCAGCTGATGCGCAGTACCACGTACCTCACACCATTATAACAAAAGCAGCTGATGGGCTTTTCACGTACCTCACACCATTAAAACAAAAGCAACTGATGCGCAGCACAACTTACGTCACATCATTTTATCAAAAGCAGCTGATGCGCTGTTCCATGTAGCTCACATCATTATAACAAAAGTAACTGATGCGCAGTACCACGTACCTCACATCATTATAACAATGGCAGCTGATGCGCAGTACCACGTACCTCACATCATTATAACAATGGCAGCTGATGCGCAGTACCACGTACCTCACATCATTATAACAATGGCAGCTGATGCGCAGTACCACGTACCGCACATCATTATAACAATAGCAGCTGATGCGCAGCACCACGTACCTCACTTCATTATAGCAAAAGCAGCTGATGCACAATACCATAGACTTTGCATTATTCATACAAAAATTGTTTGCAGGCAATATCATAGATCGTACGTTACATTATTTCGAAACCTCTTCATATACACACTATCATGGACATTGTTATGTATGTGTTACGATATAGACGTTTCATGTGGGCGTTAGCCATATATACTGTCCAACAACCTGAAATGGATATACAATCATATCACTTCGTGATTAGTAGTTGACAGTCTACCTTAAAGTGCTCAGAGAGGCTGCATCCATAGGTAGTATATAATACGTTTCACTACACAGTGACGCCCTATTCCCACGGTAATATGATTCGTACGCTTAAAAAAGTCCTATGTAATTTGGTTTAGAAATATTTTCAAAATGGTTCATAGTGGTTTAGATTTCTTGCTGCAGATGAGTAGAGCAAACGTTGACATAGCATATACATATACTGCAATCAGATATCACCGGTGTTAAAATGGTGACATCACATGCATGTATTCATGAGCATTTGAAAACTTTTTTTCTGAAAACCAAACTGGTCAACCAATCAGTTATTGTGCAGTTTAATGTGCTGACACAATCCTGCTTTGAAAAAAAAAATAATAAAAAAATTCTATGTGGAAATCCTTGACTTTATTTTATGTAGGACAAAGAACAGAATCCAACTATGTAGTGATACCTAAACTGCTTCTAAACTATACATATTAATACAATCCTTAACATCTCTCTTCGTATATTTTAGAATAGTCATAGATTATTGTAAATATTAAGATTCATATGAAAATTTAAATAATCTTCCTATTTCCTGTAAGTACAAAGTAAAAGAATGCTAAGTTCCAATTACAAGTTTATATTAACTTTCACAAGTTACACCCATTCATAAGGTAATTACATCGTCCGCTGTCTGGATGACATATTTTATCGTTCTATCGCGTTTTCCAGATCATGTGTGAACGAGATAACTGAATTGATGCATGTGCCAGTCTAAATACATACAATGTAATCCGACTTGGATGAAAACAAAAAGAAACAAAACATATAATACAAATTATCTTCCATGGCCTAGTGGTTAAGGTGTCCGCCACGGAAGCGGGAGATCGCAGCTTCAAATCCCGGTTAAAGCGCTGGAATTTTGCTGGTGAGACCGGTTGGTCACCCATTAGCTAGTTAAACTGAGGGATACAAAATGTCTTACAGTCTGGCGCATGGCAAGTATAGCGTTCGGGAAGTTAATGTGCACAACATAAAGGTGTAATAAGCCCATTGTGGCTGGCCTTTTCAGAAGGGGTGACACTTTAATAAAAAAAAACAAAAAACACCTATGATAATACGTGCACGTTAACAATTCTAAAAACAATTATTATAGAGTAATAGTGATTACGCAATACTCTATATTCGTTACCATTTAAATCCATTGTTATAGAATTCACAGTTAATTCCAGTTATTGAATGACACTTTAAATTAGTTTTACTTTGTTGCTACTTTCTCTTCTTATAATATCAGGATATGTACATTTACCGAGTATTTAATCTCATGTCGATCAGGTAGTCTAACATGTTTTCCGGAATGGGTGACATGATTGTGTTAAGGGTTCTTGATGCATTTTCTATTGATCTGTCCACATCTGGTTGATGTTGATGATAATGCTGCTGTTGTTGTTGTTGATGATTTTGAATAGTTCCTTTCAAAATTTGACGTCGATTTCTGTGATTTGCTTCTCCTCTGGTGCCTTAACAACGTAAGATCTCGGTTGACTATGGTTTTTTTTTTTTACAGATTTTGAACCATTATTCCACGCATTATATTTTCAGAATATTAGGGATTCTCAATATTTCATTGTTATAGGTTCAAGCCCACCATTGTTTTTTTTTGTTCTTTACTCTATAGTAAATAAAACAAGTTTGCATGCTTGTCATTCATAGATAGACCCAATGAAAGAAGTGAAACTTACATTTTACTGTTTGTCAACCTCTGCACTACCAAAATGTGATTAGAAAAAATAGGGCTAAGCGCCATCCAGGAGATTTATTTTTTTTCTGTTCAATGTGTATATTGCTGACTAAGTAAAAGTAAACTTTTGAAAATATGTATTCATAACCCAATTTCCAAACATCAATTATGTCTTTAGAATTCACAATTCAAACATGACGATGCTATCAACATATTCAAAATACATCAATAATGACATTCAAATAAAAAATTACGCATAGAAATAAGGAAAATACTTTTTAAAAGAAGAAGACCCAAGGGCTAATGATAACCGCCATTATGCGACTACCCTACGGCGGTATTTCCTGTTTCCAATGGTGGTACATGTACTATGTCTTTATGTCCTGCTTAGGATTGTGATTATCAAATTTCACTTTGTTATTTTTTTTTCTTCCATTCAACTTTTTAAGTAATGCCTCGTGCATTCTGTAATTCAGTGTTTGTTTGACGTTTCGTTCTCATCATACCATACCTCAGTATCTGTGCTGGAAATAATCTTTGTTCATCTATTTGTGTATTTCTGTAATCTAACATAGCCATTTCCGCAATAGTCGTCACACTTCCGAATGACCTTTCTACTAGTCAATTATAAAATAGATAGCGTGCCCTGGAGAGTACATGTTTGAACCCACAGTCCCTGGATAATTTTGTAAATGCTTCACTAATGAATTGCTTTGCATTATATGAGATATAATTTTATTTGGTATTTCATATTTCGACAGACGTGTTGTGATATTTGTACTTATAAGATTGTCTAGTTTTGAAACTTTGAATGATAAATTAGATCCTCCCTATTAAAATATTTCAATACCAATAATTATAGTACTGCATGTCCTGTATGGGAATTATGCTAATATCATTGATTCTTTTGAATTCTTTGATTTACTATGGGCACAAATTATGCACATGGATACATTTTCTTCAATGGCTCTGCTGATAATGGTCACGCGCTCTATATTAACACTTTATTACCCCTAGGTGTGGCACGTGTATTCTATTCATTATTAATCGAAACGACTTTGGAATTACAATTGTCTGTCTTTTGAAGACAAGAATTTCCAAACATATATTTCATCACAATATTTTCAATATGATTTATTTTTTTGTGAAACGTAATGTCAGTTTTTTGGCAATCCTTCCTTCTATCATCATTTCTATTTAAAGTGGCATTATTGTATCAGATTGGTGATTGACATTTTGCATGTTAGGTCTGCTGAATGTATCTGCTAATTACGTGTTTCTGTGCTTTAAATGGTACTTCTAAATCATACCTCGTCAATTCTAACGGCACCATTTACTGCCTTAATGGTACATCATTATTGACAATCGATTTTAGAGACTTTTGGTCTGCTTCAACACTCATTCTTGACAATCGGTTGTAGAGGTTTTTGGTCTGCTTCAACACTCATTCTTGACAATCGATTGTGGAGGTTTTTGGTCTGCTTCAACACTCATTTTTGACAATCCATTGTAGAGGTTTTTGGTCTGCTTCAACACACATTCTTGACAATCGATTGTAGAGGTTTTTGGTCTGCTTCAACACTCATTCTTGACAATCGATTGTAGAGGTTTATGGTCAGCTCCAACAATCACATTTGACCATAAATGTATAGATACAATGACTTACACTCATAAACAATGGCCTAAGTATCTCCTTTTCAATTTGTGATTGGTTTATACATATGAATTGTTGCAAAGCCTTAGAACCATATGCCACTGGTTTTCCATTTTAAACTAACGCAGTAGCTCAGGTCCTATGTACAATGATGGGTATTTCCTCAGAAAAAAATCATCTTAGATTTTCTAATTTGATGTCTATGGTATTTCTAACAATAACTGCCGATATACAATAAACTGGAATACACATTATTCCTAAACTGCCTCTAGGCACTACCATATACCATTATTTATTCTTAAACTGCCTGTTGGCAATACCATAGATCTCAGCTTATCTTTAAACTGCCTGTAGACAATACCAATACTTATTATAACACAAAACCATTGACCAACATTACACAGATCCAAGGTAAGGGATCCCCTAACAATCCCAGTTATTAACGAATACTTGCAGAAAATGCGAGACATGAGCCTGGGAAGTGTATTCAATCTATCATATTTTGACAACACCATAGAGACGTAAATCCTGAGCACATATTGCGTTTAGGATATTATGCAAATGTAACACAGCAACTTCATTGTCACAATACACCCCTTAACCCGTTTCACAAAGCATATACGTCTCAATACACAGTTACACCCCTTTTCCCCCACGGTAACATGATTGTTACGCTTAATAAAATCCTATGTAATTTGGTTTTTAAATATTTCAAAATGGTTCAAAATGGTTATGATTTCTTGCTGCAGATGAGTTGAGCAAAAGCTGGCATTGCATCTACTGCAAAAGACATCATAAGTGTTAAAATGTGACTTGATAGGATTCAACATGTGTATGTATTTATTAGCATTTGAGTAATTATTTTTCTAAAAAATATTTTAGTGTCACTCTCTTTGGAAAAAAACAAGCTGGTCAACCTACCAGTTATTGTGCATTTTTATGTGGGGATACATTTCTGCAATGAAAACAAAACTTAAAAACACATTCTATGAGGATTTCTTTTTATGCCGTGGAAATCTTATATTTACTTATACAGAACGAAGAACAAAATTCAACTCTGCAGTGAGACCTGTATGTGATGTCATCATTCTATGCGAAATATTGGGGTCATATATTTTTATCATCGCCGATCCTGTAATTATAGAATCATTAAATAACGAGATCAAAATTATTTACTAAACAAGAAATAATATTTTCCCGAACATTGTTTTATCAACTCTATTGATTATTCTTTAAATCCAATCTCAAACATTTTAGAGTGTGTAAAGAACCGTATTTTAACGCATAAAAATGTTCGGGTTAACAAAGATTGGATATTGATTAAAACTAAACTTATTACTATGATTTTTCTGCCAAAATATCTATACTTTGCAATTCACTAATTTACTGGTAGTATATAATTACACATGTATAATAATCTATTATCTGTACACTCCCCGCGTTTGTAATCTTAAATTTGCACCAACCCAATGAAATTAAACCCTGTGGTACACATCACAAAGGAGATAATACTGGTAATGTTTGAAATAAAATAAATGGTGGTCTCTCTGTTTATTTTTTTTCCCTTATGCTTGAGGGGAATATCAAAGTAGAGCAAAACCACAAACCCGCAATAAAGTATAAATTGTTAGATGCAAGTGCAAATTTGAATGTTGCGCTATCCAATGCCCGTGCATAAAACATAGGATTAGTGTACTGTTACACGTTAAGTGAGAAGTGCTATGTGGTTTACTTAACAGCTGAACCTGTGTCTTAATTAATCAATAACTTGAGTCTTAGAATCTGAGAATCTGAGTCAGACTCAAATGTTACATTTTTATATAATGCAGTTACTATACAATTATGGGAAATATTTATAATCCTATAACATTTTCTGTTAAATAATCATTAAATCTGTTTGTTTCTGCAAATAAACATATTAGTTTGCTCGATTGGTAGATGCTATTTGAATCTTATATTTTTGACATTTTGAGTCTAAGTGTAAATCTCAGTTTATTTATGAATTTAGGTCCAGTGCATATATCAACGTCACGCTGGCTGTAGAGAAGGTCATTTTGATTTGCCTTATAAATTTACAAACAATGTTTTCAAACACTTCTAAGGTGTTTGTACAAATGGAAATAAATGATATAACCAACACATACAGTTTGATATATGTTGTCCATGATACAAAAGGGTATGTCAGCAACACTAAAAACGAATACATTAAAATCTGATAATGCGAGACGTGTGTGGCTGTTGAACACTGGAAGTGTATTCCATCTATTATATTTCGATTAACAACTTGGCAGAAAAGTAAATGTTGAGTACAGATTGCGTTAAGAATGTTATGTAAATGTTACACAGCTTTACAGTCGCACTACACATCATTATCTATATATGATGTCATCACAATACACGTCACTATTTATATATGATGTCATCACAATACACGTCACTATTTATATATGATATCATCACAATACACGTCACTATTTATATATGATATCATCACAATACACGTCATTATCTATGTATGATGTCATAACAATACACGTCATTATCTTTGTATGATGTCATCACAATACACGTCATTATCTATATATGATGTCATCACAATACACGTAATTATCTATATATGATATCATCACAATACACGTCATTATTTATATATGATATCATCACAATACACGTTATTATCTATATATGATATCATCACAATACACGTCATTATCTATATATGATATCATCACAATACACGTCATTATCTATATATGATATCATCACAATACACGTCATTATCTATATATGATATCATCACAATACACGTCATTATTTATATATGATGTCATCACAATACACGTAATTATTTATATCTGATGTCATTATTTCATGCCAATTGTCATCACATCATTTAGAAATCGCCGACCCTGTAGTTATAGAAATAGCAAATAACAAAATCAACAATTACGGAAAAAAGCTATAAAATACACTTTTCTTAACATTTTTAATAAATTAATTTTTCTTAAATTCAATCTTAAACATTTCAAATTCATGTAAAGACAGTGTATATAGCATTTATAGGACCGTTTTTTAACGCATTTAAATATATTCAGTTTAACAAATTTAGAATATTTATAATTGCATAACAGAACTTTTGATTTTATTTCTCAAAACATCAATTCTTTGCAATTCTCTTATTTACTGTTATGTTATAACCAAAGTCGCGTCATAATCCATTATCGATTTTACCATATATTATTAAACATAATCATTACTATGATGAAGAACACAGTACATTTACAAAGGATGCGATTGATCAAAGCAAGAAACACTTACTAAATCAAACATTTAGATTTTAAATTCAATCTAACTTTCACTATTATCAGCATGATAAACGACTCCGAGTATTTCAATAAAATTTTAATATGCTAATCGATGTTTTTGTCTTTTCCATTACCGCTTCGTCTGTTTATTCACATTTTGTCAAAACAGATATTGTTTTTATTTCCTGCAATATATTAGCTGAGCTGGTAAGTGGTAAAACCTAAAAGTAATTCCATTGTGTCATTAATGTTTAGAGAATGTTGTCAGTTGGTATGGCAGAAAGCATAACAAGTTTTTGCAATAATAGCAAATATTCATATAACAGGAGAAACAATACATTTGGCGAATGCTCTAAATGACAACCCGGTTGGCCTATGTTGCACCATTAATACAACCCGGTTGGCCTATGTTGCACCTTTAATACAATAACCACCTGATGCTCTGTCCTATTTCTCTAGCATTCTTTCTAACAAGACCAGTGGATGTGTTCGAGGTACATACACCGGGGTGGTAGTAGTGCAGTGAATAGAGTGTTTGCCACTTAACGTAGAGAATCTTGGTTCGATACCCAACCCAAACTAATGACTTTCAGAAAACGCAGTCTGTACTGTTTTAACCCATGATGCGATTCATATAAGCGTTGAACTTTTTTTCTCAATAAATAAATCGAAAATAAAATATCTCATTTACATTCCTTTATCAATATATTTCATCAATTGTTTGTTAGGTAGACATTTGGCGTGGCTAATTCTACACACAATGAACTATATAAGAATGAATCCGAGAACATTTATATATGAACTTCATATTCTGAATTGTCGGACATTTGAATGAACAACAATCTTGATAACCAGAAAAATGAATACTATGTAGATTTTTTAAACAACATAGTACATTCCGAACAATCAGAAATATGTATATTTTTTTAACAATATAGTACATTCCGAACAATCGGATATATGTAGACTTTTTAACAGCATAGTCAGAAATATGAATACTATGTAGATTTTTATAACAACATAGTAAATTCCAAACAATCGAAAATATGAATACTTTGTAGATTTTATTAGCAATATAGTACATTCCGAACAATCAGAAATATGTAGTTTTTTAACAACAAAGTACATTCCGAACAATCGGAAATGACTATTATATAGTTCTTCTAGACAATTGGAAATAAATTTAAGTATTTAACCGCACAACCCTTAAGTGTTCTAGCTCGTCAAAATGATTTATATAGGTTTTTCTCACAGTTTGCAAGATCAATACATATTCTAAATAACAAAACTAAATCAATACATATTCCGGACAGTCGGACATATTTTATGTTCCAGACAAAATTCGACTGCATGTCAGTTATAACTATATTAAAACACCAATGCTATAAAAAGTGTATTCTGTATATCGTATAGTTATATTGTATGTTAATTTTAACCTATACTTATGGTATATATAGTAAAAAACGTTATTCGTGATATATTCTGACAATGCCCCAAGGACAATATTATTAAATCATCGCACTAAAACCGTTATGGAAAGGTGGCTCACGAGCAACACATGAAGAAAAAGCGATAGGATTATTGTTATCATTTCCCATTCATTTATTTTTCTAATAAAAAATAAAATGCCTAAATAATTTTAGCAAAGTTATACACAAACTCAACTATACACTAATTAAACATACATGAAAATACGTGACGATCAATGATGCTAATATAGTAAAGAACTGACGATAACGGTTAAACTTTGTAATAATGTCGATGCTCATATTTCCTTTGAGAGAATGTGGCTGTCAATCTCTCATGCGTGATTCCGTAGCTCGCAGTTTTGTATGACCTTGACCGTGCAGCAACGTCGATCATTTGAATGTTTGACCTTCAGCCATGCCGTTAGGGAGACTATTTGTTGTAATGTTTTATATGTCCATGTTGTGTTGTTGAACTAATAAAAGAAAAAGCAGAAACAGAACAAGGAGGTATGGGAGGGCTGTGTCAATCAAAAAGCATTTATGTCTAATATGTTTAACAGTATTGCTTGATAAATAAAAACAACTCACTCATCATTAAAGCTTTCCAGGAGAAGTAATTCTTAAAATTTCTGCCCCATTGCCACGCTTGACAGTTTCCCCAATTTCATAATAAAATGCTTGATCTAGTGCCGTGAACATTGTAAAGTATTCGTATAAGGCACATTTCTTCTTATTTTTCGTGAAATTGCACACTTAAATTTTTTTATCATTAATCAATATTATAGTATTAAAAGTGTTAAAGTATATTTTCAATTTCTGTTTCTTTGTTTGAACATTTAGTGTCGTATTTTGCCATTGACTGACAGGCAATCAGTTAACCTAACCACACACTGTGGCTCTCTCCCGGGATCAAGGAAGGTTATCAATCCTCATGGAGACTATTGCCGGGTGGGATTTGAAGTCAGACGCCCTACCGACTGCAGCAGCCGACTCTGTTTCTGTCATACAATATATAAATCAAACACGATTCTTATCATTTTCGTTTGTTTTTGTTGCAGATTTCAATAATGAGGATCTCAGTTTTCCAACGCATTTCTACAGTACTTGTTGCTGTTGGTATTATGATTAACGGATACATGGCGCGTGAACAACCGACAGTAAATGATTCCAACGTCATAGATTTGAAATCGCAAATCCAAAACAGAATGGGACGTTTGATAGATTTCGAGAAACTGTTAAGAGAATTTGCGCTCATCTCACCACTGAAACCAACCTGTAATACAAATAATGTTCGGGGATTTGGGACAGCATGTATGTGTGGACCAAATTGTGTCAAAAGTCAGTTGTGTTGTCCCAATGTAATATACGGGTACCTTGATTATGGGTGTGTTAATGTTGCAATGTATCCTTCAAACAAGTCAATCACACATTACATGATTGACAAATGTCCATCTCACTTTGATGGAACTGTACGCGTGAAATGTGAAAAGGAAGAGGATGCTATCACTCCTGTTACATCAACAGACACTCAATTGAAATATAAAAACCGCTTCTGCGCAATTTGTCACGGTGAGGAGAATGTTCAGCCATGGGAGATTACGGTAAAATGTTTAAAAGAAAATGAATTTGGTAACTATGAAAATTATCGTGACATTAGACGCGCAATTGAAGAAAACTCATGCGTTGTGTTTTACGAAATGTCTTCACTAGCAACAGTGAAAAACGGTTTTGAATATAGCCTCGAAAGTCTACATAAATCAAATTTGATAAACAAGTGTAACGTGACAGGACTTTGGGATAAGTATGACCCGGATGTAGATTGGGCGTGTCAACACTTACAGTTTACTTACCGTAATGACTTTAAAAATGTGTTTTGTTACATCTGTAATCCCAGTGTTGGATCTCGGTTGTCAGAAATCTTTATAGATACGTGTAATGTAACTGGAGAATGGCATGCAAAGGATTATGATGAAGAAATAAGCCAAGCATGTAGCCAACAGGGCACTACTGAACGACTGTCACCATTCAAAAACGTTTACTGTATGATGTGTAATGGATTCACTTGGAACACTGCACGATTTATATTGGAAAACAAACGAGTAGATATTGAAGAAAATATCACATACCATTTAAACGTCACCACTTCAGAATTGTATATAAACATAGAGTTTACTGGTACGAATAAAAAACTCATAAAGAAAATGAAAAAACTATTTAAGCGTGTATATGGTGCCACTTCTCCCAAAAGAACGGTATCTGTCAAAAATACGTTAGAAGGGGGTTCATTTGTTAAACAACAAATTGACGAGTACAAGTCCGTGTGTGGACAAATACCTATTTGTAATGTGAACCCTAACACAATAAAACTAAAAAATAACACAATATCTTTAAACGTGGGTACAATTTTGACTGAGCCAATACAAAACCGAATTTGTCAGAGAGACAGATGCTCGTGTTTGCCAACATGTGCAGAAAGGGACAATTGCTGTCCAGAAGTTCTGCTAGAAAAACGGCCGTATTCATGTTTCAAAGATAACATATTTCTAAAGTCAAATACTGCAAAACGTTATAGTCATGAAAATGCCGAACAAGATCCGGGTTATTTAGTTATTGACAATTGTATAAGTAATAGGAACGACTGGGTTGCAGATATGTGCACCAGTAAAACAAAGAATAATAGTCTAGGCATCCTCTACGATATTCCTGTGAGGAATTCAGTACCTTTTGCATATAAAAATGTCTTTTGTATGCTTTGTAACAATAATAAGCCTAAGAAAACCATTGTACGAATCCATCTACAGTGTAACACGTTTGTAGAGTTCCCTTTATTTCAAGACATAAAAGACCTGTTAAACAAAACTAAAACATTTTGTGACGTTTCATTTAAACCCATTGATTCTAAACAATGCCGGAGAGAATACAACGTGGCATTAGCTCAGGAAAACGTTGACAGAAAAGAGTTTTATCGTCAAGAACTTCAAATCAATGAAACAAATCCTTTACAACGTCCAATACTATTAAATCCAATGGAGGAGAATATAAAACAATTTTTTTCAAAATGTAATCAAACAAAAGTATGGTCTCGTGAGCAGGAAGCGATCACTTTTTTATGTGAGAGCAATTCAGAAAACGTTTTAGCACTACCCGAGTACGTCATCAATAACAAAGTATTCAAGAACTTTGCCTGCTTCATTTGTAATCCTGAAATAGACGTTAACATGTTCGATGTCAATTCATCAATTGCTTCTTGCAACGAGACCGGAGAATTCAAAATGCAAACAGACCTTCAGCATGTAATGGAATTGTGTGAAAAGGGTGACGTTTATCCAAGATGGCTACCATTCAGGAATGTCTACTGTAGCGAGTGTAACTTACGTACTTGGGAATCTTTTCAAACATTGGTATGTAGATCTCATCATGTATTCTTATATTCATACTTTTTTTATCGTAATCACAATTTTACTTCATTCCTCTTGAAATCACCATTATCTCCACCACAATCAGCATCAGCATCATATTCATCTTAATCTTTATCGTAAACTCTTCAAAATCATTAACATCATTATACTTATCTTTATGATTACCCTTATACGTCTCACTACACAGTTACACCCTTTTTCCCACGGTAGAAAGATTCTTACGCTTAAAAAAGGCCTATGTACTTTGGTTATGAAATATTTTCAAAATGGTTAATAGTGGTTGTGATTTCTTGCTGCAGATGAGTAGAGCAAAAGTCACTGGTGTTAAAAATGTAACCTTTATAGGATTTCAACATTTGCATTTATTTATGAGCATTTATGGACTTCTTTTTTCAATAAATCTGAGGATGTCTTTGTAAAAACCATCTTTAAAAAAACAAACGTGGTCAACCTACCAGTTATTGTGCAATTTCATGTGGGTATACATTCCTGCTATGAAAAAAAACTTAAATTTTTTTATGTGGAATTATTTTTTTAACATTGAAATCTCAGAACCTTTTTTTATATAGAACAAACAACAAAATTCAACTGTGTACTGGGATCTTAAGGAACAAACACTATCGTTATCACTGTCACTTTCGTCAATAAATTAATAACCATACCCGTTATAGTTGTCACGATAATCACCATAATATTATCGTCGTTAGAGTAATAACCAATGCCATTATCCTTACCATTTTCACTACCGTCGTTATAGTAATGACCTTTACTATTATCCTTACCACTGTCACTAATACCATTATCATTATCACTGTCACTATCGTCGTTAGAGTAATGACCTTTACCAAAAGAATTATCTCTGTCACTATCGTCGTTGGAGTAATGACCTTTACCATTATCCTTATCACTGTCACTATTGCCGTTAGAGTAATGACCAATACCATTATCCTTATCACTGTCACTATTGCCGTTAGAGTAATGACCAATACCATTATCCTTATCACTGTCACTATCGTCGTTAGAGTAATTACATTTACCAATATCCTTACCGCTGTCACTATCGTCGTAAGAGTAATGACCATTACCATTATCCTTGCCATTGTAACTATCGTCGTTAGAGTAATGACCATTACCATTATCCTTACCACTGTCACAATCGTCGTTAGAGTAATGACCAATACCATTATCCTTACCATTGTCTCTATCGTCGTAAGACTAATGACAAATACCATTATCCTTACCACTGTCACTATCGTCGTTAGAGTAATGACCTTTAATATTATCCTTACCACTGTCGTTAGAGTAATGACCAATACCATTATCCTTATCAATGTCACTATCGTCGTTATGGTAATGACCAATACCATTATCCTAACCACTGTCACTATCGTCGTTAGAGTAATGACCTTTACCATTATCCGTATCACTGTCACTTTCGTCGTTAAAGTAATGACATTTACCATTATCGTTACCATTGTCACTATCGTCGTTAGAGTAATGACCATAACCATTATCACTGTCACTATCGTCGTTAGAGTAATGATCAATACCATTATCCTTATCACTGTGACTATCGTCGTTAGAGTAATGACCTTTACCATTACCCTTACCACTGTCACTATCGTCGTTAGAGTAATGACCAATACCATTATCCTTATCACTGTCACTATTGTCGTTAGAGTAATTACCTTTACCATTATCCTTACCACTGTCACTATCGTCGTTAGAGTAATGACCAATACCATTATCATTATCACTGTCACTATTGTCGTTAGAGTAATGACTTTTGCCATTATCCTTACCGCTGTCACTATCGTCGTTAGGGTAATGACCAATATCATTATCCTTACCACTGTCACAATCGTCGTTAGAGTAATGACCTTTAGCATTATCCTTACCACTGTCATTATCGTCGTTAGAGTAATGACCTTTAGCATTATCCTTACCACTGTCACTATCGTCGTTAGAGTAATGACCATTACCATTATACTTACCACTGTCACTATCGCCGTTAGAGTGATGAACAAAACCATTATCCTTACCACTGTCACTATCGTCAACAATGTTATCACCATAACGGTTATCGTCGTCACTCACTGTTGTCATTAGAGTAATGACCATAACCATTAACATTATTTTCTCATCAATGGTATTATCGTTGTTTCCAAAACCATCATTCTCATCGCTATCACTGTCGTCGTTACCGAAGTTACCATTGTCAGTATACTTGTCGCATTCAGATGTTGATATGTGTAGTAAATCATTAACGAGTGCATTTCATGAAATATATATTTTTACATGAGTACAGGCTAATGAACATCCACATATGCGCATGGATATTGGAACTTCGTTTAAAGCACCTTCATATAGGGCTCTCTTTTCCCTATCTCCAACGGACTGGAAACGGATTGATGACGAAGACGACGGAGAAGTTCTGCCGGATTGTAACAATGGCACCTACGACAGATCACTGGTATAACTAACTAGTTCATTTAGATGTGCACCAAGTTTTATTTTATGTTTGACATAGTCATACTAAATGTGTACGTATGCACATTTATAAAGTTAATAAGAACGTTCAAATAAAGTTTAATGTACACATTTCTCGCCAAAGAAATCCGATCATTCAACTTACGCTCGAACTATTCCAGAGTAGAATCAGAACAAAGTATTTAAGGATAAAATGACCTTTTTATGGCGGTGATGGGAAAATACATACTAGTTGTAAATCTCCCTCCAAAAACTACACAGTTAATCACATAGAATGTTGAGAATACCTTATCCCGAAACTATAAATAATATCCTAGAAACCGCCTCACTTCACTGTCCATCCCAAAGAAACATACCAAGACATAAATGTACAGACCAGACTACGGCGAGAGCGCCTAACTACAATGCAAACCATAGATACAATATCAAGACCGCTGCCAAACCAATAAATTTGGTGTCGACCATGACTTATATACTATGGAATAACATGCAACACATCTGGACAGGGTGGACAAATTTACATATATGAACTGATAGCTTTATATGAGTAGGATCCAGTTAAGGTTCATGACTACTCACATGCTATATAAAAGACATATTTATAAACCCGTTGGATCATAAAGATACAGTGAATTCATACATATTTAATTTCATAAATGGAGATAATTAAATTCACAAAACGGAATTTACGATTTTTGGGATCTTTTCAGATGCTCATTCACAATGCATGATATATATATATGGAGATAATTATTTATGTATATAATCCCACCAAAACTATGAAAAACCAATACCAATAGAACATTTATAGAACCCGCCCACCAAAATCTATATAGACAATCCCGTAATGTATACAGAACTCATCCTCGTAATGTATATAATCAATCCCAAGCTCTTTATAAAAACCTACTTCTCGAAACTACTAGTAAACAGTTAATCCAACAAATATACATATATACATATAAACTCTCCCTCCAAAACTATTCAGTCAATCCCATAGACATATACATAAATATCCCTTCCAAAACTACACGTGCAGTCAATCCCATAGACATATACATAAATATCCCTTCCAAATCTACACGTGTAGTCAATCCCATAGACATATACATAAATATCCCTTCTAAAACTACACGTGCAGTTAGTCCCATAGACATAAACATAAAAATCCCTTCCAAAATTACACGTGCAGTCAATCCCATAGACATATACATAAAAATCCCTTCCAAAACTACACGTGCAGTCAATCCCATAGACATATACATAAATATCCCTCCAAAACTACACGTGCAGTTAGTCCCATAGACATAAACATAAAAATCCCTTCCAAAACTACACGTGCAGTCAATCCCATAGACATATACATAAAAATCCCTTCCAAAACTACACGTGCAGTCAGTCCCGTAGACATATACATAAATATCCCTTCCAAGACTGCACGTGCAGTCAGTCCCATAGACATATACATAAATATCCCTTCCAAGACTGCACGTGCAGTCAGTCCCATAGACATACACATAAATATCCCTTCCAAGACTGCACGTGCAGTCAGTCCCATAGACATATACATAAATATCTTTTCCAAGACTGCACGTGCAGTCAGTCCCATAGACATATACATAAAAATCCCTTTCAAAACTGCACGTGCAGTCAATCCCATAGACATATACATAAAAATCCCTTCCAAAACTACACGTGCAGTCAGTCCCATAGACATATACATAAATATCCCTTCCAAGACTGCACGTGCAGTCAGTCCCATAGACATATACATAAATATCCCTTCCAAGACTGCACGTGCAGTCAGTCCCATAGACATATACATAAATATCCCTTCCAAGACTGCACGTGCAGTCAGTCCCATAGACATATACATAAATATCCCTTCCAAGACTGCACGTGCAGTCAGTCCCATAGACATATACATAAAAATCCCTTTCAAAACTGCACGTGCAGTCAATCCCATAGAAACTATAGCTGATCATTTTATCTTGTTCTGTGTGTCAAATAACTCCCTCCGCCATACTTTATCATGTAATATACACAATATATGTGGATCAGATATGTACGATAAGCTTTGTAACATGAACGCATTTAATCAAATTTTATAATTAGATTCCGGTCATCCTTCATAAACATGACAGACAAACAAACGGTTGCTATTTAAAAAAAAATACATTTAGATATTTACACCATATGGCTGAAGAATTAAGATGCTAGTATACGATTATGTAGATAACACACACAATGCTGCATCTTTTGTGTTTTGTTACTTTTGTTGCTGAACTTGTCGTTTTCTTGTATCGACAGGGGAAAAAAATAATACACAATAATTTTTAAATTTTAAATACTATAGTATCTATTAATTTGCATTCATCGTGTTTTATCATCTATATCGCTATAATTGTTATCTTAATCTAATTATAAATCATCATCTGTATCGCTATAATTGTTATCTTAATCTAATTATAAATCATCATCTGTATCGCTATAATTGTTATCTTAATCTAATTATAAATCATCATTTTTGCTATTGAATATATCTTGGCACTTATCAATAAAAAACAACATAATATCTTTAAATACTGCGATCTTTCATTTAACTTTCGAGGTACATTTTGTTTTTGAAATATTTGGAACCAATACCACTTTTAGTACCCATATAGTGTATATGCTCTTATGTTTCGTTTCGGCAAGTCATATCAGTCATTGGGTTTCATGTGGCAATATTCTTTTAAAAATGTCAGTATGTTTTGCAATTTGAATGGACATATAATTTATTTGTTTATTTCGTTTGTATATAAGTAAATTGATACTAAACTATCTAAGTTATATATTTGTTTGTTGTATAAATTTGATTGACATTTAATGTCTATATGTGTATTATTTTTTTTATATATGTATTGTATTCTCATGTTGCTATTCATATGTCTATACTCTCCTATATATTTGTATAATGGAGGAAATAAAGAACCTATAAATCAATCAAACTACATGTTCAGTCAATCCCAAATATAAATATGATGAGCTAACTGAGAATGATGTTTCTTTACATTTCAGAAGGAGTGTCGTTCGTTGTTTTGCCGACAGGGGCGTATTTTGTTCGATGGTTCTTGCCGACCTTTACTTGAGTCATCATCGGAAACATACAGTTTATCTCTTGTTCTTGAACGACTAAATTCAACAAAGCAATCAACAACACTACCAATGAGTCCGCTATCTAGGAATTCAGAGTTTTACTCTCAGAAAGATAATGTTACACTGAAGCTCGTATGTGCTCGAGTGTTTGATGCGATTAAAACACATTTTGATAACCGCACCGTATATACGCATACATGTGACGCAACCGTAGACACGCCATGTATTGGGTATTCTCAGTATTCCACGCAGCCGGTGGTTGACGTCAGTGATGTAACGCACATAGTGCTTACGTTTGAAATAAAGATTTTGTCTACAAAGAATCTTTCAAATGTTGAACATGTGCTGGTAAATTCAACGTCCCAGAACTACACAATCAAGTCATTTTCTGGAAGATTATTTAGTTTTAAAGCCAAATTTCATAATGCTAATGAGCCTTACAATTTATACTTTCCAATGTCATCTGGTAGTTGCACCTTTACAAGAAGATTAATGTTGGTTCAAGCAGGATTTGCCGAGGCTAAACTTGCAGTTATTGACAGATTCTTTACCTGCCCTCAAATACAGCTGGATGCCGATGACTTCTATTACAATGCTGAAGCTGATACTGTTTTAGTTAAACCAAATAATGTGACATTTACGTCCGAATTCTTTACAACTGTTGATAACGACTCGATTAGAATATGCGAAAAGGACTTTGTTTTGAAAACTTCGAAGATACAAAAACATGAAGCCGACGTTGCAGTGAACAGTTTACAGAAAGCGTACAACATCTTCAGTAACGTTTGTACCATACTTTCTCTAATGTGTTTGATGCTGACTTTCATCACTTACAGTATATTTCATTCTATGCGAACAATGCCTGGCAAAAACAACATGAGTCTAGTCTTTTCGCTTTTTGTTGCACAAACTCTTTTGAAATTTGGCCTATGGCTTACAAAAGACGACTACAAATGTGTAGTGATGGGATGCTTTATCCATTATTTCTGGATGACAACATTTTGTGCAATGAATATCTGCTGTTTTCACATGTTTAAGGTATTCTACACACAAGAACTGAGTCTTCCAAATTCTCAACAATCGCTACGACTCAATATAAAATACCTATGCTTTACATATCTAACACCATTATTTATCGTCTGCGCAACCGTTGGTGTTAATTTATTTGTATCACAAGGCGCGTTTTCAGGGTACGGACAATATGCGTGTTTTCTTTCAAACACGTTGTCAATTGCAATAGCCTTCATATCCCCAGCGACGCTAATTTTCATAACAAACATAATATTTTTCAGTATAGCTTTTCACAAAATTCGAACTTCTCCACGTGTTCAGAGTTCCGCAGACAGACGAGACTTTTTCTTGTATGTTAAACTGTGCACTCTAGTGGGAATAACATGGCCACTGCAAATTGTGGACGCTATATTTGAGTTGTCGCCATTTTCCTTTATCGTCGTCGGAGTTAATGCTTTACAAGGTGTATTCATTTTTGTGTCTTACACGTGCAACAGAAGAGTTTTGAAAATGTACCAGAAGAAATTGTGCAAACTATCGGATGAAAAGGCGTTTTCATCAACAGATTCAAAATCCAAAACGAATTCAACTCAGATGTCAAGTATAAGGCCAAAGAGATAATACTACCCAACAGCCGTCAGTGGACAATTCAAATGTATGCATTTATCTACATTGAATTATTTAGCGATACATTCTTCGATTTAAACATCTTCGTTATTTTTTTTCTAAATTATTAATCTAGTATATGTTTAAGACTGTGCCACGGTATATCATTATTGAAGTTATACTACAACATGAACATGAACATAGCGGCTGTTACAGTAGTGCAACGCTAACTTGGTTTGTAAATAGTGTTCACCTATATAAACGATGTGATATGAAACAAATGTGATAAACATATTATATGTAACTGTCTTTGAAACTGTTACAGGGTGATTTGGTGCACAACGTGAACATTGCCTAACGCGTGTATAAATATTAAACGGATGTATATACATATTATACCGACGTTGTTAAGGGTGATGAAATTGTTTTTCTGTTTGGTAACGAACACGGATACTTTTCTACAATCAAAGTACTTAAAGGTACCGATAATCAGTCTGAATTAAATATCCATACGCCTTCTTAATTCGATTAATGATATTGTTTTGTTTATTTTATGCAACATTTTTTTTAAATGTCCACAATATAATTTTATTTTCTGATATGTTTCTGTTTGCTTATATCAGATACACATACATGAAAAAAGAAATTCGAGGAATAAAAAGTAGTCCCTGTCGCGTATGCAGTGATTAATACTGCAAAGCTTGATCACGACGACATGAGCCTTTTGCATAAAGCCTGGTTAGAAAGGCAGGCTTCATGTGAAATATTGCCTAATATACTGAACGGAACAGCTAACCCGCCTTTTTTTAATATAATGTGAAATCTGATTTGATGACCCATTTCAATAATTATGATTTGCTCCCTAATTATTGTCAAAATTGATATTACAGAAGTCGTTGTCATCCTAAATGTTTTTTTTTCTTATTCAAGTCAAAATTTCAAGGATATTGCTGTGATACTTTATGAGAAAATATATCAAATGTCAGGCAAAATAAACCCCTCTATTTCAGGAGGTGGGTTAGCTGTTCCGTTCAGAAAAGTTATTTTGGTACACAACGGATTTGGCAAATTAAAGTTTTGGTGCTTTTCACGGCGTTTATAATCGCACAGATAAATGTAGTCTGTAGAACGAATCCAGCTCTCCCGATTGGGTCCGTTCAATAGCAATTGTTACGGGCACGATGATTGGCCAGTTGCTTCAGGGAAAGTTTGAATGACGTCTTAATTCAGTAAGCGTGCAATTGCTATGAATTGTGGGAGAGGCATAGAATTCCCTGCTTTTTCCATTGGTGGTTAATAGACCTGATTCGGAAGATACCAGGTTCTGGGATAGGCTAAGATATATGAGTACAGTTTCAATAGAGACACCTAGTCACACAATTTCAAGATGCTCAATGATCGCAAGGTTTGAGAGAAGCACTGAAAAAAAAATCTAGATAGCTATCTATTATATGGACAGCACTCAACTGAACTGGCGTGAACGCGACTACCGCTCGGCCCACTCGCCACGTGGCATTGTTTGCCCGATTATATAAATGTAGTTATCACTTAGACATCGTCTGACACCAATTCTATTGGGTTGGTAGATGCCTTGATATTGAGTTTATGGTTTGCATTTGGGTGAATACAATTGATATCTTAAATAATACGTCAACATCTATTCTTATTTATCTAAAGATTTTTTTTTGTGTTTATAACTATTTTTAAAAACGAACGTGCTGTTTACTTTAGATGTTATGGAATACATTTAAATTTGATGTTAACGTACAATAAGTATTCTTGGATGAGACCCTCATCATATATATTGAATAAATGTGTGATCTGTTATGAAGAGTTTACATTTCCCCCCCCCATTAATTTGAAGTGGAGTAATGATCTTACCAAATAAACATAACAGTGAAATGAACATGATAATAAAAAATGGTTATGTATATGTTAATGACCTCAATTTTATCAAAATTAGTAAAATATTATATTATATCAATGTTAAACTAATTAATATTTACAATACAGCAGAGCAGCAAATGTCAAAAAGGAACTAAAGATGAATATGAAAAAAATGAAAATAATTGAAAAAAATTGAAACTAACTGAAAGGTAAATTTAGAAGAAATAAAAATTATAACTTAGAGGAAATAGACATTAAAACTTAAAAGAAATATACATTAGAACTTAGAAGAAATAGACATTTAAACGTAGAATATATAAACATTAGAACGTAGAATAAATATACATTAGACTTTAGAAGAAATAGACATTAGAACTTAGAAGAAATAAACATTAGAACTAAGAAGAAATAGACATTAGAACTTAGAAGAAATATACATTTAAACGTAGAATAAATAAACATTAGAACGTAGAATAAATAGACATTAGAACTTAGAAGAAAAAGACATTAGAACGTAGAAGAAAAATACATTAGAACTTTGAAGAATCTTTAGAAAGTTTAACAAGTACGTTTTTGTTTTGTCAATGAAACATTTTGCAGAAACATTCATTGTCCCCATTGGTCCCGTTCCTATAGCAATTATACCCAGCTGAGAAAGTCGGCAAAGTGAAAACGTACCCGTTCAACGTATGACAAAAATGCAGCATTTTGTAATTACGCACGTGTTGCTAAGTAACAAAACATTTAGGACATTTTAATAGTGCATGGAATTAGGTCAATATGAGGATGGTCCCACTGTTTTTGTCACGACTGACCATTGATGCAGGTCAGGTAATACAGGTTCATGAAGTCTGCCATAATTGAGCGGAAATGCGCATTGATATATATTTATGCAATGTGAAGTATTAATGGAAGCATTAATTGATATGAGATATGAAGTACTAAATGAAGAATTATTTGATATGTGCTGTGAAGTATTAATTTAAGCATTAATTGATATGAGATGTAAAGTATTAATTGAAGTATAAACTGATTATAAGATCCGAAGTATTAATCGAAGCATTAATTGATATGTGCTGTGAAGTATTAATTTAAGCATTACTTGATATGAGATGTAAAGTATTAATCGAAGCATTATTGATATGAAATGTGAAGAATTAATTGATATGAAATGTGAAATATTAATTGAAGCATTAATTGTTATCAGATGTTAGTTATTGGAGAAGGCATTGTCGTAAATAAAACATTGTCGTAAATAAAACATTGTCTCAAATGGAGACTTATGAAGTATGTCGGCTAATGAAAAAGAATAAAATAGTTTTATCAACGTAAATATGACAACCTGTCAGCTAATGCAGAAGGCTTACGAATAAAACCTTGTCACTAATAAAACCATGTCTCAATGGATATTCAAACCCTAAACCTTCAATATAACTCTCAGCAATAAAAACATGAACACTGATAGTCGCTATGTTAAATTTCATTTACAATTCTACAGTTATTTACATCGCGGTCTATGACAAACAAGTAAATAGTTACATCTATTTTACAATAATTGCAAATACCAATAAAAGAAGATGTTGTTTCGTTATAGCAAACATACACCACACTGTATAAATTCATAAGAATACACGTGCGGCATGGGTAGAATCTACCTGGTTGAGATATAAATGTTCAAACCCGAGGTTTCCATGTTTTAATCGGGACCAGGCTTGTGTCTGGAGCAATTACACTGTTTTATCGTCTGCTACGAATGGTGTCCTACCAGTACGGGCGTTTTATGAGTTTTATTAGAAGTTTACCTCGATTCCAGGTAAAATGTTTACCTTACACCTGTAAAATGGCTGATCTCCTTATCTGGTATGCGAACAAACTGGTTATTGCATACAATCAAGAAATGATATTTCCATAATTCAGCCGTTAGTTTGATATTCGATTTTCGTATTTTGATATGGATGCATGCTACTGAAGGCTAGGAAGGTTAGGGTTTCATGTGAAATATCGAAAAACGAAAAACTAATCTCAAACTTACTTCAGTCGGTCCCCAAGAATCCACCATTAAATACATTGAGTTGAGAACAACATTTTAAACGGAAACAGTAGAATGTAACTGTAACATAAGTTGCATGAACTTGCTGTGTGGCTGAGACTAATCCTCACTTACTAACAAATAAACATAAACATCTATCAAAAAAACACAATGGATTAACAATACAGTCTACGGTCATGACCTGACGCCAGAACGACTATTGCTCCGCCCATTGGCCAGGTAGTGTCTGTTCAGGTAAATACAATGTAGTGTTTGCTTAGACATCGTTAGCTTGTCTAAGGAAAATGGCGGCGTCGGGTTAATTCCTCTACGATTACTATAACTGATGTTGTTGTTAAAACAGGTTTGTCACTACTTTACTAATTGACACAGCTCTCACTGGCGATCTCCTACTTTCCCGTGCAACAGGCACACCCTGTATTGTACCGGCACGTGTAATCCGAGTTGACAGAGAGCCCTGAGACCGCGAGCCCTGATCAGCTGCTCGTAATAAATTCATATTTCTATTGATATCCGCGGTTAATTCCGTTCTACCCACACGGTGCATACTTCGTGACAGTGTACGTCCACGCCTACCCCGACGGACTTCACCATTAACACGCGATTTCACACCACCAGCTAGAAAGTTGGGTATGAGGTTAGAGCGAGGTCGGGAATCTGTAATACACCTGTTGTGGCACATTTCCCTGGTGAGCCACATGTTTCTATCGCGTATAGTGTAACATCCGGTCATGCGGATACAACTACTTGTCTTCTGACTGTAACTCCAGAACGTTCTCCTCTCGTCCGGACGACATATACCGGCAGCCGGATGCAGACGACATTCTAAAAATAGAATATAATAATGAATTGGTTTTTTTTTTTTGTGCAGTATTACATGATATAAACACCAAAACAAGAACATAATTATATTTAATTATATATAATAATATGTATGTGCATATTACCAGTCAGAGGCACCTACCCCCGTCAGCAGTATAAAATAAACGATTTATAAAATACATAGTACAGTGCATACCTACAGAAGAAATGACATTGCCTTTGGACGGTCATTTGCAAAACCGGTGCTTCTCGGGCTTCTGTTGTTGTTGTCATTGTTATATGGTGTTCAGCATTGTTATGAGCAATATTTCAGTTTTAGAATTAAGGATTACTTTTTTTGAGCACTGCCACACTGGAGTATCACGACACATGATATAATACCCCACCCAGTCACATTATACCGACACCGGGACGACCAGACATAGAAGTATCCTATAAATGCTGAGAGCAAAGTGAGGAAGCTTCTTGTACCAATTTTCAAGTCTTTGGTATGAACCGGCCGAGGATCGATCACACGACATTCCGTATGCGAGACCGACGCTGTACCACTAAACACTCCCGCGATATTCTGGATTTTTTTGTTATCAAGTACATTTACAAACAGCATTGCTTGTTTTTTTTTATATTTTCGTATCTGAACACGTTTGTATTTTACACAATATGTATACATGTGTTTGTTGCTGCAATTGTAAGTAAATAAACTAGTTGGACTGCTTTTGTTTACACCGTCTCTTGTTTATATTGATTGATTGATTGATTGATTAATTGATTGATTAAATATTTAGCGTCATTTTTATGCCATCGAGGGCTAACAGATGATCAGTTGTCCTTACCACTGTTTCATGGGATCCTGAAAGTTTAACCAGTACTCGAGCACACCCCATCTCTGCAAGAAACTGGCAACTTTCCCACTTGAATCAGCGGTGAGAGACAAATGATAATAAGACAAAATGTCGTATATGAATCGTTTTTTTTTATATTTTTTATATTGAGTGCGCTCGTTAAGGTATAAGCTTGTATGTATGTATTGCGCGTATACGGGCTATATATAAATTGATTGGGATAATTTGGTCAATCACGATTTTAAACATTCAATGATAAGTGTGGGGCACATGGTGCAGTTGTAGAGCATCGGAAGGACGTGTGATTAATCCTCCCCCACGGCAATGTGTAGTATCCTTGAACAAGGCACTTTATCGCATATGATTTTTACGCTTAAAAACAAGGCCTAAGTTATTTGGTTTTGAAATATTTTCAAAATGGTTCATAGTAGTTGTGATTTATTGCTGCAGATGAGTAGAGCAAAAGTTGTTATAGCATATACTGCAGTAAGTCATCACTGGTGTTAAAATAGTGATTTTTATAGGATTTCAACATATGCATGTATTTATGAGCATTTGAGGACTTCTTTTTTTCAAACATTCTCAGGGTGTCACTGCCCCCTCTTTTAAAAAACCCAACGTGGTCAACCTACCAGTTATTGTGTATTTTATGTGAGTATACATTCCTGTTATGAAAAAAAAATTATATGTGGAATTCTTTTTTACCATGGAACTCTTAGACCTTACTTTATATAGAACAAAGAACAGAATTCAACTGTGTAGTTAGACCTATAGAACTGGTACTACCCTGGAAGAATTCAAGCGTGATTTGTATAAATTGTGGGAATCTGTTTCAAAATCGAAGTTCAAAAGATAAGTTTAAACTAAAGATAATTATGAAAATAAAAGAATATTGAGTTTCAACTTATTTATTTTTACTTCGATTGCGAAAACAAGTTATAACTTAGACAAACTTAGACAAATCACACTCGTAGTCTTCACGGACAAACCCAGTACTAAGCATATGCGGAAAAGGTGTCTTGCTCAAGGACACCACACATAGTCGTGGCGGAGGATCGAACCAATGACCCTCAAATCATGGGTTCGATGCTCTACCACTGGACAAAGGGCTCCACATAAAATATTCAAAACATTTGAAACATCACACACTGTATTGTTATTATTACCAGTATGTGATTATTCTCCTCTCAAGCCATCACGTTTCATGCCCAAATAAAAATAAAATGAACATGGGTAGATGGAACTTTTTTCAGTGGTTAAAGAAAACAATTACTTACAATAAGATACACTTATTGTAATACAAGTTTGAAATATGCAAATATTTGTTATTCGTTCTTTAATATGTCTACCTTAAACAATGAATACACCTGAGGCTTAAACCAGAGGCAATGATCCTTAATTTCAATAAATTTCATAACAAATGATATACATGTAAGTGACACATGTTTAAAAAAATGTGTCTATAACCGCAGAAAATCCGATTCTTCCAATATCTTACCGGTTGAGATTCCATGATGTGATTGTTGGGACTGTGTGCGGAAGCAATTAAAATCACATCTTTTCTCACTGATGAACACGTTTCGGTCTCCAAGGCGATAACAGCCATTTACCATCTGACAAGATTGTGTCGTCTGGTCGAAGCTCCACCATTGCTCGTTCTGGTTCGGTTGGCATGTTCTGATTCGCGGATTAACCAAGCAACCTAGGATTTGATTAATGTAATTACTTAAATAAGTATGTAGATATATGAACCGTATGGTTTTAGTTATATTTATGAATTGCAGCCATCTAAAGTAAAATAAAAGTGCGTATGATTTTTTTTAACAAAAATGTAGATGGAACAGACGCCATGTTTCACTAACGCATGAACTAAAATGGCAGTATATCTATTGGCATGTGGTTTCACTAAACAATAAAATAAAAATAGAGTCAAACCTGTCTTAAGCAGCCAGTCAAGGGAATAAGCAAAAGTGGCATTTTAAGACAGGTTGTTGTTTAATGCATGTTAATTTGCTCTGAATGCATATAAATTGGAAATAACAAATGTCGCTGCTTAAGACAAATGGCTGCTTAATGGAGGTGACCGTTTATACAACAACTTTGACTGTATATGTTAATCTACTTGAAATTACCTTTAGCAACTTCTCTTGGTTCGTCAGGCCTTGGTCTGACAATGATACAGCCCTTTCTGCACCCTTCCCTGGTTAACCAGACGTTTCTATCATTGATAGTGTAACAGCCATAGAGTGGCACACATCCGTCCGTCTTTGCGGAGAAGCTGAAATACGACCTCTTTTCACTCTCGCTACATCGGCCCGGAGTAGGGTTCATCTGACATTCTACAATATAAATATGCGTCACATACAGATAGTAATCTCTCTCAATTCTAATTGTTGAATGGCCATGCACATTTATGTATATGTATATTTAATTGCTTTTATTATGAGTTTATATATGGATGAGTATATATTATAAAATAATAAAAAAAACATACATGTATATATATGATAGGATGACAGATTTAACACTTCTTCAGTATTAAACCTATCCATATCACATAAGAATTAATGCTTTACCACATAATTATAATACCATGCCTAGTGTTTAAACAAGACGATCTCTAAATAACGCAGCTTGTCAAAAAAGTCCTATATACAGACAGAAGACCATTTTGTAGCGCCCCTGGTTCTTTTACATGTCCGGTGTAAAGCACCGATACGTGTGACCTCAATTTTTGTTAAAGTCTAATTCGAAAGACTGATTAGAATATTTAGTTGGAGGAGCTGGGCACTGTAGGCCATGCCTTAATTATATATAACCACTGGACAACTAATCCGCTCTTTATCCTGAATGCCGCGCTTTTATAAGTGTATTTCATCAGACGCACCTCACCAAATGCGAAGATTTTGCTACAGTATTCTATCTATCTGATAAGTGTTGAGTAAAATTGACAAAACTTGAAAGTTCAAATGTTTTAGACAATATTATGTCGACTATCAAGAAAAGTCATATTCAGTTTATATGTGAGACAACTCCACAGATGAAAAAGCAGACTGGTGCAGATTTTACCTAAACAATCAGCAATCAACAGGTAGATATATGAGAGAGAGAGAGAGAGAGAGAGAGAGAGAGAGAGAGAGAGAGAGAGAGAGAGAGAGAGAGAGAGTTTGTCAGATATGTTAATCAAATGAAATAGAAGACGAGTTTCATTTCATTTCAAATAGTGAACCATAATGTTTAATTCGGAAAAAAATATATTCTAGGTTACTATTTCATAAAACCGAGCATGTTTACATTTCTGGAGTTGATACAGTCAACAAATACAGTTACAGTTTACAAATTATGTAAATATATATCCGAAGCGTTTAAATTAAGATGTCCAGTACCAAATGTTGTTACAGACTAAATTTATATAATTTATTTTCCATGTTTGAGAAAAGATCATCTTCTTTTAGAAACAGACCTGATTTAACAAACATTCAAAAGATTCGAGAGTAACATTATATAATTAAACTTTGCTCAGATATGTCACGTGTGTGTATGTGTATTTATTTTGTCATATATTTGTAATAATGAAAAATTGTAATAGTTTAATATAGTTTAATTATATATATATATATATCTCCTGCTATTTGGAGTATTCACCCACTTTCCTTATCGATGAGTTATGAGTCTTAAAGACCACTGTCTATCTTATAGATGGTTTCTGTAACTGCCGACATTGGTCTGTCCTAATGAGTTTATTTCTTTCTCATTGTGCGAAATCTTGTAACGGATATCACACAACCCTTATTATTCATTTAATACAACTAATATCAATGTTTATATGTTTGTATATATATATGTGGTCACTCAATCACGTCGGTTTCACAGGACCGTGTATTTATTGTCAAAAATTAACGATGGTTTTTCTCCCTCATTTACCGACGATCTTTCCGTTTTATGACAGCCGTGAACCTGACAACGAGACGCGATCGATTACCAGTCCATTAACTTATGTGGTCATATTCGCAAACTCACCTGATAAGTTTGTGAAAAATTAGGCTGCACTTATCACTCATATATTTGACATACTAGTATAGGGTTTATTAATAATGTTGTATTGTTGTTGTATGGTGTTAAGCGTCGCTTTCAACACTTTTTCAGTCACATCGCGACGGTGTCTACTTGAGACAGTATTCTAAGCGCTGTAACACTGGAGTATCATGCCGCAGACACATGGTATGTTACCCCACCCAGTCACATTATACTGACACCGGGCCGACCAGACCTAGAACTCTCTCCGAAATGCTGAGCGTCAAGCGAGGAAGCTTCTATTATTACCATTTTTAAAGTCTTTGGTATGATCCGGCCGGGGATTGAACCCACGACCTTCCGCATGCGAGGCGGACACTCTACCACTAGACCACGCCGCGGTCTTTATTAATCATGTTAAGGTGTGCATATAACTAAGGAATTATACTGTTTATTTCAGTTTTGTAAAAAAAATAGTTCAGATTATTTTGAAATAATAGGTTGTTTTTTTTATAATATGCAAAAAACTGTAAGGTTTCTCTATCGAACAGAGAAAGAGAATTTTTTTTTGTTCTTTAATTAAAACCACGATATTTATAAATAGCCTGGTATTATTCATTCTAGCATTAAGAGAGAGAGAGAGAGAGAGAGAGAGAGAGAGAGAGAGAGAGAGAGAGAGAGAAAGAAAGAGAGATATATATATATAGAGAGAGAGAGAGAGAGAGAGAGAGAGGAGAGAGAGAGAGAGAGAGAGTTAATAATGTACCTAATGCAACGTTGTAGTCCACGTTGCTGGGCACGAGTACAGAAGCATTGACGTGACAGTTGTTGTTACATGCCTCCCTGGAGATCCACACGTTCCTGTCGTGGAAGCCATAACAACCAGTGATATCTGTACACGCACCAAGTTTCTCACTGTACACGTGGACTGTCTTCCTCTCGCGCTCCAAACACATCCCAGGTGACGGAATCAATTTACATTCTGCAACAATTGGTTTTGTTTTATATGTTACTTACAATATCTATAGGACCAGGAAAATTAAATGGTGACGATATAAAGATGATAAAATGGGATAAATAGTTTCTATTTTGATTTTAAGTTGGCTTTGACCGAGCTTTCCCCGTAGTATATTAAAATGTCCAAACCTTTGCATTTGTCGGTTCAGAGAAAGAGACGACGGACAGCCAGTAACGAGAGAAGAATACATTGGTCCTTTAGCTCAGAGAGTTTCAAAAATATATCAAATGAAAGCAATCTCGTTTGTTTTATAGAAACAACATTTATAATTCTAAATTCAAATAACATTTTTTTGTATTATTCCTACTTTATATGACTCAATAGAGAGGAGTGACAAACGTCTTATTCACCTGATTACGGGAACTTTCGGGAATATTTTCTGTCACTTTCGGGAGTCAATTTCAGGACAATTATGAATGTTACCTATAGCTATAGTGGTATCCGGTGTCGTAACAGCGGTGTCGTTAATGAAGCAGTTCTGTACACACGACTCTTTATCCATCCAAGTATTCCGGTCACGAATGTTGTAACAGCCGGTGACACGCAGGCAGCTGCTCGTCTTGCTGCTGAAGCTCCAGAACGTTTTCATCTGATTCTCCAGGCACCGACCTGGGGAGGGGTTAATCGTACACTCTGGAAGGGATTGAACGTTTGCGTTTGTTATATTTAATGATGTAATGGTTAGATTAACTTATTTATTTTCGTTCGATTGTGAAACAAGTTCTTACAACTTAGATAAATCACACTCTGAGTCTTCCTGTGTAGAACCAGTACTAAGCATATGTGGAAAAAGTGTCTTGCTCAAGGACACCACTCATAGCTGTGACGGAGGATCGATCCCGTGACCCTCCTCTCACGGGTTCGGTGCTCTACCACGTGTTCCACGAAATGGTTGCCCGACTACATACATTGGCTTACACACAATTCATGTAAACTCAGAGTTTGTGAATCGTTATCAATTTTGTGTTATCGGTAGAACAAGTATTGAGTGTTTTAGAGTGTTTTAGAGACCATCGGATTGGGAGATGCACCCAATATCTTCTAGTAAAAACGAATTACAACAGTAGAAACGGCAAACAGAAGCATCATATTGGGCAACACGGTTTTATCGTAAATATGTACTAAGCTATATAAGCATGAATGTTTAAAAGCTAATGGGATATAAATGGCATTTGATGTACATTCAAGGAACTACTCACGAACTTTAATTTATAGAAATGCTAGTGGTACATCCGACACAAAATAAAGTTTCTTGTATCTTGTATGTAACTCTCTTGTCATAAGAATGACCAAAGCATAGTTTTATTTTGACTCCATTGTCATTCACTCACCACATTAGCCCATCAACACCAATACAAGTTTACAACAGGGAATCGAGTTGGGGGAGGGAATTACCCTTCAACCAGGTTTGCCTCCCCTGAAGGCGACTTTGGTTCCAACCGTATAAAGACGTATACCTGTGTTGTCAATTATTCTGTATGTATATGTTGTACAAATGATGAATATTCTATTTATTGCCTGTGTTTACGCTAATGTGGTTTGTATGTTGTATGTAATTACTCCTGATAAATACTTCTTTATATTAAACACTTATCCCCTTTAATGAACTGCGTAAAGTAGTGAATTGAACAGAACTTGAATATGCGTACTAGTCAAAGTATATATATAGACTTCCTCTTTAAAGTTCAAACTTACGAAAAGTTTGTCTTTTTTACAATTGGGCAAAATACAAAAATACTAATTATGGTCTGTTTACTTTGTAACATGTAACTCCGGTTACACCTATCATATAAAGTCTGCACAGAATTTATAATCATTTGAAATGTGTTTTCGTTGGACTGACTTGATTTCGGATATAGTGTACATTCGGACAGAGAACATGGTTGTAATTTTAGCGAAATCTTTGAATTCACAAGCGACGAAACTTGCGAATGATAGCGGAAATAAAGTTTTCGCTAATTAAAGGTGTTTATTATATGTTACCTCTAGCTATACGTATGCCAGATCCATCAGTCGTAATTTCCGCCACATGCTGCTCCGTCACCGGAAGTGTAACTGTATTACCCAGGCTGCACTTGTTCTCACACCTCGCCAATGAAGACCAAACATTTCTATCGTGGAAATCATAACATCCGCTAATCATTGTACAGCCGCCTAGTTTGATGTTATAACTCCAAAATTGTCGTTTTTGACTAGGGAGGCATCTACCAGGGGTTGGATTCAACTGACATTCTACAACATAGAAACACAGGTTATATTTGTCATGGTGGGTGGTTAGGCAACATAGTAATGTCTTGGTTGTCGACGAACGAACACGATTAAACTACAATAGGATAACAATATTATATTATAAGGTATATTTTAACCTTTAAATGACACATGTCCCAATAATATGTAAAAGAAGTTTTAATAATTTACGCATTTTCTGGATATAAATATAACACATAATTCTATTATTTGTAAGTTTAATTTAAAAAGGGTGCAGACAGATATTTGCTACTAATCACGTCCTGCATGTTACTTAATAATTGACTTCCATCCATAAAATATGATGTTTTTATTAAAGCATCGAATTGATCTTGGTACTAAATCGGTCATTGACCGTTATTTTTTAACACTTCGTACCAATCAAGATTAGATTGTAATGTTACTACAAATTTCCTTCTTTAAAAACTGCTCTTGTCATCTCTGTTAGCTCTACACGAATAAGACTATCTAAATCTCGAAATGTGACTTACCTAAAGGAATGGTCTCCCTTATAATTGTTTCACTGTCATTTTTGAAACAGTTTTGTTGACACCCAAGCTGTGTTAGCCACGTGTTTCTGTCGTGTATGTCATAGCAACCAGTAATTCTCGTGCACGTGTTTGTCTTTGTGCTGAACGACCAGAACGTTTTTCTCTGACTATCGACACACAACCCAGGAGATGGGTTTATGTGACATTCTGGAAAATAATATCATTTGTTTTCGTTTTGATAATAGTGAATCGTTACAACAGATTTTGTTTCCGTGATGTTTAAAAAATTAAACATTCACACTTTAAATATAGGCTTTATTTTTTTATTGTATCTTTACCTTGTTCACATTTTGTTTAATACCAAGTTAGCCCGGCTGTATAGCAATATACTGAACTTAAGTTTACTAAGTATTTCTTTCGTTGTCGTTTATATATGTATAATATAAACTCATTGACAAAGGTCATCCGTAGCAGACCTTTTATATAATTAACACGCCTAACTTACCTCTCGCTAACCTGATCCCCGACTGCAGTGGCATGGACGGTATATCTGTAAGACGGTCAAATGGTACGACCGAGTTGTCTTCACACATTCTGTTACAGCTCTCCCTCGTTATAAACACATTCCTGTCCCGTACGGAGTAACAGCCGTATATTTCCACACAGCTGTACGTCTTGGAGCTAAATGTGTAATACGACCTTTTTTGGCTGTCCCTACACCTACCCGGCGATGCAGTAATGTAACACTCTGAAACAGATCACACTGTAGGTCAGTACACTTTATAAAATAGTTAAAGCCCAAACTGCGATGAAAAGGCCCGCAAGATGGCTGTGGGGCAGGTTTTATATACATGTTTCAAGTATGAGAAACCTTTGCCAAAATTTCAAAGTCACCACTGCATTGTTAATGTTATAACTTTGCACACGACTAGATTAATGTTAATAAATTTAATTTTCAAACATATTTTCCAAAAACTGTGTGTTATATGCAGTTTGGAAAAAAAGTTAAACTTTGAAATTCTAGGATGGAGCTTGTGAGAGTGTATTACATCCGACGATTATGGTGATCTATCTTTAGCACACTCTACCACTGTACCATAACTGACAGGTAAAGAAAACAGCTGTAACAGTTGTATATAAGCCACTCCTACATAACTCTCTGCCCCGGTAGAAAATGTTGGATCATTGAATAGCATATAAAGTAAAATAAAACAGGTATAACCCATACATGCTGACGTTTTAAATGTAAAATCACAAGACAGTCAAACCTGTGCAAGTGGTCACCTCTATTAAGCTGCCACTTTTCTTAAACAGTCACATTTGTTAATTTCCATGTCTATGCTTTCAGTGCAAATAAATCTGTATTAAGCAATAACCTGTCTTAAAAGGCACCATTTGCTCCTTCCATTGACTGGATGCTTAAGACAGGTTTTACTGTATCTAATCGACGCTAAATATTCACACAAACAAAACATTATATATACATGCATTGTATTATATTTGATGTATGTAAGACGGGAACCTACGATCATCTACTCCCGTGTTTGGTGTACCGTCGGTAAAACAACCAATCCTGCACTCTTCAGCCGTGGAGAACACATTTCTGTCCCGGATGCTGTAACAGCCAACTATCTGAACACATCCCCCAGTCTTACTGCTGTATGTATAATATATGTTTCTGTTTCCGTTGACGCAACTACCCGGTGATGGGTTTATTCTGCATTCTGTTAAATAGTAACGGCAACATTATTTCATACTTGGAAACACGTATAGTAAATAGTAAACGGAACAGGCATATACAACGTACACAAACTTATATGAAATTGTTGCACCATTTACACGGTTGTTGTGTTGTGTTCTGCGTCGCTTTCAAGTATTTTTTCAGTGATATCTACTTGAGACAATATTCTGCGCGTTGCCACCACTGAAGTATCATGCCACAGGCACTTGATATGCTACCCCAACCAACCAGTCACTTTATAATGAGACCCTGTCGACCAGACCTAGAACTATCCTCTAGTGAATGCTGACCGCCAAATCTTCTAATACAATGTTTTGAGTCTTTGGTATGGTACTATTAGTACATGTTCAGTATACACTAACTACATTAATCACTGGATCACTACCAGTTTCTACGTCAATTCTTTAAGATCACGTTTAATTTTTACTGTTGAGGTTGTGGTTACGAGCCCAATTTGGTAAAAATAAGATGGCGAGAAAGCTTGCCAGTGACATGCCTAAGGACGATAATTTCACCGACACTCATTCTAATCTCCCCCCATTCTCCTCCAACACCAACACTGCTGGGTGCCACATATAACCTGCATTGTTTAAACTCGTATAAAGTAGTCGTACACGACCTGCCTCAGTACAGAATTGTTATGAAAACTGCTTAGTGTCCCTGTATACTCACCTAACACCACTTGTATGCTCTTCTGTGGATCTATAGGTACAATAAATGTGTCAACATTACACGTTTGTTGTCCCTGTAAAGTCACCTAACACCACTTGTGTGCTCTGCTGTGGATCTATAGGTACAATAAATGTGTCAACATTACACGTTTGTTGTCCCTGTAAAGTCACCTAACACCACTTGTGTGCTCTGCTGTGGATCTATAGGTACAACAGATGTGTCAACATTACACGTTTGTTGTCCCTGTAAAGTCACCTAACACCACTTGTGTGCTCTGCTGTGGATCTATAGGTACAACAGATGTGTCAACATTACACGTTTGTTGTCCCTGTAAACTCACCTAACACCACCTGTGTGCTCTGCTGTGGATCTATAGGTACAACAGATGTGTCAACATTACACGTTTGTTGTCCCTGTAAACTCACCTAACACCACTTGTGTGCTCTGCTGTGGATCTATAGGTACAACAGATGTGTCTACATTACACGTTTGTTGTCCCTGTAAACTCACCTAACACCACTTGTGTGCTCTGCTGTGGATCTATAAGTACAACAGATGTGTCAACATTACACGTTTGTTGTCCCTGTAAACTCACCTAACACCACCTGTGTGCTCTGCTGTGGATCTATAGGTACAACAGATGTGTCTACATTACACGTTTGTTGTCCCTGTTAACTCACCTAACACCACTTGTGTGCTCTGCTGTGGATCTATAGGTACAACAGATGTGTCTACATTACACGTTTGTTGTCCCTGTAAACTCACCTAACACCACTTGTGTGCTCTGCTGTGGATCTATAGGTACAACAGATGTGTCTACATTACACGTTTGTTGTCCCTGTAAACTCACCTAACACCACTTGTGTGCTCTGCTGTGGATCTATAGGTACAACAGATGTGTCTACATTACGCGTTTGTTGTCCCTGTAAACTCACCTAACACCACTTGTGTGCTCTGCTATTGATCTATAAGTACAACAGATGTGTCAACATTACACGTTTGTTGTCCCTGTAAACTCACCTAACGCCACCTGTGTGCTCTGCTGTGGATTTATAGGTACAACAGATGTGTCTACATTACACGTTTGTTGTCCCTGTAAACTCACCTAACACCACTTGTGTGCTCTGCTGTGGATCTTTAGGTACAACAGATGTGTCAACATTACAAGTTTACTCACCTAACGCCACCTGTGTGCCAGGCGGCGGATCTATAGGTACAATAGATGTGTCAACATTACACAATTGTTCACATCCAACCCGTGTCTGGAAAACGTTCCTGTCCCGGATGCTATAACAGCCGTATATCTGGGTACATACACTAGCCTTGGAACTGTAGCTCCAGTACGTCCTCTGTTGACTTACGGAACAACGACCAGGGGAAGGGTTCAAATAACATTCTGAAACAAAACAGTTTTTTATTTTTGTAAGTTTTATTAATTGTTTCAATATTAAGGGTCAGTTTTGTGTCACCAAAGTTAATAGCTGATCAGTTAACTTAACCACTCGTTCACTGGATCCTTAAATGTTAACCAGTACTCTATCACACCCATCTCCAAAATTAACAGATATTTTTCTCACTTGTATCAGTGGTGAGAGGCGAATGACAATGAGACGCAGTGTTGTATATCAATCAACTAGGTGATTGTAGCCGGGCGGGGATTCAAGCTAATCGAGCCCGGTCAAAAAATTATATAGAAAATAATTGCTTTCAGTAAAATATCAACTTTATTTCATCAAGTGAGCACTGATGTTGTATGTTTGCGTTGTCGTGTAGTCCTTCAAAGCCTCAGTCACAACACAGTTGCGGCCCTTATTTGCTGCGGTAACATGATTCTTGCATTTAGAATAAAGTCATATGTACTTTGGTTTGAACTATATTCAAAATGGTGGTTGTGATTTCTTTCCGTAGATGAGTAAAGCAAAAGCTAGCATAGTAAACACTGCAATAAGACATCACTGGTGGTAAAAAGGTGACTTTAACAGGGTTTTAACAGATGCATGTATTTATGAGCATTTGGGGAGTTCTTTTTTTAAAATGCACTGTCTTTAAAAAAGAGAAGCTAGTCAACCAACCAGTAATTGTGTATTTTCATATGCGGATACATTAATGTTATGATAAAAATACCGTTAAAGAAGAGTTAATGTTGATTTATTTGAACGTCGAAATCATAGACCTTATTTTATATAGAACAAAGAACTAACTTCAACTATGTGGTGAGACCTGAAACTTACGTCTGTCTATTCCGGAAGGTGTACTTGTGTCTGTGAGGAAACAGTTTCGGTTACATCCCTCCATTGTCCGGAACACGTTCCTGTCCTGCAGGCTGTAACAGCCGTATATCTGGGTACAGCCGCCTATCTTGTTGCTATAGCTATAGAACGTCCTCTTTTGACTCTCAGAGCATCGTCCAGGTGACGGACTCAATCTACACTCTGCAAGAAGATCATTAAGTATATTTTATTCATTGATAGTTTACATTTGTGTGGCTAAATTATAGATATACCACAAGTGCTTGTCGTTATGTTATTTAGCATGCGTATGTAAACAATATATATATATTTATACGTTTGAGGGCCTTGTTGATGACTGAAATATTGAATATTGAAATGATGATTAAAAATTCGATTTGCCAATCAAAATACTACTTACAAACAGTTAGAATCTGAGTCTGATGTAATAATTTACATCATAAAGTGTCTAATTTTAATGAAAAATGGTGTCATTACGAGACTCGTGACGTCAGCGAGTGATTAAAGGAAGCCATAGCGAGATATTGCATTCGTAATGTCAGCGGGTAATTTGGCGTCAATATGTGGGTTATTCTTCCATTGAAGTAGGAGTGTAAACGACAAGAACCGAGAATAAGAAGTAAACGCGATAGATAAATATCAGATCATTTATAATGTTTTCACCCAGTGCTATATCTGTCCCTGGGGCAGGGGTTGTAGGCATGATTGCGTCAACTGGACACATCTTATCACAGCCAAATCGCGTCTGGAACACGTTCCTGTCTCTTATGCTGTAGCAGCCGTATAATTGAGTGCACGACATGGTCTTGGTACTGTAGCTCCAGACTGCTCTTTTATCACTGTCCCTACATCGGCCAGATGACGGAGTCATGTAGCATTCTGTAACGAATATGGTGTAGTCATATTGATATGGAAAATATATATAAGATATTTAAAAAATGAGTAGATCTATAACGAAAACATTAAGTAAAAATAAGACCGCACACGTGACATATTGCGAGGAGATATACTTTGCGAGAAAACTATGGTTTCTTGCGCTTAAAAAGAGTTCTCAGTAATTTTAAAAAATATTTTCAAAATGGTTCAAAGGGATTGCCGCGGACGAATTCTTTAAAACAAAAGTATAGGGTTATTGCTGCACTGAATTTTATTTTGAAAAAGCTGGTCAACCCGTCAGTTGTTCATTTTAATGACCAGACACATTTCTATCATGGAAAATATATTTAAAAAACTTTTCTATATGGATCTTTTAACAGTTGAAATCCTAGACATTATTTTATTTAGAACAAAGAATATAACGGTGCAGTGAGACCGGCATGCATCTGTAATGTTATTTACGTGAAGTTCAAATAAAGTATAACTGTGTCAGTTTGTTGTATTCAATCCTCGTAATTATAACTGCATATAACTATTGGACAAAAGCAGATTTTTTACGATTAAACAAAATAATCTTACGTCTGTCCAGTCCCGGGGGTCTGGTCGTATCTGTGACGTAGCAACTCTGTCTGCATTCTTCTCTGGTGACGAACACGTTTCGATCTCGTATAGTGTAGCATCCGTATATCTGGGCACACGCTCCGGTCTTACTACTATAGCTGTAAAACAACTTCTTCTGGCTCTCCCGGCACTGTCCTGCTTGTGGACTCATACGGCATTCTACAAAATGTATAAAATATATGAATATGTATGGATTTATCATTACATAGGCGGATACAGGTTGTTCCGTTACGGGGGTCCAATGTGGAATTTGTAATTCATCTCAGAGGGTAAGGGTCTCTATTTTCCAGGTTGAGAGGAGATATCAAGTTTATGTTTTTTTACTATTTCCGCTGAAATAGGTGCCTATTCAATAGACAAACAACAACTACAAACTACAACAAGTAGTGGTCCGGGCTCTTTTTTGTTACCAATGCGAGGTTCTATCCTTAGTCGGTTCATATCAGAGGTTTGAAAAATTGTACTAGAAGCTTCGTCGCTTGGCAGTAAGAATTTAGAGGGTAGTGCTTTACCCGGCGAGCCCAGTGACAGTTTAATGTGATTGAGTGAGGTATCGTACCATGTGTCTGCGGCATGATACTCCAGTGTGGCAGTGCTTAGAATACTGTCTGAAGAAGACACCGATAATTTTAGTTTTAAAACTAATGTATGATAGTCTTACATAATCGTGCAAAAACTTAATTGAAAGTAATCTGAATTGATAGGTAGATTACACTAATTACGAAGAAAGCTGAGAGCTTATATATATAAATCGTTCTCGAGTACGTTTTCTGAGTAGAACCGGTTGTTTTTTGAAAGGCAACTTTGAGCGGGTCGTGTCCATACTGGACTTTTTCAGACATTTCCCATGAGTTATCCGATAATTTCCCTTGCGCAATTTCAAGATATTGGAGATGAATCCAATTACCTCCCTTAGACCGTGATAAAACATACAGGTATCGTTTCGCTCTGACACTAATATTATTAAGTAGGCGTGACGTTTTATATATGCCCTCGGGTGTAATATATCTATAAGTTTTGACAAGGACTTATATAAGTCCTTGGGTTGATAAGCGCGGTTTGGTGTTTTTGATGTGAAGTATAAAAAATAAACTTATGCATTTTACTTAAACGCTAAAATCATTTGATTAAATCTAATGTATAAACATATAACACAAATTCATGATTTTAATTACAAATTTAAATATTCTTTAATATAGTTCATTTAATCACCAGTCAACAGATCAAGATTGATTATATTGTGGTACTATAAATAAATAAAATTATAATGGTTATTTAATTATATAAACTTGTATTTGAAAGGGAGAGAATGACAATGAGAACGGGACAAATGCACTGATATTCAAATGATATTTTAAACTTTACGTTACTTTTTTAGATAAAAAGGCTATGATTGAAACCGCGACATCTGGCGGGAGCGACAAACACTCTGTCTACTGCACTTATCTCTCCCAGCCCAACCCATTCCATTGACAATTTGTTAAAATAAAAAGAATCTAATAGGTGTAGCCAATACATACGAGAAATATCCAATTATAAACAATATCCAACTTTTGACAATTGTTTAATTTGTATGACCGAATTTGCTCCCACTGCAGCCCCAAAAGTTCTCATAGTTACCAAGCGCAACGTCAGTCCCAGGGTCAGGGTTAACTGGTAGAGTGGTGTCAACTGCGCATGTCCGATCACACCCTTCACGTGTCTGGAAGACATTCCTGTCTCTGATACTATAGCAACCGTACAACTGGGTGCACGTCATTGTCTTTGAGCTGTAGCTCCACACCGTTCTCTTCTGACTCTCAGCACATCGACCAGGCGATGGATTCAAATAACACTCTATGAAAATAAAATAAATACAAAACAGGTAAAATCTTCTATATTGAGGAAGAAAATGACCTCAATTTATTTTCCGCGTTTTTCCTGTTTTCTAATACATGACTGTTTCTAAGTATCACATGTTTTAAAAGTGAGCTATGAAATAAAACTAGTAATATTTATATCCTTAACGTCTCCCTTCACAGTTGCGTCTCGTTTTGCCGCGTTATCATAATTGCGCTAAAAATGTCTATGTAATTTGGTTTGAAATCTTTTCAAAACAGTCCATTGTGGATGTGATTTATTGCTGCAGATGAGTGGAACAAAAGCTTGCATATCATATACTGCAATAAGACATCACAGTGAAACGTGACTTTATGGATGGGATTTTAACAAATACATGTATTTGTGAACATTTGAAGACTTCTTTAATTAAAAAAAGATTAGGGCGTCACTGCACTGTCTTTGTTGTTGTTTTTAAAAAAGCTGGCTTACCTAACAGTTATTGTGCATTTTATGCGGGGATACATTCCTGCTATGAAAAACAATATGTGTTTGAATCATTGAGCGAACACCAAAAAGAAACATATGCTAAGCGGGAACATAACTCTAGTCATTAGACATGGAGAGCTAACAAGAGTATTCACAACCGTGTTCTACTGACAAAATAATCAGACAAGTTTTGTTCGAGTGACTTTACTTTTCGTTTAAATACATTTTATTTCAAAATTAGCAAGTGTACAATCATACATACAATAACAATTAGAGAACCAAGTTATTTAATTAGTTAATTTTAAACATTCACAACTCATGAAAAATCCGATATACGGGGTTGAATCTCGCGCTCCGTTTCAAGACCATTAGGCCATAAAAGATTCCGTAATATAACATGAAAATGAGTTTGATTTCACATGCAAAATGCAAAAAATGCTACTTACGTCTATCCATTCCTGACGCGGTGCTCGTGTCTGATATGAAGCAATTTTGGTTACACCCTTTGCTGGTAAGGAACACGTTCCTGTCGCGGACACTATAACAACCATATATCAATGTGCACGTGCCTGTCTTCGAGCTGTAGCTATAGTAACCTCTTTTCTGGTTCTCTTTACATCTACCAGGAGACGGGCTTATTCGACATTCTATAAGTCAATATAAAGAAATAAAAAATCATGTTAAGTAAAGTATTGATTATGAGTTTAAATAAATTAAAACAAAATCGAATTCAAAACAAGCGGTATTTAATTATTTTAAAAGTAGAAAAGACACAAAATCAAAATGTAACTTAATAGAAAGGGAAAAGTAAAACAAAACCTAGAGACAATAGAATGACAATCAGAATCCTCAAATAAAGAATACAATGTGACTAGGCTAATGCACACGGTTATGTCGAACTTAATTAATTAAAACTTAAAAGTACTTAAATACTTAACGGTGAATCTTTGTCTTATTATCTATACTGAGATGAAAACAAATAGAAATATTTGTGTCTGATTCTTCAGTTACGAATATTGATTGCTAGAAATCACCATATCATCAGTTGAAACGTGTGTAAATCAGGTCAAGGCCAGTGCTAGGGGGTGGGGCATTAACGGTGTACACTATTTCATTACCCCTAACGATGCTAATCCACAAAACCAGGTCTGACATTTTTGTATCTTAGTTGCATTTCGTGTTTCTCAACTACAATTTAAATTGTTGCTAGGAGACATCATATAACCCCTCAAAAATAGATTCGATAAAACCGAGTCTATTTTTTCTTTTTTTTTTTGTGGTCTGTATTTCTCAGGGATCCTTAAGGAATATTGTATTATATTTTAATAACCTGACCCACAGTCGATATAATTATAAATCTGAAGTAATTTCACTATCCTATAGCGTGGCGCTGATACATAAAGGCTGTGTTGTATGAATCGGACAGTTGAGGCAAAGCACCGTCGTTGGAAACAAAAAGGTGCTCCGTAGGATAGTCGCATAATGGCGGTAATGAATAATCAGTTTCTTCTTCTTTAAAATTGCATTTTCTTTATTGCAATGCTCGTTTCTTTTATGTGAATGACATAACTGATGTATTTTGTCATGTTTGAATTGCGAATTAAGAAAAAGTGTTATGATTGAAAGTTAAGGTACGAATACATTATTTCTGACATGTATTTTTACTTTGTCAACAGTGTACACACCGAACAGAACACAATCTCTTATATGACACATGACCCCTACTTCTCTCATCATACGTTGGTATAGAAGCGGTTGACAAACAATACCTTGTTAGTTTCATTTCTTTCATTTGAGTCCTTAAATGAACGACAAGTTTGATTTTTTTTATTTACAATAAAATAAAGAACAAAAATCAATGGTGGACTTACAACTTTATAGCCAATGATCTTTATAGACAATGACCTTTATAGACAATAACCTTTACAGACAATGACCTTTAAAGACAATAACCCTTATAGACAATGGCCTTTATAGATAATAACTTTATAGACAATAACCTTTATGGACATTGACTTTTATAGACAATAACCTTTATAGACAATAACCGTTACAGACAATGACCTTTATTGACAATGACCTTTATAGCCAATGACCTTTATAGACAATGACCTTTATAGACAATACCGTTTACAGACAATGACCTTTATAGACAATGACCGTTATAGACAATAACTTTATAGACAATAACCTTTATAGACAATAACCTTTATGGACAATGACCTTTATAGACAATGACCTTGATAGACATAACCTAATATACAATGACCTTTATAGAAAATAACCTTATAGACAATGGCTTACCCGTGGAGAGATGATAACCCTCAGGTAGAGTTGAGATCGTCATGTTCGTATCAACTGCGCATGTTCGGTCACATCCCTCATGTGTCTGGAAGACATTCCTGTCTCTGATACTATAGCAACCGTACAACTGGACGCACGTCATTGTCTTTGAGCTGTAGCTCCACACCGACCGCCTTTGACTCTCGGAGCATCTGCCGGGGGACGGGTTTAAGAAACATTCTGTAAAATAAAACATACTGTAATTATTTTTATACGAACATTATATAAACAAGAATATGACTAGTTTTTACTATTTTTTTAGCTCATTTGCGATGAAAACTACAAGTTTATATGTACGGCTCTCGAGTCCGCTTCCTTGGTAGAACCATTACTAAGTTTTGTTTGATGAGCGGGGGTTCGAGCCCGCAACCTCTGGCGTGGGACGCCAACACTCTATCACTACAACAGCGTAATTAAGTTGAATTGACCTTTCCAGTTGATACATTGACACTTCTCATAAGTCAAATGTAAAAATCGTTATTTTAAGTGTTTCAGTCAATGCGTTTTCATTCTTATATATACAATGTGCATGGCATATTTACAATTAGATATAAGAAGCTCAATCGTTTCAGTGGTATATAAAATCATTTTACATTTGAAATATATTTAACGCAATGAACGACACAGATGCAGTGATATTGTACAGTTAAACATTATCATATTTGGTGTATATAATTATTACTGAGCTACATGTAACGTATGGTCTGTCTAGTTTAAAGGGAGTATATAATGGAAAAACGCTATAAATGTCTTAAAAATAAAATAAATATTAAAATGGATAAAAAGCATCTCATTATCATTAATAAACTTGAAACGAAATTCCCATTATACAAATAGACAGCATTTAATACTGCTTGACGTCATTCGGACTCTAATATGAAACAACTTTTTCTACGTGTGAGCATGTATCAATAGCGAATATACTCGTTAAAAAACAGCCTACGCCTCTATCCCATAAATCCTTTATTTTATTAAAATCCACTATATTTATACTGAAAAAAATGTGTGCCCGTTCAGATTTTGTGTCGCAAACCTCTAAACTGAAATCCTGGATCCACCCCTGAGCTTAACGGATCAATTTGAAATCAAAATGAAAAAAAGAATATAGGTCATAAAATATGTTGCACTTTGAAGCGGAAAATCTATTTTAGTCTAACCTAAGCACGTAACCCAAGTTAGGAAATCCCTTTTTAATAAATTATTTTCGCATGCTTAAATATATATCGTTTTGGCAGTATGGGGTCAGAGAGTATACATTGGCACGATATATTGGAAAAAATATGTGTTCAGCCAATTTTTTAAAAATCCTGATACATTCCCTTTAAAACAGTTTAAGTTGATTTAACACACTTCTCAACACAATGCATGTTATGTATAACAAACAGTTACAAAATATGGAGGAAGACA
>CM055909.1:19750797-19987786 GCA_029582155.1 Panopea generosa
GCTAGCAATAACGACAATAACAATCCTAATGTACAATGAATTAGTACTAGCAATAACAGTCCTTATCTACAATGAAGTAGTACTAGCAATAACAATCCTAATCTACAATGAATTAGAGCTAGCAATAAATATCCTAATCTACAATGAATTAGTACTTGCAATAACAATCCTTATCTACAATGAATTAGTACTAGCAATAACAATCCTAATCTACAATGAATTAGAGCTAGCAATACCGACAATAAATATCCTAATCTACAATAAATTAGAACTAGCAATAACAATTCTAATCTGAATTAGAACTGTCAATAACAATCCTAATCTACAATAAATAAGAGCTAGCAATAACGACAATAACAATCCTAATGTACAATGAATTAGTACTAGCAATAACAATCCTTATCTACAATGAAGTAGTACTAGCAATAACAATCCTAATCTACAATGAATTAGTACTAGCAATAACAATCCTTATCTATAATGAAGTAGTACTAGCAATAACAATCCTAATCTACAATGAATTAGAGCTAGCAATAAATATCCTAATCTACAATGAATTGGTACTAGCAATAACAATCCTAATCTACAATGAATTAGTACAAGCAATAACATAACAATCCTAATCTACAATGAATTAGTACTAGCAATAACAATCCTAATCTAGAATGCATTAGAATTAACAATAACATTCCTAATCTACAATAAATAAGTACTAGCAATAACAATTCTAATCAACAATGAATTATAACTAGCAATAACAATCCTCATGTACAGTTAATTAGAGCTAGCAATACCGACAATAAATATCCTCATCTACAATAAATTAGTACTTGCAATAACAATCCTAATCTACAATGAATTAGTACTAGCAATAACAATCTTAATCTACAATGAATTAGTACTAGCAATAACAATCCTAATCTACAATGAATTAGAACTAGCAATAACAATCCTAATCTACAATGAATTAGAACTAGCAATAACAATCCTAATCAACAATGAATAAGAGCTTGCAATACTGACAATAAATATCCTAATCTACAATGAATTAGTACTAGCTATTACATTTCTAATCTACAATAAATTAGTACTAGCAATAACAATCCTAATCTACAATGAATAAGAGCTAGCAATAACGACAATAAATATCCTAATCTACGATGAATTAGTACTAACCATTACATTCCTAATCTGCAATAAATAAGTACTAGCAATAACAATCCTAATCTACAATGAATTAGTACTAGCAATAACAATCCTAATCTACAATGAATTAGAGCTAGCAATACCGACAATAAATATCCTAATCTGCAATGAATTAGTACTAGAAATAACAATCCTAATCTATAATGAATTAGTACTAGCAATAACAATCCTAATCTACCATGAATTAGTAATCTACAATGAATAAGTACTAGCAATAAATATCCTAATCTACAATAAATTAGTACTAGCAATAACAATCCTTATCTACAATGAATAAGATTTAGCAATAACAATCCTAATCTACAATGAATTAGTAATCTACAATGAATTAGTACTAGCAATAAATATCCTAATCTACAATAAATTAGTACTAGCAATAACAATCCTTATCTACAATGCATTAGAACTAGCAATAACAATCCTAATCTACAATGAATTAGTACTAGCAATAACAATCCTAATCTACAATGAATTAGTACTAGCAATAACAACCCTAATCTACAATGAATTAGAGCTAGCAATACCGACAATAAATAAAAATGAACTAAAACTAGCAATAAAACTCATAAGCAACCATGAATTAGAACAAGCAGTAACGACAATAAGCAACAATGATCAAATCTAACATTACCGACAATAAACAACAATGATCAGAACTAACATTACCGATAATAAACAACGATGAGTTACACGAATCCTCTCTCAGTAAACGCTTGCGTCCACATGTGTCTATGTGAACATGTACACTTGCGTTTATGCAACTTGTGCGTACCCGCATTTGTGTAACGCGTGCGCGCGCGCTCGTGTCTTTATGTGGCGCGTGCGAGCACTTCTATTAGTTTATGTAACCATTTTTGTACAGCCCTATCCACTGCGTTAGAAAGTGAACATTACTGTATAGATATAAACGTGTTTTAAACGTAATCGTTTATTGAGGCTGAGTAAGACTTATTAGATAATTGAATAAGAAAAGAATACTAGTTTCCTTGTATACCTAATACCGCGATATACCTATTACCACAAATGCCAGTATGATAACAATATCCCAGACGCAACGCTCCAACTTTCATAAGCGGTAGTGTCAGAATTTGTTTATATTTCGTATCGGCAACTGTTTATTACTCACCACAATTACTGTTTATTATTAATGTCATTACCTACATGGTTGACAAAGTTTTATACTCACGGTAATAGGTATGACAAGTATATGTTTTTATTAAAGATGTCATTAAAAAGTAAAAAACTACCAAAAATAGTGCCAAGATTGCTGGTATTTATCTTCAATCTCCGAGCTTACTTTCGATAATCGACGAGGTGTTCCGAATGACAGTACAATACAGATGCAACCCACCAGTGATTTTTGTTCTTTATTTATATAAAAAAGGATGAATGCTTTTAATTCATAGAGAGGTACAAAGAAAGAAGTGAAAGTTACATTTTATTTTTTGTCAGTCATTGCACTACCAAAATATGATGAGAAAACTAGGGTCATGTATCATCCAAAAATAGTTTCCTGTTCAGTGTGAACACTGTTCACAAAGTGAAAGTAGACTTCCGAAATTATATAAAAAAACTATTCGTACCTCAATTTTTCTAAGTTCACAATTCAAACGTGAACATGCTTTCAAAGTGTGTATGATATAATCAATAATGTCATTCATATTAAAAACTGAGCATTAGAATAAGAAAAAAATCATTTCTAAAAAGAAAAAAAAACAAGGATTATTTATAACCGCCATTATTCGATTACCCCACCGAAGCTTTTCCTGTTTCCAATGGTGGTACTATATTATGTTACACATACTACCCATGATCATCTTAGACGCTTTCAAACGACGTTTGTATTTTAGAAACGCAAACGTCCAAGTTGATCAAGACTAAGCAAGTGACGTTTGGTGAAAGTAAACGCTAGTGATAATTCTAAGAGTTAAAGATTCACGCGTACGTCAACTATTGATTTGCCTTCATATTTGCGAATGACACATATTCAATGGCTTGCCATTCGTATAAAGATACAAATCAAAAAAAGGAAACTTACATTTCGTTGTTTATTGACATCTGCAGTGCCAAAAACAGTAGGGGTCTTGTTTCATCCAAGTTCAAATTTCAAGGAAATTGCTTTAATACTTTTAGATGAAGTACATAAAATGTCGGGTACATGAAATGTCAGGTGGCGGGTTAGCTGTTCCTTTCAGTATATATAAAGTGTATATATATAAAACAATATTCTTACTGAAACATCGGACAGTTTAAAAAACAAACAATCGAATACACTCGCGTACAGTAGAGTTTATATTTATTATGACCAGCTTTTTTTAAAATGTAGGACAGTTTCAAAATTAAAATAAAACACGTATACTTAGAGGTAAAATTTACGTAACATTTTAGTAAGTGGACCCGCACGCATGTATCTTTAGTCGATGTAAAGTCTATTTTCAATGTCCTCAGCACCTTTAACACTATTTTTAAACTTATTTATTTTACATCAACTGTGAAACAAGTTCTTATAACTTAGACAAATTCATGTCTTTCAGGACAGAACCAGTACTAAACAATAAACATAATGTGGATAAAGTGTCTTGCTCAAGGTTACCGCGGAGGACCGAACCCACGATCCTCAATCTTGGATCTGATGATCTACCGTTGGGCCACTCGCCCATTAACAAAAACGATAATACATGAACTCGTCAAATGAAAGTGCGTCTGTGTTTCACGGGTTTTCCTATTTAAGAAAAGGGAACACTAAATATGTATTTTTGTGCGACTTTAACTCAATTTGTTTATTTCTTAACTTCTTGTTTATAAACAAACCCTAAACCCTCAACAAAGCAAAAAAGAATAACATATTTCCTACAGCTGTTTGGAACATGGAAACTGCCAAATTTCACCGTGCTGTAGCTTGATGGAACATGTACGATGTGAAAGTTCTAGACGTACAACACAGCAGAGGGCAGACCTCATTTAGTAGTTATAAGTTCATATGTTTTATTTTTTTCCCGTCATGCCAGTCGGCAAGCGAATCAATGTCGTTTGTTGGGGTCACATATGTAACTAAAGCACATATGTAACTAAAAGGACACATATGTAACTAAAAGGGCACATTTGTAACTATTTAGAAAAAAAACGACAGGGCACAAATGTAACAAACCGGACACAAATGTAACTAAAATCTTATATGTAACTGAAATGGGCGTATATGTAACTACCACGAAACATGCTAGAATTTTGACAAACAACATGTATTTTACTGTGTGCGCTATACTTTGCGATTGTAATATGTAATTGTGATAGTCTCCAATATATGTTGTTAATACTGATATTGTTAAGTTAGTGTATGTATACTGACCAAAAGAGCTAACCCGACACTCATTATTTTTCGTAATTCATTGTGTTGTCTTAGGTTGTGATCCGGACTACATGTTGAACTTCCTTTAACATTAGTATGGAACATATAGTTTAAGTGCATAGTAAGACGAGTGCTAGTGGTAATTATTCAACCATGAAAATATTCAAAACGACCCTATTAAGGCTAAATATTACTTAAATATTCTCTTGTTAAAGCAGTATGCTCGACTTAAAGTTTACTTTGTACTTGCGTATTAGTTTCTCAGAAAAAAAACTTTAGCCCTTTATTTTTCGGCTAAAATTTTAATCTCAACAATTTGATCGTAAATATTTTCGAATTGAACATTTTTTCTAGGTTCTACAAGTGACGCCATCACGTCACGTAAATCGGAACAGAAAGCATTTCGCGATTTTGCAAAATAATTGAAATATTGCACATATGGATATGACTGTAAAGTTAGTAGGTAGTTCGCAGTTGGTAGTTGGGGATTCGAATAACCAACTACCGACCAGCTGCCAGTTGGGGATTCAGATTCGTTATTATAATTACTATTTGATTTACATATTTTACTCGTGTTAATGTGTTTAAAAATATAATCAATAAAAAATGTATTTAAATTTATATAAAATCTGAATTCCAAACTGGCAGTTGGTTGGTAGTTGGCAATTCGCGGTGAATCCCCTACTGGACATTTTGAATCACCTCCTGGTGAATATACTCATGGTATTGAAGGAACAACGCGGGAACGGTGTTTATTTATTGTTATAAACTGTTTTTCTATAGAATTGATTTGTTATCGAAAGCAAATATCGATTTAAAAAAAATCCGAATCCCCAAGTGACCATTATGAATCACCGTCTCGTGTGTATAATCTCTTTATTGAAGAACCAAACCACCATTGGTGATATTCAATATCATGAACTTGTTTTCTTTACTGAGCTGATATGACAAAATAATAAAACAGCGAATTGGAATTGAAAAAAAAATCCGAATCCCCAACTGGCAGCTGGTTGGAACAGAGTTGGCGATTCACTGCGAATCCCCAACTAGAAACTTTGAATCGCCTCCTGATGAATATACTCATGGTATTTAACAATGCGGGAACGGTGTTTATTCATTGTTATAAACTGTTTTTCTAAAGAATTGATTTGTTTCAAAAACAAATATCGATTAAAAAAATCCGAATCGCCAACTGGCCACTTTGAATCACCGTCTGCTGAGTTGATTCGTTTCATTGAAGAACCTGTCCACCACTGGTGTTATTTATTATCATTAACCTGTTTTCTTTATTGAATTGATATGTTAAAATAATTAAACAGCGATTTGAAGAAAAAATCCGAATCCCAACTGGGAGCGGGTCTGAATTTTCTTCAAATCGATATTTGTTTTCGAAAACAAATCAATTCAATAAAAACAAGTTTATGATAAAAAATAACACACCAGCGCCGGGTTGGTTCTTCAATATACCGAGTATACTCACCAGACGGCAATTCAAAATTTCCTATTGGGGATTCGCGTCGAATCGCCAATTACCAACCAGCTGCCAGTTGGGGATTCGGATTTTTTTTTAAATCGCTGTTTTATTATTCTAACATATCAATTCAATAAAACAAAGTTCATGATTATAAATAACACCAGTGGTGGTTTGGTTCTTCAATATAACGAGTTTACTCACCAGACGGCGATTCAAAATGTCCAGTTGGGGATTCGCCGCGAATCAACAACTACCAACTAGCTGTCAGTTGGGGATTCGGATATTTTTTTTTAAATCACTGTTTTATTATTTTTACATATCAATTTAATAAAAAAACAAGTTCATGACTATAAATAACACCAGTGGTGGTTTGGTTCTTCAATATAACGAGTTTACTCACCAGACGGCGATTCAAAATGTCCAGTTGGGGATTCGCCGCGAATCAACAACTACCAACTAGCTGTCAGTTGGAGATTCGGATATTTTTTTTTAAATCACTGTTTTATTATTTTTACATATCAATTTAATAAAAAAACAAGTTCATGATTATAAATAACACCAGTGGTGGTTTGGTTCTTCAATATAACGAGTATACTCACCAGACGGCGATTATTAATGTCCAGTTGGGGATTCGGATATTTTTTTCAAATCGATATTTGTTTTCAAAAACAAATCAGTTCTATAGAAAAAACAGTTTATAACAATAGATAAACACCGTTCCCGCGTTGTTCCTTCAATACAACGAGTATATTCATTAGGAGGCGATTCAAAATTTCCAGTTAGGAATTCGCGGCGAATTGCCAATTACCAACCAGCTGCCAGTTGGGAATTCGGATTTTTTTATTAAATCGCTGTTTTATTATTTTAACAAATCAATTCAATAGAAAAACAGCATAAAGTAATAATAAAGACACCAGAACGGCGTTGTTTCCACAATATAACGAGTAGACTCACCAGACGTCTATTCAAAACGTTCAGTTTGGGATTCACCGCAAATTGCCAACTACCAACCAGCTGCCAGTTGGGGATTCAGATTTTATATCAATTTACATACATTTCGAGCTGCACGTACAAATAAGCATTTAGCCCAAAACCGACGCGGACGAGTGATTAAAAAAAAGATTATATATATATATATCATTATCTTGACAGACTGTTTGATTCGTAATATGTCAAATAATCATCACAAAACCGCCACAAGGTTTCGTCGTTGCCACTCATCATCATCGTCAACTGTGGAATAAATAAGACAGACACAAGTGTTATCTAAATCTGTATTAACTTTATTAATCGATACCTTCCATTGTAACAAATTATGTGATAAATAAAAACACCGTGATTGAGATGTTACATGTTCGTCAAAAATATGGTATGGTAGTAGTTACATATATGCCCGTTCCAGTTACATATAGGATTTTGGTTACATATGTGTCCGATTTGTTACATTTGTGCCATGTCGGTTTTTTTCTAAATTATTACAAATATGCCCTTTTAGTTACATATGTGTCCGTTTAGTTACATATGTGCTTTAGTTACATATGTGACCCCAACAGTCGTTCTTATTAAACAATAACGGGTCTCGTCTCTTATCAGAACGCCGGAATCGGTTCAGTCACGGAAGGATTGCTAACTGAAAGCGTCTCGAAAGACTCGATTTCGTCTCTAAGAAATTTTTGCCAATATTGAAGTTCAGGAGGCCCGCTCACTTGGTGTTATTATAACGAAAGTCACGAAATATCATAAGAAAAAAAGGGAAAAGAAAAATCACGTGGTAAATACTTTAATAATCCGTTATTATTTTAAGAGTACTGAGCGGTATATACTTAGGGACGTCTTCATTCACTGTTTACACAACATCAGTGATATAGTTTTAACATATAAATTACACAGATCTACAATCCGATTTTGAATCAACAAATAACTGCAAAAAAAACAACATGCAGATGTATTCATAATTATAGGCAGATCCAGAATTTTAGATCAGGTGGGTGTCTACACATTGTAGTGATGTTCAAGATAGTAAACTTTCACATTTGGCTGAAAACACAGCCATAAAGCAATATTTCGTATTATTTATCAAAACGCCATTAGCTCCAACATATCGTAAATGTGTCTCTTTTATTGAGTTTTATTGAAGTTTGATTGATACTTTTATTTCCTCCAGTTTTCAGGAGAGCAATGAAGATATTCCGTGTATAATACTCACTGTTTATAAACTGAAATAAACTTTCATTCTCCAGATTTAACTCTACATTTAACTGCAAATTTTAGGAACGTTTACCGTATTTTATCTGTCCAAAGTACAACAAACTGAAAAAAGCCTTCCATATTCAGTTGGTTATTTGTTATCTATTAATTACAAATCATCTATTGTTATACCAGTAACTAATCAAAACATTGGAAGTTACAGATATGACAATAATACATCATTACAGGATCAGAAAATGTATGGTAAGCCTTCTTATTCAATAGCATCATAATGTGAGCATTTTTTCTCGTCACTTTAAAATGTGCATTAATGTTGCATTAAGTTAATCTGACATAAAAAAGGTAGAGAAGAAAATGCACTTTAACTTTTAATACATAAACTGATAATGCAAACGTATACAATATACAATATAATAATCCCGAAATCTACCGATTTTTGCTGACTTGTAAAAAAATAATGTAGTAGTGTTTCTAAAAAAGTGTAAAAAGGACCAAAGAGATAAACTTTTATTTTAATAAAAATAATATCAATGGAAAGCTTAATAAAATATCTTGTAATGCTGATAAGTACAAATTCGGAATAATGTGGTTGAAATATGGTGCTAGAGATATAATATCCAGTTTCTTAAAAAAAATCTTCATTTTATATAGAACATGTAGAGCAATTAGGTGATTGTCTTAAATATTAAAAAGGACCAAAAATTAATTAATTTAATATTATGAAAAAAAATATCCAACTTGTAGAAAACATTTTAAACAACATTTTATGATGTATACCAATACATCTAACGTTTACCGTCTAAACTTGAGAAATTTGAACAATGCAGCAGATAAACAATACCAAAGTCAAATATCTGCACAAACAAGCAATAACCATATACATATATATATATATATATATATATATATATATATATATATATATATATATATATATATATATATATATATATATATATTAAATCTACTACATCCGCTAACCACGTTAAAACATGCAATGCCATAATGGTTAGAAGAAAGCATTTAGTTAAACACACTTTGTCAATATAGCTATCGTGTTTTCAGTTTCCTAGCAACATAATGAATAATGGTTCACAACTGACGATACTTGAATATGAGTCATGTATAGATAACCCCAGTAACTATAGCAATATGTTACAGAGGATCATGCCGACAATGTAGATATACTTTATTTATTTATCATATTTAATTTAACATTAATTAATGATGAATTTATTCATATTAATTACATAAATGTATATTTTACTAGAGCATAATCCCAATTATGAACATTAACGTTGATGTACTTTTTACTACGAAAAGTGACCTTTTCAATGTAACAATCTAACAACTTTGTTTTTTATTGTATACACCAAACTTGAATCGATTAGTGGCAGCCATTGTAAGGCACGTTTGATTGATATTAATTTTTATATTCAGTTAGCAGTCGCGACCATCTCCTTTTCTGAGACGAAATAGCGGTAACAATTCAGTTAAATCTAAAAGTAAATGGAAATAGATAGTTTGTTGTTTGCTTAAATGTTTATTTATTTTTTTAATTTGCAGGTATGGCTTCAAAACTCAGAAAAGGAAAAAGACAACAAATGTATTTCGAACACCAGGAGCACTAATGCCCACGGCTGGATTATCGGCCTTTGAACAATGAACGATCCCTTATGTTCTCTATATCCCAGTGATTCTCGTTGGTCCACGATGTCCCCCCAGATGGGAGCGCCACCCAACGCCAACCATCTAGATTTTCCCGCACTCCCAAGACAAGGTAAGAGTCACGTGCTCTAATCTTTTGTTATATTAGTCTCGATCATTTCCGGCAGGTTGTGTAGAATTTATGAGGAAGTAAGTTTTGATTGGCTCAGATAAATACACCTCCACATTAACATCTGTTTATAAATAAGAAGAACGTATTTGTCGTATAAAAACAACAAGCAAAAATGAATAATGAAAGATACAGAACATCTGCAGCACTTTTGAATGTACTTGTTTTACAATCGAAGTAAAAAGAATCAGTTAAAACTAAAAGCAATAACAATAATAATTGATAATGATAACGATTATAATGATATCAATACTACTATTAACATTAATACTAATACTAACTGTAGTAGTAGAAGTAATAATAATAATAATAATAATAATAATAATAATAATAATAATAATAATTACAATAACAATAACAATAATAATAATAAGATAATATAGATCTAATAATAATAATAATAATAATAATAATAATAATAATAATAATAATATAGCTATAATAATAACATTAATAAAAATAAATAATAAAAACAATAATAATGATAATAATAATAAAAGTAATAAAACGATATAGATCTAATTATAATAATAATGATAATAATAATAATAATAATAATTATTATAATGATATTAAATAATACAAATAATTATAATAATAATAATAATAATAAATAATAATATTAATAATAATAATTATAATAAAAATATTATGATAATAATAATAAATAGTAATTTAATAATAATAAATAATGATGATAATTATAATAATGATAAAATAATATAGATCTAATAATAATAATATAGCTATGATAATAAAAAATAATATAGCTGTAATAATAATAATACAATAATATAGATCTAATAATAATAATTATAGTTAACCACTGTGATGTTTGTAATTAGCTCGCTAACTGATAACACTGTCGTGCTTGAACAATTATTCAAGATATGTGTTCATGCAGTGAAATTTCAGCTAAATTTAATAATAATTAATCTAAACTAATTGGCCGCTTTCTCTGTGATTTATTATGGCTGAAATGGCTTTTCGTATATAGTTTTTCGTTTTTCATGAATATGTATCCCGCAGTCGTTCCCAGGGCAAGTTTGAGAATTCGACGCCATGAATGCAGCGGCGTCTCTCACAAGCAACATTTCAATGCAGAACTGTGCTCCCTCCATGTACAGTTCAGGCTACGGCCTTTCCCCACAAAGTTCATCACCCCCTACCTTTCAAATTACCAGATGACGTCATGTGGTATCCAGGATATCGGCGATTCATGGCGCGGCACGAGAATCGCGTCGCTGCGACGAAAGCTCTGGAACTTCCCGTTACGTTGTCAGGTTTTCAATAACATGACAAGTGCTGTTCCCATGTGCGAAAAGTTATTATGTTTATAAACTATGTCAAAACTGTCAAGGAAATGGGGACTATTTCCTGAGATGTATATGCGGAAGAATATTCAGTGATGATTTTAACACCTGCACTCATTTTATTGTGCCTTTTTAAACGATGCTGGTGCCACACGCACTCTTGATTACTACCCGAATGTTCGGGGTTACAATAATTACAAAAGACACATGACATACAGGAACCATGCAGAGTTGTGTAGACAGGCTGTACAGAGACAAAACAGAAAGACGGACTTCTTCATCAAACTGTTTAGAATTTTGTGCTTTTATTAATGTAGTTGTTAAATTGTCAAAAAGAACATGTAACTTAGCGGATGGTGCATTTCTAATAGCTGGAACTTGTTTATTGCTTTGTTAATTCAAAGGAATTTTTTTGAAATATGCCTACTGAATGTGTTAAGTAGATTGTAAACTAAAATACAACTCGTGTTCGGCAAAATATCAATAAATCCAGGGGACCAATTACAACTTTCTGTGCGCGTTAAAAGTAATAAAAAAAATCAACATAAAAAAATGTCAGTTTTTGCCATTACGAAGTCAAAATTACTGTCGAAAAGTAAATATAATAGGAATGCATCCATTATTCTATCCAAGAAGCTGATTATTTATCATCTTCCGAATCAGGTCTAATTACCCGCAATGAAATAGCAGGGATTGCTGTCTGTCCCACAATTCATAGCAATTGAATGCTTACTAACTGTGACGTCATTCAAACGTTCAGTTGAAGAAATTGACTAATCAACGTGCTCAAATGTGGCTACATTTATCAAATATATGCGTTCATCATAGTAACAACAGAAGTCGTCTTCCAATGCCCATTACCCGTTCGTTTATTTGTATCCCATTATTTTCATTAACAGCATTTTTTCACTGTTGACCAGTCTATAGGTTTTGATAAAAGTTAATAAAAAACTTTAATTGTCTTATTTATTTGCTCTCTCAATTCATCAATTCGCAACTCTAACATGTGGCCCGAAAGCCATAAAACAAAAAAAATAGGTTATATAAGAACATTACCTTTTACACTTAGTACAATAAAACCGGAACCGGAAATACGTCATCTTAATATAAAATAGCGGGAATAAATCAAAGTCTTAAAAGTAAAGAAATGAAGCATTCCAAAAAGTGATACAAAGAAAGCCACATGCTAAAGGTAATACTAAGGCTTTAGCATGAATAAGGTAAACACACCAAGTTATACGAAGAACTGGTGTTGGACATTATCCAACTATACAAAAGAAGAAGAAGAATATATGCGGGCAGTGGAATGCGAGTATATGATCTACGGGAGAGAAGGAAGGGACTCCGCATCTTCAAGGTTATATACATACTTTATTTATTGATTCACTCATGCATTCATTCATTTATTTTATTTTATTTTATTTTATTTTATTTTATTTTATTTTATTTTATTTATTTAGTTAGTTATTGATTAATTGATTTATTGATTTAATTATTCATTTATTCATTGATTGATATATTGATTAATTATTTTATTGATTGATCTATCTATCTATCTATCTATCTATCTATCTATCTATCTATCTATCTATCTATCTATCTATCTATCTATCTATCTATCTATCTATCTATCTATCTATCTATCTATCTATCTATCTATCTATCTATCTATCTATCTATCTATCTATCTATCTATCTATCTATCTATCTATCTATCTATCTATCTATCTATCTATCTATCTATCTATCTATCTATCTATCTATTTATTTATTTATTAATTGATTCTTTTGATTGATTTTTTCTTTTAATTCATTTTTATTTATTTATATTCTCACCAAGTTCATATGTGTACCCTACACACCAAGTACATATGTATACCCTACACACCAAGTACACATGTGTACACTACACACCATGTATATGTAGCTCTACACACCAAGTATATATGTGTACCCTACACACCAAGTACATATGTGTACCCTACACACCATGTACATGTAGCTCAACACATACAATGCCAAGTAACAAAAATATTCTTCATTCCAGTGGCAGATCCAGGAAATTGACTTAGAGGGGGCGGGATGGCAGGAGTTTCAGAAAAAAAAAGACGCCAAATTGCGCCATTTGACACATATCTGAGGACATTTTGATACAATTTGGAGACATTATCTAATTAACGAATATGATTAAATGCAACACATCGCCAGAAAAAGCAAGAGGGCCAGAATGGCCTTAAGTCACTCACCTGTGGCAGAGGAAACAATGCCATAGGGGGCAATTTTTGCAAGTGCTAGAGTACATAAATTCATATAATGCATTTTTTTCGATTCAAGGATCATAACACACGACATTAATTATCCAATTTGGTCAGTTCAAAATCTTGTCCGTGATAATATTATGGTAACATAAAATCTTTGTAAGTTTAATGAAGATCAAATAGCTAGAGTGCACACAACATCAAATATACACACTTTTTGACAATTAAAAGGCCTTAACTCTGACATAATTTGATTGGCCAGTTAAAAAGCTCATTCAATATATTATGGGTACATAATAACTGTGTAAGTCTGTAGAAGATTAATGAAAATTGCAAGTGCTAGATGCACACAAGGCCAAATAAAACATTTTTTGACAATTCATGGGCCGTAACTCCAACACTTATTATCCGATTTGGCCTACACTTGTCCTAGATATTATAGTTATATAGTTACTGTGTTAGTTTAATGAGGATCAAATAAAAAAACAGCAAACGCTAGAGTGTACCCAACATCAAATAACGAATAGTTTATTATTCAAAGGCCAGAACTATGACAATAGTTACCCAGTTTGACCAGTCCAAGATATTATGGTTATATAACTACTATGTAAGTTTGGTGGACATTAAAAGAAATCTGTGGTTACTATAATTCACACAAGATCAAATTATGCAATATTTGATGATTCAAGGGCTATAACGCAGACATTAATTAACCAGTTCAGGAACCCTGTCCAAGATATTATGGTTATATAACTACTGTGCTAGTTTACTGAGGATCAAATGAAAAATGTGGTAAATCGAGTGCACACAAAGTGAAATAATGCATTTTTGAATGTTTCAAGGGCCATAACTCTGACATTGATTATCCAATTTGGCCAGTTCAAGAACATATTTGAGATATTATGATTATATAACTACTACATACGTTTAGTGAAGATCCAATGAAAAATGCAGATGCTAGAGTGCACACAACAACAAAGTTAACAGATGAATGAACGTCGGACAACAGGCGATCCGAATAGCTCATCTTGAGCTTCGCTAACATGTTATATTTTACCCATTATATTCAAGTTTTCATTAACCCATTTATTATAAAATTATTACAGCCAAATTTTTTATGTTTTCACGAGTCAGGTCGGGTATTTTAGTCAATACCGTGTCTATCAGTACAGGGGTCACGAGTTCAAATTCCTGCCCGGCCACAATCTTCATTATGATTGATATACAACATTGCATCTCCTTGCCATTCATCCTTCACCCCCTCACCTCTGGTTCATTTTGGGAAATTATAAGTTACTCGCCGAAATGGGTGTGCTCGAGTATTGATAATCCTTCCAGGATCCCAGAAAAGAGTGGTTAGGTAAACTGATCATCAGTTAGCCCTTGATGTCATAAAAATGACGCTAAATATTCAAACATAACTATTCAATATTCATGTTTTCATGACATTTTACGGTGGTTTGTAACATCATATGAAACAAAGAATATTTCATGTTTTTAAATACTTTATTATAAGGCTTTCAACATTTAATACATTGTCATACAATTGCAAAGTAAATAATGTAAACAATTGCAATATATGTAATGAGATAATGATTTCATCTGACATTTATATAAAAAAAAAAATAGGCACATCACAATGAATAATAAATGAATGAGTTTTTCATTGTATACCAACACTAAGCTGTATAACAGGGACAACCTGCATCATCAAATGAACATGCAGAATGAATAACCAAAATGTACAAACTGCATAACAAGTTCACATTTTTTACAAATCCTGTCATTTATATTTCATAGTTTCAGCGCGATGTAAAAACAGTATTATCTAATTTTGAAAGACATGTTCAATGACTTTTAAATTCAATTCTGTTGAATTACATTATCACATTTTCAATGTTTTAACATCAAATTAATGTCAATGAGTTGTGCAAATCAATCATATTATCAAAATATCAAATAATTTAGTAATAAATAAAACGTAACTATTGGTAGAAAAAATTGGCTGTACTTGTCAGGACAAATAAAAACCTGACAGGAGTTTAAGTATGCGAATACTGAATGTATTCACAATATGTGGACGGCACTTCTCGCATATTGTATGGTACTGAACAATCACTTGAACATGCTCTTACAGTTAATATTCATCGTCTTTTTTATGCCATCGAGAGCTTAAAGACGATCAATTAACCTAACCACTGTTTCCTGGAATCCTGGAAGGTTAACCAGTACTCAAGCACACCCCATCGCCACACGTAAGTGATAACTTACCAACTAGAATAAGAGGTGGGAGACAAATGATAATGAGATGCAATGTCTTGTGTCAATCATCACGGAGACTGTGACCGACCCCTGGATTGATAGTCAGAGAAATGAGCTAATCGGGTCCGGTTCTTACCATTTAAAATTTTATGCAGAAATCTCTGGTTGAAATAAAACAAAAACAATTATATGGTTTGGGATAAATAATGCTTTAAATTATGTATGGATGTAGATTTAAATTGAGAACGGGAGATTTTACAGTCCTAATGGAATTAATATGTCTACTAATCTAATAATATGATTAAATTAGAAAAAAATGCAATTAAATTAGTGTTACGCGGGTTCAATGAATCCTAACCTCTTTTAGAAAGATATCAGTTATAAAAAATTAACAATACCAAACCTTAATCATTTGTTTTCGTCATTACACAACCAATCTGAAGACCAAGTTAAGTTGTTACAAAACATGTTTTAGTTTTCAAAGGAACAACAAGATAAAAGAAGTATTGCTACTCAAGACTACAAATATGGGAAACTAAGAATTATTATTGATTGAATATTTAGCGTCATTTTTATGCCATCGAAGGCTAACAGACGATCAGTTAACCTAACCACTGTTTCCTGAGATTAACCAGTACTCGAGTACACCCTATCTACGCAAGTAACTGATAACTTCCCCCCTTGAATCAGCGGTGAGAGACAAATGAAGTTTATTTTAAAAACATATTTAATATAATTATATGAAATTAATTAACACAATTAACAATCGTAAAATAAAAAATAATAAAATTAAAGAATATTTCAAATAAATATTTTATATAATCATATGAAGTTAATTAAAACAATTGCCAATTGTGAAATAATGGTTAACTATATTCCAAATATATATTTTATATTATCATATGAAATTAAATAAAAGAATTAGCAATAGTAAAATAAAAATAAAATATATCCAAATACATATTTTATATATTTTTATGAAATTAATAAACATAATTAGTAACTGTAAAGTAAACATGAAGTATATTCCATATACATATTTTATATAACTATATGAAATTAATTAAAATAATCAGCAATTTTAAAGTAAAAAATAAGTATATTCCAAATAAATATTTTATATAACTATATGAAATTAATTAAAACAATTAGCAATTTTAAAGTAAAAATTAAGTATATTACACATATATATTTCATATAATTATATGAAATTAATTAAAACAATTAGCAATTGTAAAATAACAATTAGGTTTATTCCAAATAAATAGTTTATATAATTATATGAATTTAATTCAAACACTTAGCAATTGTAAAATAAAATTCAAGTATATTCCAAATACATATTTTATATAATCATATGAAATTAATAAACACAAATAGCAATTGTAAAATAAACATTAAGTATAGGCCAAATAAATATTTTACATAATGATATGAAATTAATTATAACAAAAATTAATTATATTCCAAATAAATATTTTATATAATTAAATGAAATTAATTTGAACAAAAAATAATTATATACCAAATAAATATTTAATATAATCACATGAAATTAATTAAAACGATTAGCAATTTCAAAATAAAATTTAAGCATATTCCGAATACATATTTTATATAATCATATTATATGATATTAATAAACATAATTAGCAATTGTAAAAAGAATTAAGTTTAGCCAAAATAAATATTTCAAATAATTATATTAAATTAATTAACACCATTAGCAATTGTAACATAAAAATTAAGTGTATTCCAAATAAATACTTGATTTAATTATATCAAATAGATTAAAACAATTAGCAATTGTAAAAAAAAATTAATAGAAATAAAGTATATTCCAAATAAATATTTCATATAATCATACGAAATAAATTAAAACAATTGACAATTGTAAAACAATAATTAAGTCTATTCCAAATACATATTTAACATAATCATATAAAATTTTAATAAAAGAATTAGCAATTGTAAAATAAAAAAATAAATATATCCAAATGCATATTTTATATAACCATGTGAAATTAATTAACACAATTAGCAATTGTAAAATAAAAATTTAATTCTATTGAAAATATATATCTTATATAAATATATGAAATAGCTATTTTTAAATAAAAATCAATTATATTGTAAATAAATATTTTATATAATTAGATGACTTTAATTAAAGCAATAAGCTTTGTATAATGAAATTTTAGTTTTTTCCAAAGATATTTTTTATATATTCATATGAAATTTATTAACACAATAAGCAATTGTAACATAAAAATAAAGTGCATTCAAAATAAATATTTTATAAAATTATATGAAAGTATTTATTACAAAAAATAATAATATTCCAAATAAATATTTTATATAATGATATGAAATTAATCTAAACAATTTGAAATTGTGAAAAGTTTTTCAGAATATACCAAATAAATAATTTATATAATGATATGAAATTAGTTATAAAAAAATTAATTATATTCCAAATAAATATTTTATATAATTATATGAAATTAATTTGATCAAAAAATTAATTATACAGCAAATAAATATTTAATATAATCTTCCGTGGCCAATTTTCACGCTTATACTTTCTTTTTATTTATAAAAAACATGATTCCCTTTTTAAAAAGATCTCCACCGGACTACAATACTCCAATAAAACTTTTTCTGAGTGCAAAATACTTTCAACTAATTGCTAAAAAGATAAGAGATATTGTGGTTTAATGTAAATTTGCAAAGTCAATTAGGTTTGTAGCGTTCCAGTTCCATTCGAGATAAAAATTCGGATTTTTACGTGTCGTTAATCTCATTTAAAGATTGGTTTAGCGTAACCCTCAGGTGCAATCGATCTTCTAACGTTTCGTATTTTATGAAAGTACAATGTCATTGTGTCATATCTCTGAAAGGAAGCACCTGTCACACGATTTCGCTAATTAGTGTTTGGAATGGTACCAAAACTTAATTTACTAATCTATTGTTTTAAATTTATTTAACTAAATTATCTCTTTATCATCTCCCTTTCATATCAGTACATTCAATTTTTAAGTGAAAGTCCACCATTGGTTTCTGTTCTTTATTCTATAGTAAATAAAAATATGTTGGCATAATTGTCATTCATAGAAAAACCCAGTCGAAGAAGTGAAAGTTGCATTGTATTCTTTGTCAACCTCTGCACTACCAAAATATGATGAGAAAAGTAGGGGGTCATGTGTCATCCAAGGTTTTTTTTTATTTCTGTTCAGTGTGTACACTGTTGATAAATTGAAAGTTGACTTCCGAAATATTCAATAGGAAATGACGATATTTCACTTATATCAGGTTATATTGGCATCCACTTTTATTGGTGGAGGTCGATCTCAAAATGAGTCTGAGTAGAACCGCAATCCTTCCACAACTAACAAGTAAGACTTTTTTACATATAATTTTTTCGAACCGAGCTAGACTCGAACCCACGTTTTCCGCGGGAAAGGGTTAGTATAACCTTAAAACATAACGTTAACATGATAATAACTATGAAGTAATGCACATATGTTTTGTTTTCTTTGTGTTGTTTTTAACAATGTTTCCGTTATATCGCGACGGTGTTTGCTTGAGACAGTATTCCAGTACCATTTTTCACGTCCTTGGTATGCTCCTGCGGCCGAACCCACGACCTTTCCCATTCGAGGCGGACGCTCTTACACTAGACCAGATTGCGGCCAGATGACACGGTTCTCTATGATTTACAATTGTTCAACAAAAATACCCTATTAGTGAAAAACGTTATACCTACACTCACTGACCCCAAGAATTAGTGTATCTGGTGTACTTTTTTAAATAGAAAGAAAGAGGAACGTACGAGTATTTCAGGACAAGTGGTAAAAAACATATACTTGGACTTGTTCTCAATTTATTAGAAGTATACCCTGACTCCTTACACCGGCCGGCCCCGCCAAACTCTCACAACCAACATATTGTAAATGTGCCGTGGGATCTGCACAGGAACCCCACACTTCGACCCCTCAGTTGCTGAAAAGCACGGATATGCAGGTGGAAAACATCGCGAAACATAGATGTACTTTAATTAGATACATTCCAATAATTAATTGTGATTGCTGTCCACCTTAGGCATATTACTTTATTTTACCTACCATACCTGAAGATAAACACAAGACGCTTTTAATTAGACTGTCTTGTTCTATTTATCCCTACATCCGTTACGTTTCACTCGAGTAGCCCCTCCCTTTTGTTTGCGATATTTTGTAATTTGGTGGTTTTCATACTTTATCATATTAAAGCCGAACTCCACAAGCACAGTCGGTAACGTGTCTTACAATAGATCCAGGGATTGTGAGTTTGAATCCCTGCCATGCAATAGTCTATTGTTATGATTGGTCACAAACGTTGTTCTCTGACAATGAATCACTAAAATGAATGAATGAATAAAAATATGAATGAATAAATAAATAAATTAATAAATGAATGAATGAATGAAAGAATGAATAAATCAATCAATCAATCAATCAATCAATTAATCAATAATTAAATAATTAGTTAAATAAAGAAATAAATCAACAAATAAATAATGAATAATTAAATAAATCAATAAATCAATAAATCAATCCATATATCAATCAACATATCAATCAATCAATCAATCAATCAATCAATCAATCAATCAATCAATCAATCAATTATTCAATCAATCAATAAGTAAATCAATAAGTAAATCAATCAATCAATCAATCAATTAATCTATCATTCAATAAATCAATTTATCGATCAATCAATGAATGAATTAATCAATAAAACAGTAAATAATCAATCAATCAATCAATCTACCAATCAATCAGTTAAACCATCAATAAATGAGTAACCATAACAATTAGAAGTAGACCATGTACAAACATATATTACTATTATTGTATGAACATCTTCATGGATGTATGATTTTGATAAAAATCATTTTCACCATACCTTCGTCATTCAGTACAGTATTCAAAACAACAACTATATAATTTTATATTTGTCACAATTTCAGCCCAGGAAAGATATTGTATGAAATTCAGGCGACCAATTAGAAGTTGTGTTAAGTCTATATATTTAATATACTGTGCTGCAGATAGCTAACACGTTACGACGTAGAGTGAATGGCTCCAAGGTCAAAGTTCAAGGGTTCTCAACCAAACGTGAAATTTCTATCTTTGACATACTGGCGACCGATCCTCAGAAACGATCCGAACACTCATGGCGAATATAACAACACGCATGCTGGTTCCGGGAGTCGCTCTAACCAAACAACCACAGCGGCAAAGCTGACAACAACTATTGGTGTGACGGAGAACCTAGCATGACAGCGGTCAACGTAACAAATAATAGACTGAGCCAGAGTACAAGACCCATTCTTCAAAATGTCGTTGTGCAAAAAGATTTAAACTTGGTTGTTGTGTAAAGTAAGTTAATTTCCTCTGAAAGGATATAAATGGGAAATAACAAATGTGGTTGCTTTAGACAAGTGACTTCTTAATAGAGGTGACCGCTTATACAGTTTTGACTTTATATAGTAGTTTATACTAATTTATTTTAACTTGATTGTGTTGAAAGCTCAGAGCTTAAATGAATCGCTCTATCGTCCGCTTCCTAGGTAGAACCAGTACGGAGTGTTGTTTTATGAGAGGCATCGTGCCAAACTGGGATCAAACCCGCACCAGTACATCATCACTTAGAGTTATTATAAACTATAGGGACTGAAAGACAGATATGTGCAGAGCGAGACCTCAACCAGATGGCATCATTCACATAAACAGGGAGTTTAAGAGTTGTTACATGATGCAGACACTTGTCAGATAATATAACATGTGCATGGCCCCACGTTTTGACTATCAATTCGGAGGTTGCTAGTTCAAATCACTGACCATTCACAGTCTCTATGACGATTGATATACACCATTGTGTCTCCATGTCATTCGTCTCTAATTAAAGTGGAGAAGTTATCAATTATTTGCAGATATATGTGTGCAGGAGAAATAATTAACCTACCAGAATCCCAGAAAAGTGGTTATGTTAACTGATCATCTTAAGTCCCCGATGTTTCCTTGCTATCAATTCCGTACGTTCGCTTTTTTATTTTTTTTAAGTTCCAATTATAAATCCCCAAAGACTGATAACTTAATGTAGACAAAAAGTGACCAGTGAGCGACCGGACCTGAATGAGTGGTAGCCGACCTTTGGGCGGTCAACACTTATTAGCCAACGACATGTCTGAACTTAACTTATATATAACCATGGCGGCGAAAACCTTTTATAAACTATCGCGATTTTTCTTTTAGTAGAGAAGTCATAATCGCATTTTTGTGATTTTATGTGTATTTCCCCTTGTTTTTTCTTCGTTATTTTTCCACCCCACCCAATAAATTAATGCATGTCTAGCAAAAAGTATCTATACCTGGTCATACTATAAGACACCGACTACAGGACAGTTATTTCTAATTTAACTTTGCATTACAAGTTTAAGATGTTAAGTTGCCATTTTCGAGACGGGCCGAGCCCTTTTGTATACACGTTTATACTTTCCATAATATCAATTGTGCAATGTGTGTATATGTTGAATGAATACACTTAAATACGTAAGAAACGCAACACTCATATAAACAACAATAAAACATCGAGTGCATTATCGATTTTATTGCAATTTAATTTATTTCATAATGTAACATCTTACTTCCTTTTCTGGAAAGATTCATAAAAATATTTTGCGATTATCACTTCTTTTTACTTATTTGAAACAATACAATTCCCGTTACCTAAATTCACAAAAACGACACAGTTTTATTGTCTGTATAAATTCGATTAGTTTATTGGTTTATCTGTATTTTGATATTGAGATTACTGTTCTATGTTTTTTATTCTTTCATTTTCGCAATAAAAGTATTAAAATCAGCTTTCAAGTACTCCTGAAGTGCTTGTTCAAAAGTGGAACAACAAACCACGCCGGATTTTAAATAATACCCATTCAATGAGAAATCGCTGTCGTGTGTGCTTCAATGCATAACGAGACTATACAAGATATTGATTTTGTGAATTGAGGACACAGGGGTTGTTTGTTTCAAATGAATAAAAAGAAGTGATAATTGCAATAGATTTTACGAAACTTTCCAGGAAAAGTAGAAAGATGTTATATTATCAAATACAATAAATATTTCAAAAGATCGATACAGAATTCAGTTTTTTATGACTGTTTATCTGAGTATTCCGTTTCTAAAGTCTTTCGGTGTATATTTCAAATGTGTTGTTACTGTATGCAATAAAATATGATAAAACTAAACAAGCAAATTTAGGGAATGTATGTCCCTCGCTTTGCAATGAAAAGAAAAAGGTATATTGAAATTTTTCTGTAAAGTAGGTCACAGTGGCCCATTTTTCACAAAACGTACTGGAAGCATTATTTTTTACATTCAATGACCACTATTTGTAAATATTGCCAATTATGCTGGAATTCGAAATAAGCGTACGTGATATTCATAATTCTCGGAAGTAATCGAATTCAGGTTACGGCTAAACATCATTGATTTTCTTGTTTCGGAATACTCCAAACAAGTTTGCCTCTTATTTCTTGTTTGAGAGCCTTGGGTAAGAGATCGAACATTTCCCTTTCTTTTTCAGAAAAGTTTGACATTTTCTTCCGAATATCCCTAATGAGTTTTTGTTTGAGTTAAGTGTCGGTCTTAAAATACTTGTAAAACAAACGTAACCGCCTGAACGGTGAATTGACACTCGCCACATGATGTATTTGATCCGCTGCAACAAGAGTAACACGCTTTGGAGATGGAGTACCAGACGCAACACCATATGATAAGGACCCAACACCACTGACAGTACCATTGTCTATTTCTTATCTAAGTTGATCGTAAAAGTTGTTATTCTTAATTTCCAGATCAAATCGCATAAGCACTTTATCCGTTATTTCATCATGAGCTGCTACCGAGACCGAGTAGACCTCCATCCATGTATTCATCTTTTTAACAGGCAGCTCCGAGGCCAAGATAAAACACGTTGTTCTCAATTCTGCCATTTTATATGTGTCAGCGAGATGAAGATGTCGAATTTTTTTCATCACTTGTAATATTATCATTTTTTGTATAAGGAACTCATAGTATTTTTTTTCAATTCATCAATCTGATATTCGTCGGCAAGTGAAGTTTTGCAGACATTAATCCCTAAAAAAAAAAAAAAAAAAGTTATGCTCAGCATGCGGAAATAAAACAAGAAATAAGAAGATCTGTTTTTTCTGAAGAACAAACGAACACGAACGCGCTAGCAAGTTCGTAAAATGACGTAGAACAGCATCAATTAATCCATATATATACAATACACATAGTATGTATTGAATTGATAAAAAGTTAATTGTCCATACATGTGACATTTTTAAGGAAGTTCGGATAAATACATTGTAATAGCTTAACGAAATCCTCCAACTTTTTCCCTCGAAGTTCAATCCGATCTTGTACTTTTTCCTTAAACTCTGATTCAAACATGGCGCTAAAGACAGGCGAGGCGAATGATAGAGACCTGCTTTACACACGTGAATTTCTTCGTCTTCTATTGCAAGAACTAAATCTGAAGTCTGTGTCTTGTCCCTGAAGAATTGATGTTGTCCATCGTCACAGTCACGGATAATATCATCCGCCCCACCGACGTTCCTTACATTTACTTTGTCCTCGTTATCATCAATTTCTTGACATGACATTTTGAAAATGTTAGAGTTGTGCCTGAACAAACACAAATGTTTACACAAACAGAAATATATTTGGTAAACCAATCGATCGTTTTAATCGATATGTAGATTTAGATCTACACACAATATCAGACGAATGTCAAACAAATAATAACGTATCCTATCTGGTTATACGTTAGATCAATAAAGTATATCCGATTTTAAATCCAATTTCACATTATATTTTATCGACAATTTCAAGTACAATTATGTCTGTAAAAATGTAGTTTAGACATTCATTAAAGATATGTTAAGGACTCAATTAATAATTTTATATTTGAAAATTATTTTGATAATTATTATGTAGTTTTTTGCTAGGTCTCATGAGAAACCGACCCTATATAAGGGTCAGTTAATAAATTCACTCTTGGCGCTGCTATATTGAAACGTCACGATCACGTGTTAAAAACACGGCATTCACCACATGAAGGTCGCCACTGTCTAAACAGTGCATTATGGGAATGTACAAACTGGTATTGATATAAAAACCTAGTCATGTTCCGGCTGTCTGACCACTTTCCGGCTAAATGGAAAATTTAAATGCAACCGAACCCATAACAAAATTAAACAGCTACAGTTGTTTATTTTACTCTATAAGGATAGTTTACCGGTGTGACATATTTTCAGCACGTCGTCAGATATATATCGCCTAACATTGACAAATTTTGGAAAAACAGTACTTTTTAACTGCTTTTTTTTTTTCAAAAAAATATATCCACAAATTAATTAAAAATATGTATACGAATTATTTAAAATATATTATGATCACAGTAGTAAATTGTATAGAACATAGTGCTCAGTAAGTATGTTAGACAATATATAAGGTAAGTTATGATATCACATATACAAATGGCAATACATAATGATTGAGATCAGTACACCTTAACATCAAGATTACTATCAGGCACCACATTTGCATTTTCCCTACAGCCGGGAGTTCGATGTTTCAGCCGGAACATTGTCGGGCTTAATTAGGGGGGGGGGGTTATTATTTGAGCACAATGACATCGTGATTGGCCATATCTGATGAAGGACAATGACTTTCCTTCTACACATACACAGACAATAGAGCTAAATATGATTTATATGTAATATCTTTAAGTTATATGAAAATCATAAAAAGGACCGCATACCATTTTCCTATTCAGTGATTCCTGATAGCAATGTAAGCACTGAAATCTAAATTAAGAGGTTAAATAGCATTGAATAATTTTTTATTTTTTATTGTTACTCGATTAAAATGTGTTCTTTTTAACCCTTAGCAATTTGAAAACAAGCAGTGTGTACTAATCTAAGATGCAAAAAAACAACTTAAAGAAAAACTTATATGGAGCACAGTCATAGGCTCATAGTTTCGTAAGACTATCAGATACAACTTATCGCACTAGGATAATTTTCAATGAAACCTAACATCTCAGAATCCAATAAAACAATAAGTATATGATACTCATATCCGTCTCATAGGGTAAACATATGTATGTCTTTTCATGTGTGATTCAATTGCCAGTGTTGATGTGTCCGCGACATTACGAATTTTAATGACGGGGTAATTACTGTCAACGCCCACACAAAACCTGAAACTATTTAGAGTCATTGAAAAATAATTCTCACGTTTTCAAAACTCAAGTTTCATTTTAAATGCTTGGAAGGAAGGTTAGGTATTTCCCAATATTTAGATACACTTTCGTTTTGCAATAATTATGTTCAGTAGTCTTGGTCACAGCGAGGCTTGTCTTCCCGAAAGACAAAACAGAGAAATACGATTTAATTGGTTTCGATATATTTCATCATTGTAGCCAATATCTTAGCAACAAAGCTGTACATTAAACTTGTTCATTTTATTTTTCCTATAATTTTTTTATAATATATTACATGTAATACCTATCAAAGGTTATGACATTATTAACTTCTATAGATTTCGTGTTGTTGTTTTTTTCAAATTAGAAAGAACATAACATTTATAAGGGATATAATTGGTATTGAAATCCATTCAAAATAATGTAGTTTTCCTATCCTTATAATATTGTATCAAGTAAGTAGGACATATTTAACAGAAGACATGATATTTTAGAGAAAATATGTTTGAAAAGTATTTTAATGATAGTTACGCTTACTAACTCGCAAAAATTCTTAATCGACAAACAACATATTTCGATATTTCAGTACAAATCTAATTCGTCCTATTAGTTATTCACAAAAAGTATTGAGTGCAACTTTGATTTATCATTTATCGCCTTGTTTCGGAACACTCCAAACAAGTTTGCCTCTTATTTCTTGTTTGAGCGTCTTTGGTAAGAGCTCAAACATTTCCCTTTCTTTTTCAGAAAATGATGATATTTTCTGCCGAATATCCCATATGAGATCTTGCTTTAATTTAGTGTCGGTCTGAAAATACTTGTCAAGCAAGCGTAATCGTCTTAACGGTGAAATGTCTTTTTTGGTATTATGCTGAGGCCCTGTCGACATTCCGGAAGCAGTATCAAATAAACCTGTGTAATTAGACAGACCGAAACTACTTGTAGTTGGTGGAGAAAATACAGTATGGTTTCTTACACCTGTTTCAGTGGTCAATGTCATTTTTGATTTAAGCTTACTGTAAAATTCGCCTGTCAGTTGATCTTTCACGAGGTCGTTATCCTCATTTTCCAGTTCAAATCGCATGAGCGCTTTAGTCTTAACTTCATCTCGAGATGCTTCCGAGACCGGGTAGACCTCCATCCATGTATTCATCTCTTTAACAGGCAACTCTGAAGCCAATAGAATACACGCTTTTCCCAATTCTGCCATTCCATATTGATCAGCGAGATGAAGATGTCGAATTACTTCTTCAGCATTTGTATTTTTATCCACCTTTTGAACTAGAAACTCATGACATTTATTTTTCAATGAATCCATTTGATATTCATCAGCAAGTGGAGTTACTTTGTAGACATTAGCCTCTGAAATACAAAACATATATTTTTCATAATAAGAGAACATAACATAAACATTATTATAACACAGTGAAAACAACTGAATCGAACTGACCTCTAAAACATGGTAGAGCTACAGTTCAGCGTAGAACCACGCAGTACCACACAACGTAATTTAATCACTCATGCGCATCCACACGTACGTACGCCATGGGCGCAACGAACACATCACAATACGAAACAAAGAGGCCAGTGAGAGGTCAGTGTTTATACATGTGACATACACTACCACCACCAATAGTGTTTCTTTCAATCAGCTACGGACGCAACGAACACAACACAACACGAAACAAAGAGGCCAATGAGAGGACAGTCTTCACACAACTGGCATACACTACTATCACTTTTAATAGTGTTTCTGTCAATACGGGCGCAACGAACACAACACAACACGAAACAGAGAAGCCAGAGAGTGGACAGTGTTTATACACGTGACAAACATTACCGCCATCAATTATGTTCCATTCAATCAGCTACGGGCGCAACGAACACAACACAACACGAAACAGATAAGACATTGAGAGGACAGTGTTCATACACTTGACATACAATACTACCACCACTAATAGTGTTTCTTTCAAAACGAGCGCAACGAACACAACACAATACGAAACAAAGAGACAAGTGACGGGACAGTGTTCATACACGTGGCATACACAACTACCATCAACAGTGTTTCTTTCAATCAGCTACGAGCGCAACGAACACAGCACAATATGAAACGGAAGAGGCCAGTGAGAGGACAGTGTTTATACACGTGACATACACCACTACCACCAATAGTGTTTCTTTCAATCAGCACGTCTATCTGATGTGTCAGTTAATGCTTACTTCAGAAGTTTAATACGTGTTTAAAAATTAACTTTAATGTTTTAATCGTCTTTCAACCAGCCAGTGTCAATTCCTGGTAGATTCAATCAATGTAGTCATAGATCTCATGTCACAAAAAATTAAGTGCTCTGTGCCATTATCATGGACACAATGTGTACACGTTTAAAAGCAGTTAATTGATATATAGGGTTAACAATGCAGATATTATGTCCTTGTACATTTCAAACTAAACCTTAATCGTTAAAAAGATAATCGTCCATACCTGTGACATCCTTAAGGAAGTTCGGATAAATACACTGTAATAGCTCAACGAAGTCCTCCAACTTTTTCCCTGGAAGTTCAATCCGATCTTGTGCTTTTTCCTTAAACTCTGATTCAAACATGGCGCTAAAGACAGGCGAGGCGAGTGAGAGAACTGCTTTACATACGTAAATTTCTTCGTCTTCTATTACCAAAACTAAATCTGAATTCCGTGTCTTGTCCCTGAATAATGGATGTTGTCCATCGTCACAGTCACTAATAGTTTTCGCGCCACTTTGGTTCATTACATATAAAGTGTCCAAGTTACGGTCACTTTCTAAAGAAGTCATTTTCTTCAATAAACGTCCGCCAGTAATAAAGGAACCGTCCGCCAGTAACAAAGGAACAATTTAGACGAAACGACGAACTTCTTTATTTATCAAAATAAACACAATGTGTAATGCGAAGCAAATGGCGGAAAGATAGTCAAGGGAGATAATCCATCCCAGTCAATCCTAATACATTATATCATATAGTGGCACATCGTCTTTTCTTTCCTTAAGAATTAAAAAATGCACATACGAAATGTAAAAGGGGGGAATAATCATCTTCGGTAATGTGCGTCGGTAATGAAACAGTAATTGATATTAAATGTCAATAGTGTTCTGATTATAAGGGGACATGATATTCGACTTTTATCAACACGTTCAATTTACAATATAGTCCTTAAGATACTCAGGGGATTTTCTGCTACGCTCAGATCTACGCGGAGGGTTATTTCCATTCACACGTTGTGGAATATCGTCAACAGTTTGTTCTTTTGTACTTGATTCCTGAAACGAATCAACTGGCTCGGTCACAAGGTTATCCTGAATTTCAAATGGAGGAGCAAAAATAAACAAAATTAGAAAAATTAAAAAACCTCATTCCGTTCAGTGAATTCATATTGTTGTGGAATAAACCCATTGAGAAATATTTATTCATGTTAAAGATAAGCGTAGTTTTATCTGCTTTCGTTTATTTGTACTTTTGAAGCCTCGTTTCATTTTAGTTTGACACATTGCGTCATCCTGTCATGTGATCAAAATCAGGTGCAGTCATTTTGTTGGACGTATACTGGGTTACCGTGATCTAACGTGAATGGTGAAGTCAATGGGCGTGTTTTTGTTACCTTTTTTGTAGAAAATAATTATTTGATAATTTTTTAAACGTTATATACAAGCAATAAGAGTCAAGATCCGTTTTGAATTGAAATATTTGATATGTTCTCAGCGGCGATTCTTATTTTATTGAAAACCCATAAAACCAGCATATACATGAAACTGTTAAATAGCTAAAGCATTAACTGGAGATTTCAAATAATTAGCCAACATGCTTGATTAAAAATATTAAATAGATAACCATGTTTTATCATAAGGAATGAGAGGCCGGTCCGAAGTTAAAGCCATAACAATAAAATATTCAAACGTACTAGTATCATTAAACATTTTTAGCTCGCCGAGACGAAGTCCAAGGAGAGCTATTGCCATGACCCCGGCGTCGTCGTCGTCTGTAGACACCCAGGTTAAACTTTTGCGTTTAAGTTAAAGATATCTATGCAACCATTCATTGGATGTGAATGAAACTTCGCATGTGTGTTCACCATCATCAATGAAACACACAGAGACAATAACCATAACTCTGGATTGCATTTTGGCACAGTTATGGCCCTTTTTGGACTTAGGCACCCAGAAGCGAGCTTTGTTGTCTATTGAAAACTCTTGTTTAAATTATTTATTACGTCCCTTTACAAAATTAAATACTTCCCAAAATGAAAATATTGTAACAATAAAGGGGGGATTTACTTTTGTTTTGTAAAATAATAAATGAAATAGACTTCAGCTTGATGTACAGACAGTATCTTGATATAAAAGCGACAGATAAATCTTTTAGAGCAAAAATCTCATTAAATTAAGATCACCCCCGTGTTGCCATATGCTAAAACTATGTAGCACTGTTGGCATATGGCTTATGTAAAAATACATTTATGTATGACACACCTCTACAAATGATACACTTAAGTATATGTTGTTCTTCTTATTTATTGTTAACGTTCTTGATTAACATATCGGTGCAGTTACTGCGAAGCACGCCGCCCTGCTTCCTTGGTTTTTCGTCTTTACATTCTATTCACTTTGTGAGGTCCTGAGAAATAAATAGTGAAACGCTTATATGATGTTGGCAAGCGCGATAGATCAAGCGTTTATATATAAATCATGGGCGTTACCATGACTTGCAAAGATTACAGTTTTCTTTATTTGCATAATCAGAAGTGATATAATCACTCACCAAATATTTTTATCAAATAAATTAAGAAACATAGCACATATGACAATTTATATTTAAATTTATTTCTTCATTAAATGTTGATGTCACACTTAACTAATTATTACATATTAGCAGCATGGGTAAAGGTCGTTTTTTATGTGTAAGTGTATGTTCATGTATATCGTTTGTTATGTATATCGTTTGTTTTGTATATTATAGGGTTTGTTGTGTATATTGTTTGTTGTGTATACTGTTTGTTGTGCATACTATTTGTTATTTATATTGTTTGTTGTCTATACTGTTTGTTGTGTATATTGTTTGTTGTGCATACTATTTGTTATTTATATTGTTTGTTGTCTATACTGTTTGTTGTGTATATTGTTTGTTGTGTATATTGTTCGTTGTGTATACTGTTTGTTGTGCATACTATTTGTTATTTATATTGTTTGTTTTGTATATTGTTTATTGTGTATATTGTTCGTTGTGTATACTGTTTGTTGTGTATATTGTTTGTTGTGTATACTGTTTGTTGTGTATACTGTTTGTTGTGTATACTGTTTGTTGTGTATACTGTTCGTTGTGTATATCATTTTTTGTGTATACTGATTGTTGTGTATATTGATTGTTGTGTATACTGTTTGTTGTGTATATTGTTTATTGTGTATATTGTTCGTTGTGTATACTGTTTGTTGTGCATACTATTTGTTATTTATATTGTTTGTTGTGTATATTGTTTATTGTGTATAATGTTCGTTGTGTATACTGTTTGTTGTGTATATTGTTCGTGGTGTATACTGTTTGTTGTGTATATTGTTTGTTGTGTATACTGTTTGTTGTGTATACTGTTTGTTGTGTATACTGTTTGTTGTGTATACTGTTCTTTGTGTATATCAACTTTTGTGTATACTGATTGTTGTGTATATTGATTGTTGTGTATACTGTTTGTTGTGTATATTGTTTATTGTGTATATTGTTCGTTGTGTATACTGTTTGTTGTGCATACTACTTGTTATTTATATTGTTTGTTGTGTATACTGTTTGTTGTGTATATTGTTTGTTGTGTATACTGTCTGTTGTGTATATTGTTTGTTGTCTTTACTGTTTGTTGTGTATATTGTTTGTTGTGTATATTGTTTGTTGTGTATATTGTTTATTGTGTATATTGTTCGTTGTGTATACTGTTTGTTGTGCATACTATTTGTTATTTATATTGTTTGTTGTGTATATTGTTTGTTGTGTATACTGTTTGTTGTCTATTTTGTTTGTTGTGTATTTTTTTTTGTGTATACTGTTTGTTGTGCATACTATTTGTTATTTATATTGTTTGTTGTGTATATTTTTGTTGTGTATACTGTTTGTTGTGTATACTGTTTGTTGTGTATATTGTTTATTGTGTATATTGTTCGTTGTGTATACTGTTTGTTGTGCATACTATTTGTTATTTATATTGTTTGTTGTGTATATTGTTTATTGTGTATATTGTTCGTTGTGTATACTGTTTGTTGTGTATATTGTTTGTTATCTATACTGTTTAATGTGTAAATTGTTTGTTGTGTATACTGTTTGTTGTGTACATCAATTTTTGTGTTTACTGATTGTTGTGTATATTGATTGTTGTGTATATTGTTTATTGTGTATATTGTTCGTTGTGTATACTGTTTGTTGTGTATATTGTGTATATTTTGTAGTGTATACTGTTTGATGTGTATATTGTTTATTATGTATATATTGTTCGTTGTGTATATTTTTGTTGTGTATACTGTTTGATGTTTATATTGTTTATTATGTATATATTGTTTGTTGTGTATATTTTTGTTGTGTATATTGTTTGTTGTGTTTACTGTTTATTGTGTATACTGTTTGTTGTGTTTACTGTTTATTGTGTGTACTGTTTGTTGTGTATATTGTTTGTTGTTTATACTGTTTGTTGCGTATACTGTTTGCTGTGAAAAGTGTTTGTTATGTATATTGTTCGTTGTGTATATTGTTTATTGTTTATACTGTTTATTGTGTATATTGTTTATTGTGTATATTGTTTGTTGTGTTAACTGTTTGTTATGTATGCTGTTTGTTATGTTAATTGTTTGTTGTGTATATTGTTTTTGTGTATACTGTTTGTTGTGTATAGTGTTTTTTATGTATATTGTTCGTTGTGTATATTGTTTGTTGTCTATGCTGTTTGTTGTGTATATTGTTTGTTGTGTATACTGTTTATTGTGCATACTATTTGTTGTTTATATTGTTTTTTGTGTACATTGTTTGTTGTGTATACTGTTTATTGTGTATATTGTTTGTTGTGTAAACTGTTTGTTGTGTATATTGTTTGTTGTGTTGATTGTCTGTCTATGTTTGTGTATAAGTAATTTTTACCCTGGCGATGTTGAGAATACGATCATTTGGCGTTTACCTCATATATACGGTGTAGCGCTAACGCCCAGAACATTTATTTCACCTTTTTCTGCGTGTGGTAGACATGTTTTCCAGTCCACGTCATACGAATCATGCACTAGAGGCCAATTTGAAAATTATTTCATTTTTTGTTGTTGTTTTTTTCACAATCATTAACAAGCCGCGGATTACTGAAAACGGACACAAAAGTGAATGATATGGGTGGGATGACGGCCATGGCGGTCGTACTTCAGTTCGAGTGCTGTCGCAAAACGATCGAGCGACTTGAGGCACGTTACCGACATACCTTGACTGTTTGCAGTCTTCAGCAACCTGGTGAACTCCGAGAGACTATGACCGGAACCGACAATTCTATCACGTTGACGCACTTACGTCAGCGTTGGTTGTCAGCCACCTTCACTGCTGGGTGGCATGTTGTCTCAACACAGACAGTCATACAATTATGGACTTTTTCGTTGGGCAATATGACGTTCTATGCACCAGAAGAATTAATATTGACCGAGACAACTGTTACACACGTGATATTTTAAAACATGGACGAAAACGGCAATATATCTTTACATGGATAATTATATGAAGATAATGTCTTTTATAGTTTATATATTGCTTTTATTTATTAAGATAAGATAAGATAAGCGACTTTATTGATAGTGGGTGACGCATTTAGTTTAAAATGAATCTTCCATGCGGCACTTTATAAATGTGAAGAGGCTGAAATAAGTAGTTTACTACGTAGTATATCTTGCATGTAGGATATGATTTATAAATCAATATGTATAACGTGTATGTGTATGTGTTTAAAATAAACGAAATATAATAAGCATTTTGTGGGCATGTAATATAATAAAGTCTAAAATCAAATCAAACAAGGAAAGCCCTGTATATTGTTGTTCATTAAGCTATCGAAATAAATGTATCAACGCACCTTGTGACTGAGAGGTAACCTAATGGGACAAAAATATCAACCACCGTGTAACCCCCAGTTCACCGTTAAAGGCGACAAAATGGATTTAAATTCTTGAGATTCTAGACTCCAACATGTTTGGTGGTTTTGGTTCATATTTGTAACATGTGAAATGAACAACATCAGTTTTCCTGTTTTTTAACCGCTGTTAATACGCCATAAAACACGAACCAAACCAAACCAAACGCATCATCATCATCATCATCGTCATCACCACTATCATCATCATCATCATCATCATCATCATCATCATCATCATCATCATCATCATCGCCATGATGTTTCATTCAGACTCACTTTAAGAACAGGTAGTTCTCAGTTGGTTCTAAAAAATGGGTTTACAGATAAATCTTAACCGTTATTTTAACTGCTTTTTTGCATGTGCCAAATCTGTAGACAAAAACATTCTTTACCTTTATTTTGTCATTACTCACTTTTGTTATCATGTATATAATAGAGGACCACAGGGAAGATTGGAGATTGTTCCAACCGTGTTTCCTCTTTAAATAAAGTCTTTATCATTATCATTATCATTATCATTATCATTATTATTATTATTATTATTATTATTATTATTATTATTATTATTATTATTATTCTCAAGCGAGTGCCAGAGGGTGTGAGAAACACTGCACTAACCGCTGCTGGTCATGAAAAGGTCAATATAATGGAGCGGTATTTTCGTTCCATGTTAGTGGTCTCTCTGTTATTTCATAATTGATTTATATTCACTCTAGCTACATTAAGAGTCGTAACGCAGACACAAAAGGAGAATTAACATGTCACTTATTTAATTGTGATTAGTTTAATAATATTTCATTTCAACATAAAAAGGAACCAGAAGTTCTTTCAACATTTCAACAGGCCCGTCCCCTGCACATTTTTACAATATTTATGTAATTACAATATGTATAAAATGACATATTTTAACAATTTTCTTTAACCAATATTACCAGTTTAAACATATTGTATGGCAATATAAACACATATTACAATATATATCATGCATATAAGTCAAATACAATTTAAGGCAAACAGATCTGGCCACAAGTTCTCTCAAAATTAGATACGGTCATTCCCTTTCAGCTATGTTTTGCAATATTACTAAAAAAGGAAAAGATCAGAGAGTAAGGAAAGAACGAAAGTTTAAGAGAGAAAATGTATCTGTTTTCAATATGTCGTCCATGTGCACTTGTCCAGTATTCACATCTCAGTAGCACCACCGTTTCACAATAAGTCTTATTATTTTCGTGATTCGTAAGAGTCTCCCACCAACGTGTAGGCTGAACATTGCATTAATGTTGGGTTTTTTTAAAGAGTAAATAAATATGCCAGATGTTCATTTATCGTGTTAAACTTGCGATGTGTATTTGATTATGCATATATTTTATCAGAAAAAGAATTGGACGTATTCACGAGGGGCTCTTGGGAAATTGACTTGTTCAAATGAGTAATCTTGTTAAAAAATACATTGTTATTATTATAATTATTATTCTACACTTAGCATAACCTGGTCCGCGAATACCTCTTCGCCGGATACACATACAATCAGATGATAGGTATCCTGCACTGTTGTCATGGGATCGATATAAGGTATATACATTATTTCCACGCAATTGTATAATAATGTTAACATCCGCAATGTCGGTAGACGTCGGTCCAAACTAACGTATATCTATACTGTACGGAATAGCTAACCCACCACTTGTATATTTCCAATATCTTTGTAAAAAAATGAAAATAATCGCGTTTAATATTATAACACTAGTAAGGGATATTGCATACAATTGGAAGATATAGAGATTATTCAATCGTCTGGGTGAATGATGGTGAATTCATTCACGAGAAAAGGGGCGTGGTTGTGTTTTCACGAACGAGCGTCCTATCGTTTAGTATTTATGTTTTATTTTACATTGATCGAATCCTGAAACACCCCATGAATTTTATGGGCGTGGTGAAAATACTACGATTTCCTTATATGGAGTCTCGTGTAAATCAATACGCAGTAACTATGATACAAGGCTTCCGCTCTATACGTCACAGAACTATACATACTATTGGTCTTATTTTATTTAAATTCTATTGTTACAATAACAGTTTAATATACAAATAGCCAACAATCTCATCTGAGAAGAGGCCAGGGTTACAGTTATGTATTTATAACGAATAGTACGCTTCCGCTTAGATAGGGCAGTGATTAGGTCCAGTCAACCATTTTGAAAATTGTCGCGTATTTTCAAATCCATATTTAAAACATATCTGCATATGTGATGCAGATTAGACAGATAAGACGGAAAATGTCGACTTTATTGAAAACTGGACCACTTTTCTGGAGTATCTATATATATATATATATATATATATATATATACATATTGTATATATATATATATATTGTGGTATTAACATAATTGGCGAAGAAAAGCTGTGCGAGACAGTTTCTTGGAAATGGAAATCTATGTTGACAGACAGTGGGTGGAGAGTGGGTTCAACTATTTCAAGTTGTTAAAGAATAACACTGTCATACATTATTGTGAGATACTGTCAAATATTTTCTTTATTATTGTGAGATACTCACAGGATTAACAATAACAACAACAAAGACGAAAAACAGCAATAGCTGCCAGCAGTTTCAACAACATATCAGACGAACAGTGCATGCATGCAAATTTGAGAAAAATACAAATTAATTTATTATGTCAGATGATCATGTCAGTTAACTATTGACCAAAAGTCAGGACTATTCACTGTCACTGTCAGAGTAGATGATGGGCAATATGCGCTTAAATTTCTTTCGTGGTGGCTCTTCATCACCACCATTGCTGCTTCTACTACCAGTATTGAAAATGAAAGTGCCTCCATTAATTGTTGTTGTCCCAAAATATGTTGACATCACTTGCTGACCGTAAGCATACGAATCGATGGAAGATGCCGCTTGATCTGCTGGGTCAAATGAAGACGGATATGGTGAACAGTTGAACTGATGAGTTGATTTTTTGAAGAGTTTGTTCCGAATAAGTCGATACTAAAGGCCCAGCACATTTTGTTTTACTCAACGCCTTAGATACCATTTTTTGTTTTTCATTGTTCATTCGACTGTAGATATTAACGCTTTGTACATTTTTATGACCACTGATTTGAACCGTATCTGTAGGTGCTAGTTTAAGATCGCAACATTTCTGAACTAGATGTTTTCTGACACTGTGATTTGTAATTCGTCTGTCGTTGTCAATCTCACTGCACTGTTCTTTCATATTTTTTACTAGTTGATAAATTTTGTTGATGCCCATAGGACTGTTTTTGAACCAAGCCTGGCCAGGCTTTGGCTCTTTTACATTGAAAGCCAGGAAAAAGGGTGATTCTGGTGAAAGTATATTGGTAGGCCTTTTTGATGCATACAGCTTAAATGCCTTTACGGGACATCTTTCAGGAATATCACAATTCCATGCCTTTGGTTTACATTTACTTACATGTGTGATGTCCAAACCGGTTCTTGTTTTAGTTGCCCGTTCTTTTACATGAACCACATATTCATCCCAATCTTCGTCTGAAGCCAGTTCAATATCTCCCCATTTCAATTTTTTTGCTCCTTGCCACCGCGCATCCCTAAAACCAAAGAAAAGTTCCAAGTGCAGCATGTTTAAGACAGCCAGAGGAGAGTTTAATCCTCGTTGAATAATTTGTCAATGTCACTGTCTGTTAACTCATCAGATTCTTTGGGCTTATTTTCATAACCTTTCGCCTTAAGTTCCTTTTGCTTTGCTATCAATGCTGCATTACTGTGAGGTAAATCAGGGTTATTGAGCACTCTAACAGTGCAACCACAATTTTTCAAGTGTCTGTCTAAACTTGACATGAAACTTCTTAAAGAAGATTGCTCATATTCACTCTTGTCCTTGATTTTTCTGGCACCTAACAGAAATCTTCCAAAGAAAATATCAAGTTACTGTTGTGAAAGTTGTTCAATATTCCTGCTCTCATTTTGACATGAAAGAAACGCTTGAAACTGGTTCATGTCACTACGGGTTTTCTTTTTTGTACCCCCATTTTCTTGATCTCCAATAAATCTGGATGGTTCTTCATCATCATATACTACAAATCGTCCATTGTCTTCATCTAAAATTATACAAATGTTTTATAGAGAATTATGTGACTCTTTGATTAAAGAAAATTATTTAAATTTATTTTCATTGAGTCTGTCTTTAATTATTTTTTTTTTTTAAAAAAATCACTTATTTGAATGTGATATCACTTATTCTTATTCGAATAAGTCATATCACTTGTTCAAATAGGTGATATCACTTATTAGAATGAGTGATATCACCTATTCCAAACAAGTAAGTGATATCACTTATTCGATTTATCAAGCAAGAAAAAAACAGACTGATCCCTGCTTAAATGATTCAGCATTCGAAACAAATGAGTGATATAACTTATTCGAATAGGTGATATCACTCATATATCACTTATCACTTATTGAGGTTAAATAGTAAAATGGCACCCCAGAGTGCTCTCACCTACTCAAAATTGCAAAAACCCAAAATATTTTTATCATTTTAGAGATATCATGATAAAGTTAATTGTACAACTTTGATAGTCTTTGAAATTAAATAAAAAAACATACACTTGGATACTTGGTTTCATTGTTATCTGTTTATTTTTCAGGTGCCACAGACCATTTGGCCACCTCTCGCAACTAAGAAGGAACACATTTTGAAAATTGATTTTATTGTAAAATTAGACAGATAAATGATATCAAGACTTACTGTTGTATTTTGTTGACTGCTTGTTTTGATCTGGGAATGGGTCATAATCTTTCAGTATCTCGCCGATATGCACCCAGTCTATATCTCGCAACAGATCTGACATTTTAACATTTGACGTTTGTAACAGCGTTTGTTGTGTGTTTACATAATTTGCATAAAAAGTAGTCCCACAAAAATTGCACATGCGCATTGGAGACTTGCTTATCTTTCACACGTGTGTAAAAACACTATCGTGAAATGACGATGATATCTTTCACTGAGAGATCCTAAACTTTCTCCGGTTAAAATGTAATAAAAATGTTTTACTTTCTTCATGACCGGTAAAAATAACAGTGTATCTAAAAAGTGATATGAAAACAAGTATGATTGGGGCATAATAACGTTAAAAATGAAAATAACATGAAATGAAATACTTTAGTAAATGGTCCACGAATAGCCATGTGTGTACAATGCATACCTTAAATGTAAATATTTTGTTCTTATACATATTTGCGCGACATAAAGTAAAACTTGCAAACAAAGTTAACACATAACTGTCACTCAAGAGAAATATAGAAACATTGAAGTTATATATTTATCGTCGCCGTTGTAAATATTGCTAAATCATCTATGATATTTATATTAATCTATAACTTGTTATCCTGTGACAAAATTAAATGTTATTTTACATACTAGTAAATGTAAGCTCATTTACGTGAGAAGTTGAGTTATAACCGGGCTTGGCTTTTTACCTGTTTGTATCTGAGTCTGCAATCACATGTGCACGAACGGTTTTCTTATTGTAGATGTAATACGCTTCTTTATTTGTATTAATTTATTTTACAAAAAATGCGAATAGTTTAAATGAACTGCTCTAGAGTCCGCTGCCTAGCTGGAATCAGTATGAAGCCTCAGGTCGAGCTGGGAATCGAACAAACAGCCTCTGGTGTGAGGGGCCAACACTCTATCTTCTACATTACCGCCCGGCTCAAAGGTCAGTCTCGTCAAGCTATTTATAGATTTAAATGAGAATGTAGTGGATAAAGTTTGTTTGGTATAACACATTAACCAATGATTGTGTAACTTTTAAAACACATTTGTAATTTCTATGTAAACTATTTCGGCGATGCTTTCCCATTAAAGAGCCACACCCGACCGCCTGCGCCGCCTCACATTCCCGTAAATGTTACTTAATTGTGTTTCAGTAATATCAAAATAATGCGAGAGCGGTTTCAAGCATAACTTTTCGTTTAATATCATTTTAATTGTTATGTTGTTATGATCGACGCACTTGCGCGCGTATTACAAAGTGAGCGTGTCTAGTTCCGTACTTTAAATGTTTTCCTTTGCACTGTAAATAATAATGAAGACATCGTTTTCCCAATGCTTTAGGCTGTTTGTTTAACTTTACAAAGTCAAAATATAACGGACGTCTGTGTCACACTTTTTTGAAGGACATGTTTTTACAAGATACAATGTTGCCCCAGAGTTGTTTGTTTAACGTCAAATTTCGGGTGAAGAAGTCTTAACCGAGATGATAATGAGACGCTGTCCCGTAATGGTTATTAATAACCCAACTCCGCCCTAAGATGTTTTTTTTTATATATAGAACGACAGTCTAATATAACCACGGTCCATCAATTAGAAGTATTGGCGGGTGTATCACATGGTACTGGTGGATTTCAAATATATCTTCATTTATGTGTATTGGACGCTGGGTAAAACCTATTTTTTCCAACATGAAAGAAAATACATAAATATAATTTTGAAGGTTTAGTGGTGAATCAATACAACAAATGCAAGCATTAAGAAGAATCCATGCGAAGCTTTGAGGAAAACGGATCTGTTTCAATAAATTAAATGTATTAACTTATTATACTATTATACTGATATCGTTTCCAAAATTGCCAGTCTCTATTTAATGGTTATTGGTGATTATAATACATGTATACACACAATAGAATTTCATCCTATAATGTCTTAACATTTCCCTTGCTATGTCGGGCAAAATGGTATTTGTATTACTAATATATCGGTTAAAAAACTGTTAAACAATAGTGCTAGTCTGGGTTGCTCAGAGGTATGTAAGTCTGACACTCCGCTTAGTAAAATATTGTACATTCAATAATATATTTATTCAAAATATTGACATGTTTTGTATTAAGTACAATGGTTTATAGAAATAGAATAGCAATTTGTTAAGATTGTTAGTAAACTATTATATTGGTTATATTAAATCTCAAAATCTCTTGATTAAAAACCACACCATGACGTGAAACTGGGCAAATATTACTTTGAACTTGTGAAATAAAAATACCATATGAAACATCGCCTTCTATATGAATCGTCCATGTTTATTATATGTACATATTACAAACTGTATTTTAGGGATGACCCACCCCGACTCAGAGTCGTAGTAAGCAGAGGACACTGTCATGGTACTATATTATACAGATAGGAATGTAACATATGTATCGACAACAGGAGTTACCGGCTCTGAGCGGCTAGAAGTTAGTTTGATATTCGTTTTTCGTCTTTTGATATTTAAAGACGTAACTCTTCAAATTGGAGATTAGGTTTAAGGTTAGGGTAAGCTTAAGTGTTAAATTCATGATGAATATCGAAAATCGAAAAATGAATTCAGTCTGCCCGGACTCTGACCGATTATTAGCAATCCTCCAATGGTACATTTTAAAAGCAGATATACGGGTATACCTAAACTTTCTCTTTACCCTCTCCTCATTGTTACACAAACGAGACACCTTTATATAAACAGCTCTGTCGTTCTACGTACACGCACACACGCGCACGCATGAACACACACACGCACGCACGCACGCACGCACGCACGCACGCACGCAAACACACAGGTACACACGTGACAAAACTGCTAATTACTGAAGTACTTCCAGGGCAAGGCTATCTGGAATTTTCCCCTTAGAGAGTAGACTAATAGACGGAATGTGTTATTTTCGATCATAATAATTAACCTTAACGTATGTTATAAAAGCTGCCATTGACGTTGCCATCGTCCGACATCTATATAGCAGAACAAATACTATATGAGTGTATCAAGACTACCTACAGTAGAAGCAATGGTCGGTGGCGTTCGATACTCCATATTAAAGAACGAATAAGTTATGGCCGTAGCTAGACCTTGCATGGTGACGTTCGATACTTCATATTAAAGAACGAATAAGTTATGACCGTAGGTAGACCATACATGGTGACGTTCGATACTCCATATTAAAGAACCAATAAGTAATGACCGTAGCTGGACCATGCATGGTGACGTTCGATACTCCATATTAAAGAACGAATAAGTTATGACCGTAGCTGGACCATGCATGGTGACGTTCGATACTCCATATTAAAGAACGAATAAGTTATGACCGTAGCTAGGCCATGCGTGGTGACGTTCAATACTCCATATAAAAGAACGAATAAGTTATGACCGTAGCTAGGCCATGCATGGTCACGTTCGATACTCCATATTAAAGAACGAATAAGTTATGACCGTAGCTAGGTCATGCATGGTGACGTTCAATACTTCATATTAAAGAACGAATAAGTAATGACCGTAGCTAGGCCATGCGTGGTGACGTTCGATACTCCATATTAAAGAACGAATAAGTTATAACCGTAGCTAGGCCATGCGTGGTGACGTTCAATACTCCATATTAAAGAACGAATAAGTTATGACCGTAGCTAGGCCATGCATGGTGACGTTCGATACTCCATATTAAAGAACGAATAAGTTATGACCGTAGCTAGACCTTGCATGGTGACGTTCAATACTCCATATTAAAGAACGAATAAGTTATGACCGTAGCTAGGCCATGCATGGTGACGTTCGATACTCCATATTAAAGAACGAATAAGTAATGACCGTAGCTGGACCATGCATGGTGACGTTCGATACTCCATATTAAAGAACGAATAAGTTATGACCGTAGCTGGACCATGCATGGTGACGTTCGATACTCCATATTAAAGAACGAATAAGTAATGACCGTAGCTAGGCCATGCGTGGTGACGTTCGATACTCCATATTAAAGAACGAATAAGTTATGACCGTAGCTAGGCCATGCGTGGTGACGTTCGATACTCCATATTAAAGAACGAATAAGTTATGACCGTAGCTAGGCCATGCATGGTGACGTTCGATACTCCATATTAAAGAACGAATAAGTTATGACCGTAGCTAGACCTTGCATGGTGACGTTCGATACTCCATATTAAAGAACGAATAAGTTATGACCGTAGCTAGGCCATGCATGGTGACGTTCGATACTCCATATTAAAGAACGAATAAGTTATGACCGTAGCTAGGCCATGCATGGTGACGTTCGATACTCCATATTAAAGAACGAATAAGTTATGACCGTAGCTAGGCCATGCATGGTGACGTTCAATACTCCATATTAAAGAACGAATAAGTTATGACCGTACCTAGACCATGCATGGTGACGTTCGATACTCCATATTAAAGAACGAATAAGTTATGACCGTAGCTAGGCCATGCATGGTGACGTTCGATACTCCATATTAAAGAACGAATAAGTAATGATCGTAGCTAGGCCATGCATGGTGACGTTCGATACTCCATATTAAAGAACGAATAAGTTATGACCGTAGCTAGGCCATGCATGGTGACGTTCGATACTCCATATTAAAGAACGAATAAGTTATGACCGTACCTAGACCATGCATGGTGACGTTCGATACTCCATATTAAAGAACGAATAAGTAATGACCGTAGATAGACTTAGCAAAATTGCTTAGTCACTGCTAATTAATATACTTGTCTGAAGTTGTATTTGTTCCTGTTTGAAATTAAAATTGATAGGAGTTAGTAAGAGGTCCTGCTTAAACACATTATGTCGCGCCATACGTCGCGCCTAGCGGCCGAAACCGCTACACTGCTTAAGAACTACATTATGAATGTTGAAACACGAAAACTGAAGAACGGAACTAAAGTACGCCTTCTGCGACTAACTCCTAACCCGTTAACTCATACTTCATAACTAAAAAGTGTTTAATGCGCTTTAATATAATTTATGTTACTAGCAAATGTGACCTATAGTAACCAATTAAAAAACAATACATTTTGGCGGGTCTTTTTTAATCTTGGCAACACTCCCCTATTAACAAGTTTTGAATTGATAATAGCCACATAGATTAATTGTAAAGCTGATGGCTTTCAAACAAGAACAGACAGTTAATAAAGCGTTCATCACATGTACGACAAAGTGGATGGATTTTGCTAAATGGATTAACGTGTAGAAATGTACCTGGCTGATAAAACAAGTACATTAAAACATGAATTTACACAAATAACAATTATTTTTTAACTTGAATAAAACGACTTCCATTCAAGTTCACTGTAAGATAAACTTACAAGTGTAACAATACTCAACATAGAATAACAAATTAATTATGACGTGGCTATAGTATGTATACCATGTATGGTAACGTTCGATTCTCTTTATAGAAGAACGAATAAAGAATGACCATAGCTAGACCATGTATGGCAGAAGCAGTGGTCGGTGAAGTTCGGTACTCAATGAAGAAGAAAGAATAAATTATGACCGTAATTATCATAACAGTCCATCGTTCTATACTCCATTTGGCTGAAACAATATCTTGTTGCTAGTTATCTTTCGATACTCACGGATGCAACGCCCCTGATTGTGTTTCTTTTATCACAGTTTCAATATTTTATTCAATGAAGATTCCACTTTAAAATCTGATTTATAGTACTTTTTATAATTACAGCGACGAAAATAGCTACATATTGAAACGACGGTAAAATCGCATTTAAATATAGCGAATCCGGGAGCTCCCATATCTTTCTAAAATATGCAGTATACATTACCTTTTGAGACCCAGTTCCGTTTCCATTGTCATTCTTTCACTCTCTTGTTTATACGTCTCATATAAATAGTTATGTTCTCTACTTATTAAAAAAAACTAAGTATTCAGAATGTATACAGAGTAACACAAGTCTAACTTAAATGTCTACATATACAGTCAAAACTGTGTTATTCACCTATATTAAGCAACCACTTGTCTTAAATAGCCACATTTTATGTTAACCATTTTTATCATTTTAGTTTTAATCGACTTCTATTAAGCAGCCACCTGCCTTAAGGGGTCATCTTTGCTCTTTCCCTTGAGTGGCTGCTTATGACAGGTTTAACTGTACATTAAACAATACAAGTTTTTATGTACATACCAGACATACTTATAAACAAAGATAAGATACTGCAGGTGCTCGTCTATGTTTTGGGTGCCACATTTTGCATTTTCAAAATTTTGCAAACACAACTCATAATGAACCAACCAATAGGTTTTGCTATCAAATGAAAGGGCTTGATTATAATTTTGGGTTGAATGAATGAATGAATGAATGAATGAATGAATGAATGAATGAATGAATGAATGAATAGGGTTTTACGGTGTACCAACACATTAAAGGTTATTTGATGCCAACAGGAAGGAAGATTCCAGGTTCACTCTACATGTACAAAAACAACAAATTAACATACAGATTTAAAAAAATACACCAACAAATGAATATGCAGAATGAACCTAGAACCTTGATACCTGCAGAACTGCAGAGTTTCAGCAAATTCTATCGTATTACTCAAATTGTCGCTTCTTACGACATGTATGAGCCACAGTGATCCTATTCTTGCCATCACTCATATGGCTCCCTGAAACCACACAGGGGTTGATAATTTAACGACAATAGTGAACATGGCAAAAAAATGATGAAATGAACATGACACCCATTCGGAGGAATCCTACCCCTCTGCAGAGATCGGCAGTGATTTTGACAAGGGCTTTTTGGGTTGAAAACTTTTTACTATTTTTAATTTAAAGTAAGCGCTTGTACAGAAAAAAAGATAAAAAAAACTGCCGATTAAACGTTGATAAAACACCTCACAAAGGATTAATTATTTGATAAATAATCATTCATAATTCATAACTGATTTCTTGTGTTTAAATGTAAGTTGTATGTTATTTTAGATGTTTTAAAATGTTTTGATCAAGAAAAATGATTGATTGACTATTTAGCATCATTTTTATGCCATCAAGGACTTACAGACAATCTGTTTACCTAATCACTGTTTCCTGTAAGGTTAACAAGTACTCAAACACAACCCATCTCCACAAGTAACTGATAACTTTCCCACTTGAATCAGCATTGAGCGATGAATGATAATGAGACACAATGTCATATATCAATAATCACAGAGACTTCCTGGGTGGGATTGGAACTCACAACCCCTTGATTGGTAGTCAGACACGTTATTGACCGAGCTTATCGGATCCAGCCAAGCAAAATGATCATGAATTAAAGATATTGCGGTTTGAAGTAATAGTTCTCCTAATTTGTTATTTAAGCTGCAGTATACAAACTTTGAAATCAGGTGTACTTTAACAATTTTATATACAACTTGCTTGGAATGATAGTTTTGATAAGAATTGCATTCTGCAATGTAAGAACTTTGATTTGTGTTCGTGCGAGCGTTCACAAAATCTCAATAAGTTAGTTGCCTTTTCTTTTCTATATAATTCCAAGATTTAAAGAAATGAAAAATTTCATACTTAATTTTTTTTGGTGATAATTTTGTCACTTTTAGCCGTTTTTTAAAGTAAGAAAATAAGATTGATTGAATATTTAGCGTCATAACCTAACCACTATTTCCTAGGATCCTGGAAGGTTAACCAGTACTCAAGCACACCCAATCTCCACAAGTAACTGATAACTTTCCCACTTGAATTAGCAGTGAGAGACGAATGATAATGAGACACAATGTTGTCTATCGACCATCACGGAGATTGTGGCTGGGCAGGGATTTGAACTCATGAAATAAGAAAAACTTCTTTTAATATTGATATGAAACTTTTGCCACTCATGGAGAATTTTCTTTTCCATCTTTCTGATATTTCTTTGATTTGTAGTTAAAATTGTTGCTAAAACTAGAACAATGTTTTTTGTTGAATTAAGTCACTGTGTACTTAACCCAAGTTAAGGAAATCATAATGTCTACATAAACATTTAGTTTTTAAGTTTCTGCCTAGTTATGTAAATGTTGGTAAAACACGACCCAGAATCTTCCAGGTAAATGTGTTTTTGAGAGGTCATTGCATTGTTGATCTCTGGTGTCAGTACAGGGCTAACAGTAATCACTACACCAGTACTAGCCTTGATTGAGAATATAAACAGCTCATTTCAATTAATGAAGGGAGATTACTCATGTCAGGATTTAAAATAACCAAGTTCTACTACATAATATCAACCATTGAAAACATTTAATTAGAAACGATAATAATGACAAACTATTAGAATATTGGCATAAAATACAATACAATATTTACAACATGACCCAACAATACAGACCTACAAGTATGAAACAACTAACTATGACTGTTCAAGTCTTAACTCTCTTCTGCAGAACTGCATTATCAAACAATGACTACCAGTCTGTATTTTATACATATCAACAATTCTCTCTCTCTCAGACGACTCGTATATACATGTAACCCATGTTTGTGTTGATAAGTTCAAAACAAGAACTTGAATACTGTTAAACACTGCATATACATTATAATAAGCTTTCAGACAGTAAGGCAAATTCTTTCTCTCAGACAATTGTATATAATCCATGTTTGTGTTAATAAGCCATTACACAACAACTTTGCATATGCATATATAATTTTTGCCATCAAGATAGGAACAGAGTATAGTTCTTTCTGATAGTTTGTGGTGATAAGCCATATGTTTTTTAACTGACTGCATATTTTAATTTGATGCTTCAAGTCATAAAAATCTTGCAAAATAAAATGTAAAAGTAGTTTGTAACAAGAGACAACTGGTTGTCTCAAAGTTTCAATGAAAAAAAAAAGTTGGCCTCCAAACCTCCCCATATAGCCAACCCTTACCACCTCTTTTATTTTGTATATGGGCTATTTCAGGAAAAAATCTCAGGGTGGGGTGGGGGTTGGAACTGGAATTATTTTTTAGGGTACCACCACCAGAATTTTAGTTGAACAGAATAAAAAGTATTTTCTGAAGATATTGTTAGTGACATGCAACTCTTATTTTAACCCTTTACTCCATAGATATGCGTTTTTCCGCACAAATCACAGAAGGCCTGTGAAAACAGTGCAGGAAGAGTTCAGATTGCTCATAATGAGCAATCTGAACACTTCCTGCACTGTTTTACACTCTGTTAGTTAATATAAACATAATTCACCCACCAATTCAAAAGCATTCTATATAAGGTGTCCAAAGGTGTCTATATGAAGTAAAGGGTTAATTAATCTTTCTGCCGATAGAATTCGGACAAAAAGACCACACAAAGATAATTTTGATTAAAATATACCCTCACCCAGCAAAGTTAAAGTGACTATTTTACCCACCACCACCAGTGAAAAAAAAGGGTACAGTTCCGACCCCCTCCCCTCCCCCACTGAGGTTTTTTTTCTGGAATAACCCATATTAGAAAATTAACTTCTATAAATATGATTTTTGTTATTTATTAAGAAATTATTAAAATTCAAAGATCCCTTACTAGGAAGTCCGAATTCCTGACTTAAGTTTATCTTACCAAAATCCGAATTTTCCTGACATTGAAAAGTGTATATTCTCTGACTTTGTCTCATACAGCCTGAATTTAACATGGCCCAATGAGCAGCCTAAATGGCAGACACATAAAATATCATCTAGGTACGACCAGTAACTAGCCAGATTAATGTATATAAACAATCAAAACATAAAACTCTTCCATTCAAAAACATTCTGACATTTTATAATGATGTTTAGAAAATCTTTAGAAACAATATAAAATGTAAAAATAGTTTGTAATAAGAGACAACAGATCAATCAAATTTTCAATGAAAAAAAAGTTGGCCTCCACCACCCCTACAGCCAACCCTTACCACCTCTTTAATTATGTATAATTATAAATTAGCTTCTATAATAAATGAATGAATGAATAGGGTTTTACGGCTTACCAACACATAATAGGTTATAAGTTTTTTTTACCAAAGCAAACATTTCCTGACATTAAAAAATGTACAGATTCTTTGACTTTTTCTAATTGAGCCTAAATCTAACATGGCTCCTTGAGCAGCCTAAATGGCAGTAGAACACATGTAAAATACCATTGTTGTATGACCGATAATTAGCCAGACTGCTAAAAAATAAAAAAAATAAAAACATAAAGCGCTTCCTTTCAAAATTCTATGCTGACAATACGGTGTCAGCGTAACACATTTCCTATTTTTCTTAGAAAAAAATTAAGCTAGAAAATGTTGTATTTTCTATGAACCAACAAAAAATGTTACCATCTATTAACACATAATTTGTAAATACAGATGAGACAAGAAAGAACAATTAATAATCAATTACTCTATTAGCATATAAAATTAGATACAGTATAACTTCCATATATCGAACTTCAATATATCGAATTTCTCGGTATATCGAACTTTTTCTCAAGTCCCAACTTTTTTCCTTCTAAATCTATATGGAAAACCGCAAATATATCGAAGTTATACATATCGAATTTTTCAGTATATCGAAGTTTTTTCACGACCCCAAAGAGTCCTTTTACACATCATTAACCATTTATGTATCGAATATCGATTACCTGTTCAAAATTTCTTGCGGGAGTGATGTACATGTATTTCACACCTGCGGTGCACCATTGCGATAATCGTAGGAACAAAGGCCCCGCTGATCATATAGCGTAAAGTCCCTTCGAGTGCTCAGATAAATGTTTGTTAGGAGTCACACTTTAATAAACATTTGATTACTTAAAGGCAGAATGGTGATAATTTACTGATAAAAACAATAACTTCGTGTACGCAAACATGGCGGCTGCGTCTGTCATGATTACAAATACGTGATACGTGATTAAATAACGTACGTGTAAATCGCACGCATTGTATGACGTTTAGTTTCGTATCATGTTATCTTACAAGTGTAATTTATGAACATTTATTTATGTTTATTGTACATGTATGTTGATGTTTTATTCATGTGTGTTTGTACCAACTGATGTGCTGATGAAATATTCATGTACATGTATGTGCTTATTTTCGTATACCGGAAGTGCTCCATGTAAGTTTTTATGTTTGTACATGTTTGTAGTGCTATAGTTATAATGATTTTTAAATGACATGCAGGAATTCAATCAATAATAAACTCGATTTAATTCAGGTTTTTTTTCAACTTACCCTTACTAGTAAACGTATGACAGGTAGATCTACGGTTATTTACATGTTGCAATCTCATTAACAATCAAACTTTTACCATTACCATCGAGTGATCCAGACATGCACATATATCGAAGTCCCGGTATATCGAACTTTTCATGACGGTCCCCTGAACTTCGATATATGGAAGTTATACTGTATATGACAACTCATTGAACTGAGGTTTAAAAAAGAAAAAGATGAAATTTATTTTGCTATTTTGTCTAGAAAAAACAAAATAAAAGAACGCTACCCTACATGTATGATAATTTATAGCTCAATATTCAAGTTAAATAGTACTGACATTAAATTCAAATGCATTTTTATCATTTTAAGAAGAGTATTTAAGAAATAGTATGTTATCTAACTATCTTAGACTTAAGTTAATCCAACATAAAATCTTTACAGCTTAAAAAGTCATAACATTTCTGCCATTTCATAATGACTGTATAGAAAATTTAAAAAAAAATAAAATGTAAAAGTAGTTTGTAATGAGAGACAACAGATCAATGAGAGTTTTAATGAAAAAAAAAGTTGGCCTCCAAACCTCCCTATATAGCCAATCCTAACCACCTCTTATTTTGTGCAATTAGAAAAGTAACTTCTATTATAAATATGATTTTTTTATTTATTAAAAAATTATTGAAATTAAAAGATCCCTTTCTGGGATGTCAGAATTCCTGAATTAAGTTCATTTTACCAAATTCAAAATTTCCTGATGTTGAAAAATGTACAAATTCTCTGACTGTCTAATTGAGCCTTAATTTAACATGGCTCTTGGAGCTCCATCAAAAATCTATGCCGACAATGTGGGTGTCTGAGTACAATATCTTGTACTTTTCTCTGAAAAAATTGTTTTTGCTTAAAAATGTGTTTTTTTTTCTATAAACTAATAATAACCATCTATAAACACATAATTTGTAAATTTATATAGATGAGAACAATTAATAATCAATAACTAAATTAATATATTCAATTGAAAATTTTAACTCTGTACATTGTATTTAAGCTATAAAGCAATACAGATCTACAAGTACATGTATAAAACAATGACTGCTCCCCCTCTCTCTCTCTCTCTCTCTCTCTCTCTCTCTCTCTCTCTCTCTCTCTCTCATTAACCAATGTTTGTTTTCATAAATTGTAAACACAATTTCCTGACTTAATACACACCTTTACCTACCAATTCCAAAATGAAATTAAATTCATTTTTAATTTTTGTCTGAAAAATAAAAGAACACAAAAATCACATACAATAAAGTGATATATATATTTGATAGTAGACAAAGAAACATCAAAAACTTTTTAGTTTGTAAAAGCCAGTACTCACTTAATAATAAACCAGATTTTTTAAATTATTAATTGAAAGCATACCAAAAGTGTGGAAACAAAAATTGAAAGCCAACAAATGAGAATAGTTTAAATGAAAATATACCAACTTTTATCTTCAGTAGTCAGGACTTGTATCTATTTCCTCAAAAATGAATTAATAATGTAGTATGGCAAATGTTAGATAAATAGAAAATAAAATTATGCCCTATCATAATTCTGATACTTGTATAGCTTTAAATATTGGAATTTGAACATTTCAGACTGGAAACAGACAGGAACCGTACCGAAAAAACTTAAACCTTGCCTATAACTTGAACGAGTTACTGGCTCTAGTACACTCGGGTTCCGTTATAACGCGGTTCCTGGGGTCCACAAAACGAAACCGCGTTATAAGCGGACCACGTTATAGCGATAGTTACCTCGAAAAAAATCGATGTCGGTTATTCACACCTATCGTGCTGTCTGACTCTAAGTAAATGGTATTGTTGGCATTGTAGTATGCTACAACACGTATTCGGTTACAACAGATACACTTAGTTATGTATAAAATTAATACAAAAAAAAAAGAAAAGAAGAAAAACGTTTTCATGTTTTGATTATTCTAAAATTGGCAGCCATTTCCGTTTAACCCGGAAGGAGAAAAAACGGTGTCTATATAAAAAATCACGCTTCAATTTAAACTCAACGCTGATAGTGTTAAAATATTAAAAATGTATATCTGAAGTATTAACAACAATAAAATAATAAAAATAAGTTTTGTGTTTACAATCCGATAAGACACCCGCGATATATTAATACCTGTCAACCGCTTCGTTGCTTGATCACGTGATCACTCGATTAAAAACAAAGTCTGCATATGGCTTCTGTGTTTGGCGCATGACAGCATTTATTGAAGCACTTGGGATTATTACAAACTGTAAATAGTCAATGCTGGCATTAATCAATCACTTAAACTATCCTTTAAACAACCATGAGGTAATGGTTGTAATAGTTCGTTATATTCAAGGCTAATTGGTGAGTAGAAGATGAGCGGTTATCAAATCAAAACATGGCGATGATCTATTGTTTGGTTGTCATTTGATCATTCGCGCATTTTCAAGTTTTATATCACGACTTTTCCACCCCGCCAAAAAAATGGGAGCCAAGCAAAAACCACGTTATAACAGAATTTGCGTTATATCGGACCGCGTTATAACGGGACCGCAGTGTACACAAAGAACACAAAGAAAGCTTAAGTCATGAGTAAAAATTATCTCTTCATTTTACATCTCTTCACATCTATAAAAAGAAAAGAAAAAATATATTGATCATTTAGTGTTAAAATGTCTCTGAAGGGACCGAGATGACCATCATCCAATTACTGGTAGAAGTAACTCTGTAGGATTGTAGTATTGATACCTCCAAATCTCATCAGAACCTGAAAATAGAAATGAGAAAAATAGTTAACAACTTTCAGAACAAAAGTTCTGCTCTCCTTTTTAGACATAAACTATTAAAATCAGGGTTTTGGAATAATGACATTACAGTTAAACCTGTGTAAGCGGTCACCTCTATTTAGCAGCCACCTGTCTTTTACCTCATTTTCTATTTACCATTTCTATGTTTTCAGAGTAAAATAACCTGTATTAAGCAACAACCTGTCTTGAAAGGCCACTTTTGCTCCTTCCCATGACTGGCTGCTTCAGACAGGTTTGACTTTATAATTTTAGTCAATGTGTTACCAGATGAAGTGGATACCTAATGAAATAAGTTAGAGTTCTGTTTATAAAATGGAGTTATCTCCCTTTTATTGATTAAGATAGGGTTTTCAAATGATGACTTTAGTTCACACTTTACTACCTGTCAATATTGGCCTGGGACTATTTGACAAAGGAATTAATATCCTCAGAATCACACACAACTTTAGTGTGACTGGTCTTGCTCATTTTCAACACTTTTAAAGTGAATATACCAGATTTAAAAAAAATTAAAATTGGCTAAAAAAACATTTATGACTACATTTACATCACACCTATATATACCGGTACTCACTGACCCTGAATTGCCAAAGGAATATCTATTTCAAAATGCCAAAATAGGAATCGCATGATTTAATTTCAATTTCAATTTTACCCATAATACAGGTTTACACCTAATAATAACAAGAGGCCCAAGAGGGCCTGAATCACTCTACTGAAAACAAACCGCTAGAGGAATTGTTTTTGTTCAAGATCTTGTGGATATTTAACTGCTATCTAAGTCTAGTCAATGATTGATTGATTGATTGAATATTTAGCGTCATTTTTATGCCATCGAGGGCTTACAGACGTTCAGTTAACCTAACCACTGTTTCCTGGGATTAACCAGTACTCGAGCACACCCCATCTCCGCAAGTAACTGATAACTTTCCCACTTGAATCTCTAGTCAATGAGAAATGGTGTTCCTATTTTGTTCACATGAAAAATTTAACATTTTCCCTATATAACTCTACATAAAAAAAGTGATCCCTGTGGCGGCCCCAAATGTGATCCCAGGTAGCTGACTTCAACAACCCTATTCAGGTATATGGCTTGAACATTTAGAGAAAATGATTTTTAAAGTTTCCTTTAAAATATTTTTACAAGCCCTGTGGTGGGAGCATTTGTGGTATTTTTAGAATGGGAATTTCATTTCAAGTTACCACTACAAATCAAATAATGACTTTGTCACATTTTGGTGGTTTTGACATACCCAAACATTAAATTTTGTTTATTAATGGTAATGAAATGCCTTTTATTCATTTTAAAAATATTTTATTTTTACACACATTTATAGCATTTCTCCCTTAAGAGCCGGAGAAGGATCAGGAAATAATCAAAATAAAATGTGTTACCTTACAGCAGATCTGACTTTTCTTTACAATCACAACGAAGCTGGTGTATAGTGTGCGCACACTGTAAGCAGGTGTAATGTTTGTCTCATATATACACACTGCCATCTGTTATCTCCACTGACATCTCACTCTGTCAATGTAGTTTCCTATTCCAAAAGAACAGAACACATTTGAACACCTTTATAGCGACATTTTGCAATTTAAAATTAAATTTTTTAACTTTTAAACTACATTATTATCTTAAGTATTTTAGCAGTGCAGCTGACTATCAATCCAGGTGCTGCAAGTTTGAATCCCCACCCAGCCAGTTTCTGTGATGATTGATGCATGATATAGCATTTGATTTGTTTCCCAATACTGGTTCAAATGGGAATGTTATCAGTTATATATGGGTTTGTTCGAGTTATGGTTAACCATACAATTCCAGGAATAAGTGGTTAGAGTAACTGATTGTCTGTTAGCCCTCGATAGAATAAAAATGACGTAGTTGTATAAAATACTCTTAATGGAGTTTACGGTATGTAATATAAATTTTGATACTTAAGTTATATATCAACTACATTAAAAAGAACCAATTCCATATATTAGTACTTATTATTTGACAAGTTTAGAATATAACAAGTTAACATTTTACCATTTTTTCTGTGGAAACACAACAGTCACCAACTTCTGCAGAATAGGGTGTATTCTCATAGTCCCAAAAGTCTGATCTGCTGTAATAGATATGAAAAAATACATAAGCTGATGGTAGACAACAACAAAAAATAAACAGATAACCGACATAAAAGCAGCCGTCAGATTGTATTGTAGCCGTGCTATAACAGTTAACAAACCGTCTTTCAATGTTGTACATGTGGTACTGTAAAAGACTCCATTTAATCTGGCTCCCATTTATAAATAAACAGTACATGTAGGTCTGGTTTTCAAGTACATGTATATATTTTTTTTGTGGGATTTAACACCATTGCATGTTATATAATGCACTATTCAGTTTTATGGGTGGAAGAATACTTCAGAATGAATTTGGTAGAATCTCCATCCTTCCACAATTGGCAAACTTTCCCACATCATGTTTATGAACCAAGTGGAACTCATACCTACAATCTCAGCATTGAGAGATAAGTGTTCATGAGATGGCACCTAAGACCACTCGGCCACGGTGGACCTGTGTGATGTTAATATTTCAATCTTTGAAAAAAAAACACACAGTCATGTTGGTGAACTTTAATTTCCTCTGGCTACAACTTAACTGTAACCATCAACATATACCATATTCCTCTGAATATACACCCCAGGTGATGATGAATTTCCCAAAAAGGAGTGTTTATTAATTTAATTTTTTTACAAACAATACTTATACCACTCTTCAAAGAATGAAACTTTGTTATTTCTTTTTCACTCTGTATGCCATTTACATGTGCACTTTCATTTGTCAAGAGTTAAAATACCCGTGAAGAAAATTTGTTTATATTTATCAGTACACAGGTGTTGTCCGTTGATATTTACCCGGCACTCATGAATATTCTGTGAATATGCATACATTAATTTCTATAGTGACCAAACGTTAGTAGTGATATTACTGTTGATGAATTGATTCAAATACACTAGTAAATCGGCATCACACATCACGTTCAAGAAAAGCTGTAAAGAGAAGGCGTTTCAACACAGAGCATATTGACGAAGATTAATGAATGCCAGGTAAAATCTATACATCGTTTCATTAAAAACAATTTGACAACAACTGACTTTCATGGTATCAGATACCCAGCTTGTTTACAGCCCTTAAATACACTGGTACAATATTATGACAACGCTTCAAGATAAAACTATTATGCCTTTTCTCTCTTTTCTTTCTCCTTTTGTTTATTTCCATTTATTTATCAATTTCCTTCGGTTGTTGGTTTATTTTTTATTGAATGTTATTGTAATCTTGATTCTTATGTTATTTGCAAATTGAATGGGAGGGTTGTTACTAATTTTGTTGGAACTGGTAGCCCGACCATTTTGCTTGTTATTTAAAATCAATAAAATATGTGTAAACCAAATGAAACTTTAAAAATTACACCATTACATCACACAACTCCAGTACACATGTCATAAGACTCTTCTAGCTTTGATACTGGACTATTCCATTATTACTTAGAAGGAAAGAAGGTACTGACTGAGAGACAAACAATGTAAACACTGAACAGACACAGATAACCTGCAATCTGATTTGGATTTAAATGCTTGCAAAACTGAAATATTGCTGCACTTATCACTGCAAACAAATAAAACAAGATATCTCACCTCAAGGTCCAGGTCATTGTTTCTCCACCATTAACCAGTCTGGTTCACCAGCCGAGATTCATCCATGCACAAAGTATAGTCATCAGCTTTATTGTTAACACAGTCCACAGCAGATATATTTATGGTGTGAAAACGTATCTATTTATATATAAATATACATGGTTTAAAATATCAATATCTTTACAAAAGAATCTTTTAAAAAAGATAAAAAGAAACAATATATAAAAACAATTAAACTACAAACACAGAACACTCCTAAATATAGCAAATTCCAATGGTAAAAAACGTCATACATTCTAAACATCTCCACCTCCTCAACTCCCCACATACCAACTTTCCACTCCCAAACATACCAACTCCCCAACATACCACTCCAAAACATAACTCCAACATACCACTTCAAAACATACCAACTCCCCAATACACCACTCCAAAACATACCACTCCCCAACATACGACTACCAACATACCAACTCCCTGACATACCAATTTCCTGACATGCCACTCCCCAACATACCAACTCCCAACATACCACTCCCCAACATACCAACTCCAAACATACCACTCCCAAACATACCACTCCAAAATGTACCAATCCAACACACACTCCAAAACATACCACTCCAACATACCACTCCAAAACATACTACCAAATTCCCAAACTCCCAGGTGAACACTCTCTCCAGCAAATCATGATTTGTAAATGTGAAATAGACTTGGTAAGCAAAATCAGACAAAAATGGTATATAAAATATATACTGGTAAAGGAGATCTACTCCAATGAAGTAACACTTAAACTAATTATTTAGAAAACTAAACTAAACTAAACTAAACTAAACTCTCAGACAATATGTACACAAAATATGAACTATATATTTACTGTATAACACAACTATATAATATATTGTACCCTCTCTCTCTCTCTAATATGACTATATATAACCCATGTTTGTGTTGACAAGTCATCAAAATAACCAATACACAAATATATGTACTATATATTTACTGTATAAAACAATATAACACAACTATATAATATATTGTACCCTCTCCATCTAACATGACTTTTATATAACCCATGTATGTGTTGACAAGTCATCAAAAGAAGCCATACACAAATATATGTACTATATATTTACTGTATAACAACAATAAAACACAACTATATTGTACCCTCTCTCTCTCTCTCTCTCTCTCTCTCTATAATTTGACTTTTATATAACCCAGGTTTGTGTTGATAAGTCATCAAGAGAAGCAAGACACAAATATATGTACTATATATTTACTGTATAACAACAATATAACACAACTATATTGTACCCTCTCTCTCTCTCCCTCTCTCTCTCTCTCTCTCTCTCTCTCATTTGACTTTTATATAACCCATGTTTGTGTTGATAAGTCATCAAAAGAAGCAAGACACAAATATATGTACTATATATTTACCATATACAACAATATAACACAACTATATAATATAGTGTACCCTCTCTCTCTAATATGACTTTTATATAACCCATGTTTGTGTTGATAAGTCATCAAAAGAACCACAAACAAATATATGTACTATATATTTACTGTATAAAACAATATAACACAACTATATAATATAGTGTACCCTCTCTCTCTAATATGACTTATATATAACCCATGTTTGTGTTGACAAGTCATCTCAAGTCTGTAGGTCATTGATGGCATAAAAATATGCTAAATATTCAACCAAGCAATCAATTAATCTACTGGCTGGCACTACCAAGATGTACACAGTACATAGCATATATGTTTCTTAAACATAGTTAAAATTCTTAAAACACTTTAATAAAAAGTATACCAAGATGTACACAGTACATAGCATATATATGTTTCTTAAACATAGTTAAAATATCGAACTTACAGGTAAAATATCAATTTTAAAATAATAGATATATACACAAGAACAAATATAAAATAAAAATCACACCTGTATCTAAATACAGTCTCACTCCCAACTATGAACAATCACACTCCCAACAGTTGTCTGCTACATAGGAAATGTAAACAGGCACAAGACAGTAGATGAGATAAGGCATCTCTGTAATGACAGCTGGCTACTCCTGTCGAAAAAATGAGGCAACCACTCAATACCATGGAAAAATGGAAAATCTAAATACCTTAAATGAGATGAATGCAAAAAAAAAATAACAAAGAATATAATAAGGTAAAGAAACAAAAATTAAAAGCAAAAATTTAATTTATTTTAATTTAATTTTGTGAAAATTAAAGCAGATCTAGTTAAGTAAAAAACAAAAATTGATAACAAAAATTTAATTTAATTTTACAAAAATTAACATAGATCTAGATAAATAAAAAATAATAAAATTAATTTAATTTTACAAAAGTTAACCCTATCTCCAAGGACAGTAAGACATGTCCTTGCCTAAACTTTGTAACCAACAAAAAAAACCTAATTAGATATAATAAATATGTTCGCACGAAAACGAAATCAGTATAACTCTTCTGCAGAGACCACAGCAACCATCTCCTAGCCATTGAAATTGACATCTTAAATTAAAAACACCAAAATGCTTATTAATTAAAGAGTCAAAAACAGTTGTAGACGATTTGGAACCACTAATTAAATGATATATTAAGAATGAACTACAACTGAATACTACGAAATTATTAATCTTGGAGAACATTATCATAAAATTTGAAGGAATTAACAACTGGTCACAGTGACCTTAACATTAGCTTTAAACTCTCTGTATTGCCTTGTCTGTGCAACTAAATACATCAAATAAAAAAAAATCCTGCACATTTGACAACGATCATGACTTTATCTAATCTTAGAAGAGACAAATCATAATGCCAAAGTTCTCTCATGCAAGACCTTATCTTTCAAAAAATATGAGAACTAGAATATTGAAAACAACAACTGTAAAACCCTAGTGCTGGAGTCTCCTAATAAGTTTCTCTTATGAGATTGTCTATTGTAAATCGGATTATCATACTTAAGAAAAATTAATTATTTTATCAGATAAAATTATTTTACATACACAAATATGGATTTTATGCATACATAGAGCTGGTATCACTTCTTCGTTCTGAAGACAAAATAGATAATTACTATCCAGCCTATCAGGGAATTATATACCACCACTCTGCCTGTCCCTAAAAAATTACAGGAACCTGTTTCTAGATCTACGAAAGAGTTAACTTTATTTCTTTTGCATCCATATCTTGCTTGGATACTGAAGAACAAAAAAAATCTGATTAATTATTTGATAGCATAACATCATTATATGGATTTTAATTTATAGAACTGGTGCCAATACTTCCTACTGCATTCAAAATAGAACCGTAACGCCTGGGTTTTGACATTATTATCTAGCAGAGGAGCCTACACCACCATTCTACGTGTCCCTAGTTCTTGAAGTTAGTAAACAATTGCAGGAACCTATTTTTAGATCTATGAAAGAGTTAACTTTATTTCTTCGGCATCCATATCTTGCTTGGATACTGAAGAACAAAAAAAATCTGATTAATTATTTGATAGCATAACATTATTATATGGATTTTAATTTATAGAACTGGTGCCAATACTTCCTACTGCATTCAAAATAGAACCGTAACGCCTAGGCTTTGACATTATTATCTAGCAGAGAAGCCTACACCACCATTCTACGTGTCCCTAGTTCTTGAAGTAAAAAATTGCTGGACCTATTTTTAGATCTATGAAAGAGTTAACTTTATTTCTTCGGCATCCATATCTTGCTTGGATACTGAAGAACAAAAAAAATCTGATTAATTATTTGATAGCATAACATTATTATATGGATTTTAATTTATAGAACTGGTGCCAATACTTCCTACTGCATTCAAAATAGAACCGTAACGCCTAGGCTTTGACATTATTATCTAGCAGAGAAGCCTACACCACCATTCTACGTGTCAGTAGTTCTTGAAGTAAGTAAAAAATTGCAGGAACCTATTTTTAGATCTATGAAAGAGTTAACTTTATTTCTTCTGCATCCATATCTTGCTTGGATACTGAAGAACAAAAAAAATCTGATTAATTATTTGATAGCATAACATCATTATATGGATTTAAATTTATAGAACTGGTGCCAATACTTCCTACTGCATTCAAAATAGAACCGTAACGCCTGGGCTTTGACATTATTATCTAGCAGAGAAGCCTACACCACCATTCTACATGTCCCTAGTTCTTGAAGTTAGTAAAAAATTGTAGGTACCTGTTTTTAGATCTATGAAAGAGTTAACTTTATTTCCTCTGCATCCATATCTTGCTTGGACACTGAAGACAGTACATGTTCGTAATCCTTGAAGCAAGAAAAACATTAAAGTAATCTGCTCCTATTGAATGATTATTGCAAAAAACAGTTAAATCTTGTAAAGCAGAAAAACACGTGTCCACAAAGAGGAATAGAGTAAATTCTTCAGTATCTTTGCCCTGCTTTGTTTGGGAAATTGACTCGCAGCAAACTAGGATTAAACACAATTCTAATTAAGTCTTAGAAAATTATTCTATCAGGTTCCTAGTCGTACTTGAAAAAAAAAACATGGAGAGAGTATCCTACCATTAAACACGGGAAAACATCTACTTAAACATGACCTTAAATTGACTTACTAAATTTAAACTCTAAAAACATCTAAAACAGAGAGCTTCAGTTTTGTGAATTTTTTTTCACTTACTTCGAAAATGGCTAGTAAGACAGCCGATCCGGACAACGACGCTCCCTACCCGAACGCCGAACCTGTGGCACCGCAACCACGACTCTCCTAACCGTACGTACATCCGTGTACCTAACGGGCGGCCTAGAGATCCTACCAGAACGTCTAGGCGGAGCAACACATACCGGGGTATGGTCTCCTGGACCGAGCACTGGGACGGGTGCAGGCTCGTCCACGGACGCAAGCGCGAGCACGGCAGCAGGCTCATCCAGAGGCACGAGCACGGGCACTGGTGCGGGCCCGGGTGCAGGCTCGGCCACGGGCGCAGGCACAGGCACAGGCACAACAGACACACAAACGGAGCCAGGCACGGTAGGCACGACGACAGGCACAGGTGCGGGAAGCACACGATCGACCATCAAGACGTCCACGGATGGAACGGCAGCTGCTGGGGGCTGGTGTTCGGTCATGGTCGGATGGCCTGCAGACTGAAAAGAGAAAGAAAAATATATAAACACCTTATTAATCATAAGAAAATGGTTTTATGAGTTTAAAATAGCCTTTCCTGTGATAAACTGACTGAGTTTTGTGTATGTGTGTTGAGCGGTTGGGGGTAATAAAGTTAAACAAGAGCACTGCAAGCGGTCAAATACGCTCATCTTTTTTCCAAATCTATTATGAACGTCAAAGCCAGTGATTTTTTTTTTTTAAACATGATGGTGATTAGTTTAAAACAAGAGGCCCAAGAGGGCCTGAGGACGCTCTACTGACTCATAGTGGCCATAGCACTTTTTGAAATTCTTCTATGCAATAGAACATCGGGGTGGAGTCATTTTTAACTCTAGGGACACCATTTGAAATTTTAGCCCCTAAATTCTTATCTGAAATCAAACCCCTACACATAGGGATAATTTATATCAAATATGTACAAATCTGACATATCAGTTCTTAAGAAAACAACTTGACTAATTCCCAATGTGTACCCTTTTGGGGCCCCTCCTGACCCCTTAAGACATAGGAACCCAGTCATTTTTACAAATCTTAACCTCCTTTACCTAACAATGCTTTAGTGAAGATATAGGCAAAATTATTTCCATTAAAAAATAATTAAAAAAAAAAATTTTGAAAATCTGTTTTGGACTATTTTTAGTAACGGCAGCCATCTTGAATTTCAGATTGAAAAAAAAAATCTTCTGTATAGTCTCCTATGCAATAGAAACACCTATGTAAAGTTTCAGATTAATTGGCCTAGTTGTTTAAGAACAGATGAAAAAAAAGAGAATTTTCTGTTTTCCCATAGTATCCCTATGTTAAATTCTAAGTCCCCTTACAGGGCCCCTATAAATTTTAGCCCCTAAATTCTTATCTGCAATCAAACCCCTACACATAGGGATAATTTATGCAAAATATGAACAAATCTGACATACCGGTTCTTAAGAAAACCAATTTAGTAATTCCCAATTTATACCCTTTTTGGGCCCCTCCTGACCCCTTAAGACAGTGGAACCCAGTCATTTTTACAAATCTGAACCTCCTTCACCAAACAATACTTCTGTGAAGATATAGGCAAAATCATTTCCATTTTAAAAAAAATAAATAAAAAAATATTATAATGACATGTGTCCCCTAATTGAACCCTCGGGGCGGGGTCATATTTAACCCTAGGGACACCATTTGAACAAATCTAACAAAACTATAGTTGGTCATCATTACTACATAAACATTTTGAAAATCTGTTGGGCTGTTCATGAGAAGAAGATTTTTTAAGTTTTGGACTATTTTTAGTTTTAGTAACAGCGGCCATCTTGAAATTCAGATCGAAAAATAATAATCTTCTGTATAGTCTCCTATGCAATAGAATCATCATGTGAAGTTTCAGTTTAATTGGCCTAGTGGTTTCAGAGAAAGTGCTGCTAACAGACCACAGACGTCAGACGACAGACGACAGACAACGCACCATCCCATAAGCACTTCTGGCCTTTGCAACTTATTCAGATGATAGTGATGATGTATAGCAAGTCAGTTAGAAATATATGAAAACTGTAGTAGTTGAAGCCGCAATGTATGTATAGAAGGATGGATGGGCAGATGGACGACAGACAGACGGGCATTTCAAACACTATATACCCTCCATTTCTTCGTCCCATGGAGGCATAAAACAAGAGGCCTAAGTTGCTCATCTGGTTTCATATGCCACTTCCTTTCAAATTTTGTATGGACTAAGTCTGTAAAGAACTTATTATAGTAATAGATGGGAATTATTTGTTTTCTCAGCTTTTCCATGTAAAGTGGAGTCCACCTACTGTACTCCAATGGTCCCTTAACCCTTTACTTCATACTCCTGCACCAATCACAGATTGGCCTTTGAAAACAGTGCAGGAAGAGTTCAAATTGGTCGTAACGAGCAATCTGAACACTTCCTGCACTGTTTTCCACTCTGTCAGTTAATATAAACATTATTCACTAAATAATTCAAAAGCCTATATTAGGTGTCCAAATTAAATTTTTTGTTGTACTGGTAAACTTACTGAATGAAAATCACCCAATATAATCTTTGACCTGTTAACTTGTAAGATTTCACTCAATTATTATAATACTGAAGAATTTTCGCCTTATTCAGTGAAATCTTATTTGGGGCACTGGATGAGGGAAAGAATTGGCTAGCTATTCTGTCTCCTTATGGTTTTTTTTCTTTTGTTTTGGCTACTTGATTCAGAAATATGGCAATTTTCAATTTACAATTATTTTAGCTTTCAATTTGAAAAAAAAAAACAACACTGGAATGTAATGGTATTGCAGGAGATAAAAACATGACATGGGACGTGGGTGACGGAATGTAATGGTATGACAGGAGAAAGAGTTATGGTTCTTGCACACTGCACTTCCTCTATATGCCTTTCATAATTGTGTGAAATATAAACTAAATCCCATCCCTTGAACACTTTTTTAAGCATAATAAAATATAATAAAGGAAGATAAAATAATTCAAAAATAGTCAAGGTAAAGCTATAATTCTTGGATAATGTACTTCCTCTCAATGTCCTCTATCATTGTGTGAAATATGAACCAAATCCCTTGGCTAGTTTTTGAGTACTCTTTATGAGAAGAATACTAAAAGTGATAAATTGGGATAATTGAAAATGAGGCAAGGTAGAGTTATGGTTCTTAGACAGTGCACTTCCCCTTAATGTCTTTGTAAGCAGTTTGAATAAATTCCATTCAGCACTTTTAGAGTTACACGCAGGACAAGCAAATTTAATAAAAGGAGATAATTAAAACAATAAGCAGGGTAGAGTTATAGTTCTTGTACAGTGTACTTCATCTCAATGTCCTCTGTCATTGTGTGAAGAGTGAACAAAATTCCTTGAATAGGTTTGTAGTTATGCTTTGGACAAAAGTGTTACGGGCAGATGCACACATGCACTCATGGATGGACAGACAGACAGAGACCATTAATCATATCCCACTTTGACTTCGGCAGGCGAATAATAACATGTCATGGGATGGTGGCTTTACAGAAGGTGATGGTATAATGGAATAAAAACATGATATGAGATGAGGTCATAGCAGAAGGTGATGGTATGATATGGGATAAGAATATGACATAGTTGAGGGCTGACAGAAGATGATGGAATGACATGGAATAATAACATAGGGTGGGGGCGTGACAGAAGGTGATGGTATAACAGGAGATAAAAACATGACATGAGACGAGATCATGGCAGAAGGTGATGATATGGAATAGGGTAAGAACATTACATAGGATGGGGGCTTTACAGAAGGTGATGGTATAACAGGAGATAACAAGAAATATCACTAATAAGTGATGCATTCTCCCAAATGGTCTGTGAAAATAAAGATATATTTTATAATAGGTAGCAATGTATCCATGAATATCAAGAGTCATGGACTGATATTTCAGACTAGACACACAATTTAAATATTTATTTTTTTTTACATTAAAGTGTGACCTTGACCTTTGTGTAACCTTGACCATGATATCTAATGTAAATGTCTAGGTATTTCTACAGGTAAATGCAGGTGACACATCATCAAGCCATGTTTATAACTTGTATCAAGCTATTTTAAAATCACTCCATGTATAACAAAGTTACAGACCAGAAATGAAATATCAAACAAACTGAAACAGTGACCTTGACATCTGAGGTAAGGTTCTGGGTCTTAATGGGACACTTTGCCATGTCATGTTGATCAATTTGATAAATTGAGCTAAGTGTTTATGAAATTCATCCATGTATGAAAAAGTTACAAACTGGACTTGAAATCTCGGACTCAAATTGTTATTGAACAAACAAAAAGTGTGACCTTGGCCTTTGAGGTACGGGTCTGGGTCTTACGTGCGACACATCGTCTTGTCAGCTTGATCAATTGAGCCAAGTTTAAGACAAAGTTACAGACCACACAAAATATTAAACAAATTGAAAGTGTGTCCTTGACCTTTAAAGGGAATATATCAGAAACAAACGGTTTAAGTGTCTTAAAATTTAAATAATTATTAAAGTGGATAAACAGCATCTCATTATCACAAATAAATAAAATCCCAGTGATTTATTTACATATTCCAATGTACTAGTCCCAGGACTCACTGGACTACAAATTTATGAGTAAAAAAATGAATGTTTGAGTCCCATTTTTCGAGACATTTAAACTAAATCATTATAATTTCAATTGATGCAACATTGTGAAAATGAAGATACTTCACCATTGCACTGTGTAAACCTTTAGCTATGCACCATTTAAACAACCACAAATGAGAATTAAACAACAGTAAACATTGACTAGAACAGTTAAAAACATTAAAAAAAACACTTATGCAGCTTAGTCTGTAAAAAAAAAACAGTGTTTGTTGATTTGGTTCAAATAACATTACACACTGTATCTCCTTTATTGACAGTGGCGTAGCTGATCCCTAAAATGATGTGCAAGCCCATAGGGTTCTAGGAGGGTTTGGGGAGGGGTCTGGGGGACATGCCCCACTCCCCATCAGAAAATTCAGGATACATTTCCTGCGTTCTGATGACATTTCCAGGAGATATGATGCATTCTCAAAAAAATATGGAAATCCAGGCGTTGTTGCGTAAACACAAGAAGTATTCAAGGTCGGCAAACAGCTTGCATATTTACAACTCGGAACGGTAACAGAGACCGTCTGATGACATTGATTATGCTACATGTGCGCGCATCATTGTTTAGAAAGCGGTGCAATAGTAGCTCTTGAAATTCATCTGATGATGCGCGGGCACTAGTGTTTACAAAGCAGTGTGCAAGAAACACAATGTGTCAGGAATTAAATGTCTGTATTTGAGATAATCTGGATTTATCGGCTGCGATTTTTCTGCATCAAGTGGATGCACATATTTCAGAATTGTGCGTCTGTCGCAAGATTTGTGCGTATAGGACGCAGGACGCAGTGGTAAATAAAACACTGAAGTCCCAATGGTTTGGTATGTCAAATCCACCAAAACATGACAAATTGGAGTGGTAAATGTGAACGAAATCCTCATTCTAAAAATAAACAGCATTTAAATACTGTTTGACGTCATTCGGACAAATTCTAAGATGTGGAACAATGTTTTCTACATGTAAACCTGTATGACTGATCAAAGTGAAATCAAAATAAAATCAAGTGACTCATTTAATACGTTACAAAATATGCCGCAATTTTATGCAGGAAATCTATTTTAATCTAACCTAGGCGCGTAGCCCAAGTTAGCAAATCCCTTTTCAATATATCATTTTGGTATGTTTAAATATATATCCTTTTGGCAATACGAGATCAGTGATATATATAAGCATGATATGTTGGAAAAATTTGTTTATAGCCAATTTTAAGATTTTGAAAAATCACAACATATTCCCTTTAAGGAAAGGTTCTGGGTCATACACGCGACACTTCATCATGTAATGTTAATCAACTCAGTCCAGTGTTTTTGAAATTTATCCATAGGTGACAAAGTTGCAGGCTGGACATGAAATCTCAAACAGACTGAAAGTGTTGTCAAACAAAGTCAAATTGTGACCTTGACCCTTGAAGTGGGAGACTGAGTGTTAAGTGCGACATGTCGCCATATTATATTTATCATTTTTAGCAAGTATTTATAAAATCAATCTATGCATGACAAAGTTACAGGCCAGACACAAAATCTCACACAGACTCAAACTGTTGCCAAACTCAAAGTGTGACCTTGACCTTTAAGGTACGAGTGTGGGTCTTATGCATGACACGTTGTCATGTTATGATGGTTAATTGAGCTAAGTGTTTTTGAAATTTATCCATAAGTGATAAAGTAACAGACTGGACACGAAATCTCAAGCAGACAAAAAGTGTCGTCAAACAAAGTTAAATTGTGACCTTGAACTTTGAAGTGGGAGTATGGAAGTTACACACCACATGTCATGTAAGTTGATCATTTGTAGCAAGTATTTATAACAAGAGCACCGCAAGCAGGTGCAGAGACTCGTCTTTTTAAAATCTATTAGTAGGTCAAAGTCAGTGATGTAAAATTTTAAACATTATGGTGATTAGTTTAAAAATCAATGCTGTTACTGAAAAAATAAAATAGATTTAAAACAAGAGGCCCAAGAGGGCCAGAGGATGCTCTACTGACTCACAGTGGCCATAACACTTTTTGAAATTCTCCTAGGCAATAGAAACATCCGGACAGGGTCATTTTTTACCCTAGGGACACCATTTGAACAAATCCAACAAAACTATAGTTGATCATCGTTATTATATAAACATTTTGAAAATCTGTTTGGCTGTTCATGAGGACAAGATTTTTTAAATTTTGGACTATTTTTAGTAATGGCAGCCAGCTTGAATTTTAAAAGAAAAAAAATCTTCTGTATAGTCTTTTCTGCAATAGAAACATCTGTGTGAATTTTCAGTTCAAATGGCCCAGTGGTTTTAAAGAAAGTGCTGCTAACAGACAACAGACGATGGACAGCGGACAACGCGCCATCGCATAAGCACTCCTGGCCTTTGGCCAGTAGAGCTAAAAAGAAAGTAATGTGCGGGGATGGAAGAGGGTAGGGGTGAGGGTCTTGGGGTCGGAAACAAAGTTGAAATGGGCAGAGTATTTAATTTAATACAAAACAAATTTAAAACAAGAGGGCCAATATGGCCCTATATCGCTTACTTGATTGACCTTAAGTCACCAAACTTAAGTAGATTATATAATACATATACACTAAAAATTCCAGAAAAATGAGATGGGCGATATGTTAGAATTTTGATTTGTTTTGAAGATGTAACAGATGTGTAGAAGAGTTCAAACTTGGTAGAGGATCACCCATGTTAAATGTCAGTGAAACTACATCGAAATCAGGTCAGTAGATTCTGACAAGAAGGCTTTTGAAGTTTTTACTATAGCTGCCTATATAGTAAACTAGCACCTCACTGTGGCAGTCATGGTTTTTAACAAATCACAACGGCTTGAACAAACTTGGTAAAGGGTCACCCAAGGAACATTTCTGCGAAATTGTTTTAAAATCGATCCTGTGGTTTCTGACAAGAAGATTTTTTAAGATTTTACTATAGCTTATATAGTAAACTAACCCCACCCCCTGGCCGCCATATTTTTTGAAGAATCACTACGGTTTGAACAAACTTGTTGAAGGTTCCTCCAAGAAACATTTCTGTGAAATTATTTTAAAATCAAGCCAGTAATATCTGACAAGAAGATTTTTTAAGTTTTAACTATATATCTTATTTAGTAAACTAACCCCAACCCCTGGCCGCCACGTTTTTTGACGATCAGTAGGGTTTGAACAAACTTGGTGAAGGTCCTCCAAGGAACATTTCTGTGAAATTATTTTAAAATTGAGCCAGTAGTTTCTGACAAGAAGATTTTTTAATTTTTTACTATAGCTTATATAGTAAACTAACCCCAACCCCTGGCTGCCATGTTTTTTGACGAATCAATAGGGTTTGAACAAACTTAGTGAAGGGTCCTCCAAGAAACATTTCTGTGAAATTATTTTAAAATCGAGCCAGTTGTTTCTGACAAGAAATTTTTTTAAGTTTTTACTAATTAAACTTGCCCACCACCTGGCGGCCATGTTTTTTGACGAATCAAGATGGCTTGAACAAACTTGGTAGAGGGTCACCCAATAAACATTTCTGTGAAGTTATATCAAAATTGGCCCAGTGGTTTCAGAGATGAAGTTGTTACAAACTAAAAGTTAAGGACAGACGACAGACAATGGACAACAGAAGATGGACACCAGGCGATCACAAAAGCTAAAAAGAAAAAGAAATGAGCAGGGATGGATGGGGGTAGGGTTGAGGGTCTTGGGGACTAACAAAGTTGAAATGGGACAGAGTATTTGATTTAATACAAAACAAATTTAAAAAAAAAGAAGAAATGGGAGGGGATGGAGGGGGTTAAGGGTGAGGGTCTTGTGTGTGTGTGTGGGGGGGGGGGGGGGTAGGGTTGAGTGTCTTGGGCACGGTAACAAAGTTGAAATGGGGCAGAGTATTTGATTTAATACAAAACAAATTTTCAAAAAAAAAGAAGAAAGAAATGGGCAGGGATGGAGGGAGGGCAGGGGTCTTGGGGTCGATAACAAACTTGAAATGGGGGCAAAGTATCTAACTTAATAAAAAAAAAAAAATAGAAAGTGGGGTGAGTGGGGGTGTGGGGGGGAGGTTACGTACTTAGGGTTGGTAACAAAGTTTAAATGGGGCAGAGTATTTGATTTAATACGAAATGATTTTTTAAAAAAATAATAATAAAAAATAAGGGGGGGGGGGGGTAGGTACCTAGGGTTGGTAACAGGGTTGTTAACAGGGTTGGTAACAAAGATGAAATAGGGCGGAGTATTTAATACAAAATAATTTTTAAAAAAATAATAAAAAACGGGCGGGGGTGGCAGGGGGTAGGGGTGAGGGTCTTGGGGTCGGTAACAAATGAAAACAAGATATTGCAAGATTTTGCGTGAATACTTCTCTTCTTCAAAATACAACACTCCTTCATTTATGAAGATTTTAAGCCAGCACCATAAATGTTTTAAAAATGTTAGTGATGCAGTATATAGTTTTAGTGCGACATATTGCACGTCTTTAAGGAGCCTTTTGACATTTTTTTTTAATTTTGCGTCTCCCGACAGCAGATTATATATCCAAATAATAAAAAAGATGTCTATCCACGCCTTTTCATATCAGGCTAATACAGTTTGAGGTGCTCAGGGACGACTTTGAAGTGTTATTTTTAAAACTATATACATTTGATGATGGGTCTACAGGTGGAGAATTGGGGCGAGGACAGCTACAGGGATAAGGGCTTTAAAAGCATCCACTATGGCCACCTAGTATGAAGAGGTCTGGAGTATGTTCCATCGTATTAGTGTTCTGGGGTAGAATGAATATTTGTAAGTGTCTTTGGATGTTTGAATGTTTGCAACAGTGGATATTGCCAAGTCTAAGTCTGGAGTCATCGGGACTAGTAGGTTATTCAGCGGGTTGATAGCTACTACATGGTGGAATATTTTGTAGAACATTATAAAGCGAGCCTTCTCAAAATATCAATCAGTTGCATTTCCTTCGATCTCTATATAATTCCTGGACTCTGCCAACAAGATTTGTTTTTTAAAATCCCAAACATTCAAATTCAAGTTTATAATTACCTTTTTACCTTGGTATGTTTAATGTTGTGTAAAAATTGAATAACGATTATCAACATTTTGACAAATATGGAAATACAAACGTGGCAGATTGGTTGTTCCGTTCACGGTTCAGTATAGTTTTATTTTTGTAGGGGCTTTACATACAGCTATTTGTTTTTGTTTCTATATTTGATCTAGCCAAGTTGACAATCCCACCACCCATGCTCATTACTGAGCGCGCCCAGCTATTCAGTTCAATGCCAAAAAGGCAGTAGCGGCTTCTCGGGGTAATATTCTCAGCATATTTAAAATCACTCGGCAAGTAACTAATTACTATAAATACCAGCCGTGGATCCGTTGTCAACATAAATGTTTGATTTTAATCAGTTAAACTAGTATCATTGTATAATTTTGTCAATACAGACAGCTACCAATATTATATATGACATTGTAAATGTTGAATTTTATTGTGCAACATGTTTTCTAACAAATAACGCGCGAGAACGTTGTTTACAAGCGTTTGTTGCTGTCGACTTCCGGAGCGGAAACTTCCGGGTGATACTAAAATCCGGTTATATTACGACTAACCTGGCGAAGTTCCGGCTACAATTTATATTTTTATCATATGCGACGCTTACAAAGGAGGGCCAGCACGTTTCTTTAGCAAGGACTTATAATAAGTCTTTGGTCATTGTATTTTATAATTATGGTTTTTAATTTGATAAAGTGTTATAAAGATTTATATTCTTTTTTTATATATGAACCGCCATGTTTATTGCTTATGCGAATGAAATTTTGACACTTTTAGACTGAAGAAAATTGTGATGCTATATTCAAGATGAACAATGATTGCTAAACAGTGATCTAATAACAGAAGTAATCACGGTAAATGTGCTGCAGAATGTTGGCTAACAATGAGTTAGCCAAGCCGGGTCTGCTGCAGAAAATATGCAGTGTGATATTGCAGAGACCTAAGTACACTAAGTCACGAGATAGTGTAACACAAGGTTCCAAAGTGTATTTAGTTAATGGGTGGGGTATAACAATCACCATGAAGGCTCGGTCGCAATTTCTTCATCTAATTATAAATTATGTTGTGTTTATTTTTATTCCTACCATAAATGCTTTTTTCATAAGTTATTAATTTAACTTATAAATATTTCAAAATATTGGGAATCTCATTCTGGACAATGTCAGACAATACTGGGACCTAGTGTTGATTTTGGTCAATGCTCGATATGTGCTATGTCTGGAGGAGAAACGCGTTCTAATCAAGTTCTAAATATGCTTATGGAATTATCAAATTTTCTAGAGGGAGGCCAAATACAATAAAGCTGCCGGAATGATCAAATACCGCGACTTTACAATTTTCCAAAATAGGAACATATGCCATGTCCATATTTTGAAAATAGAATTTTACATTTTTAAATAAAAATGTAAAGTGTGCACATTTTTTTCATAATAAAAATGGAGATACAGTTATTTGTGTTCTGTGTCTACATTTTTGTAAGTATTATTGTGAAACTGGCATTCACGTGTTTACATGTTTCGCTTTGGACACAGCTCAATTATTGTTGTACTACGTCCATATTTTTTTATTTAATGTTTGTATAGTTTATGGTCAGTAGGTTAATCATCTATAATTGGAAAATATGACCTCAGGCCCATGTGTGATGTTTCTGAGATACATGTAGCAGGTACTTTTTATTTTGATTATCGAATACACATAAATACATATAGTATTAGCTTTACTTAGCCGAGGAATAACGTATTATTCTATAGGTTCTTGATATAGCTACTGGTCAACATTAGCAAATCATATCACACAGTACAAGTATTACAACAGTGTTTAGAATTGTATTTCACAGTAACAGGGTTTCTAAATTCATAACAAATTTGGGGTTTATGGGCATCTTAGAAAACGATACTAATCTTGACCTGTGGTCAAAATGGAATTAAAACAAAAGCAATATAAAATACTATTATATATATTTTACATTTCTTAGAAGTTCTACAGTAATTTAGAAATCACAAGAAATTAAAGGAGTGTCTTGCCAACTTAACACCAAATAACTCAAGGGCGGGACTATTGACCCCAGGTCACATAACACACTGGTCGACATTGAGGGATAAATTATGGACGTTTGGAATCCAATAAATTCACATATTTGTTGTGAACACTGCCTCATCCAACGCAGAATATAATTTAGACCAAGGGCATGTTTATTTCAGAAGCATCTTGACCCACATTATGACTCTCTGGTCTTATATTAATAGTTGACTATGTAAGAAGACTGGCAGGGCTAGACCCGGCTTTTAGTTCCGGTATTTTTAATTTTTCAAACGTTACCTAGTTTAATAATATTGTACCTGTTGTATTCTGGTATACATACTCCTTTGTGAATTACACTATAATTTCCTTCTAAAGCACAAACTCGCCACATAGAAATGATTTCCCGCGCTATGCTCGCGCACTTAAAGCACGCGTTTCAGCGAGTCAGTGAAGTATATCTGGGAACTCTACGCTTTACTTCCAACCACAGGGCCAGTGACAATATAATTATATATCCCAATATATAGTACACTAAATACGTTTTTATAACACTCTACATAGAGATACAGAATATATATTGTCACTGGCCCCTGTGTTCTCAACAATCAATTTATGATGATTACTGGGAGGCGCTGTCGGGGACCAGCAATATGAAGTAGTAAACAATGAAATATGAAACAAAAAAGCTGTACATATAGTTTAACTAGAAAAAGTAAGTAACTAACCTCTGCATTCCTTCCAAACCAAGAAGAACACCAGTCTCTCACAGCCACCAAAGCGGAAGACACAGCCTGAGACACACGAGCGAACATGATTAAAGTAGATCTTAATTAAGCACTGAGATAATAACAAAAATTAAGCAATAATGTCTTTGAAACAACGTAAGTTTAGCCAGTAAATCCGTATATAAGCTTTGTATGATGTTACCAGTTTGGCGTCTTAAAGGTGAGTAGTAAAGATTCTTATTGCGAACCAGGGTTATTGAAAGAACGTTCTATGCCCAGCGATTATGGATTAACACCGTATTGTATGTTTTCAATAAGGTGTTAGTAATCAAACTCCAGCTACAATAGAACATGGTTAAATAGCCTATAGGCAAATAATTGCAACTGATTTTGTGAACATTTTATTTGTTGTTGTGAACTTTAAATATATATTTATTATAGAGCGTATCAAGGGTTTTTGTAATTGTAACTTTTGTCCAGCAGATTCGGGAGGTGGCGAGGATCGAACCAACGATATCCGGATTGAAAGGCCAAAGCTTTTACCACTCGACGACCAATTTTAACACGAACTACGACATTATTACCAGAAACATAAAATAACAGCGATATGTTATCCATCCATCCATTCATCCGCCCGCCCATTTTTGAATTATGCTATCTTAATATTTTCACTCATAATATAAAAGTTGTTGTCATGGTTATTAACAGACTCGAAACAGTGGAGCGTGTGGTCCAGTGGTAGAGCATTGACCCCACGACTGGAGGATCGTGGTTTGATCCTCCCCCACGACTCTCTGTGGTGTCCTTGAGCAAGACACCTTTTCCGCATTTGTATTTTGTACTGGTTCTACCTGGGAAGACCTCGGGTGTGATTTGTTGAAAGAAGTGTAACAAATTCCAAAGCTGCGTTCAGTTCAGATAAGCGGATTAACTAACTTATTTTCCTGGACACTGGCTCAATCTCAAATTAGCACACAACTCGCAACACTTTTAGGGAACCAGGTATCAAACGTGTTTGCTGTTTAACGGTGCTGAACGCAACCCAATTATTTTAAATTATTCTGGAAATTTGAAAAAAAAAATCAGATAAGTTTGCTGACATTGTAATATACATTCAAGTATGAAGCACCACCAAACAAACAAAAATCAGATGTCATATCGAGATGTAGCAATATGCATTCACCCTAGTAAAATGTTATTGGTGTAAAGTAAGTAAGTAAAGTGAGGTGAGGTGAGGTGAGGTGAGGTGAAGTGAAGTGAAGTGAAGTGAAGTGAAGTAAAGTAAAGTAAATAAGTAAGTAAGTAAGTAGTTTATTATATATTGACATGTGCATGGCAGTACACTAATATATGTATTACAAAATGAAAAATAGTAGTGCGCCCAGCCCAGTGGGCCTATAAGCCACTGCCATTAAATAGAAGTAATATGCAAATTCACATAATGATTAATAAACAATGTCCCAGAACATAAATAGAATAATTATGGTAAACTTTCAAAAGCACAAATGTAGTTGTGGTGATTAAATAGTAGTGTAAATAATGGTTTCCTTCAAAGTTTTAGATGCCTTTGTCAAAAACTTAGCCACCTGTCTTTTATCAATGTTTTATGTTTTGAAACAGGTTTATGAGGAATTTTATAAAAAAAAATGTAAAAAATGAAAATAACATAGATCTATCTATAGGCATTTTTAAAGACATCTTTTTTAGACTTTCTTTAAAATGTAAACGTAAAGATAGTAGATATGTAGGCCTACATTCATGGCCAGTAATACTATATTGGATTGGAAATTGAGTGGGGACAATACCATTTTATAAAGAGTAGGTTTTGGGCAACCAAATTGTTTTTCTTTCCGGCCTAGTTGCAAATCCAATTATTATATATCAACCACTGACTCTTTTTTTTAATCGCGTGCAACACAGATTTTTTTATTACTGTTTCTTTTTATTTCAATTTTCAACACATACCATGATTCAAAAATTGTATTAACAGCATGTATGGTATAGTTTGCAACAGTTGCTAATATTTTGTTCGGTTTCATCTGAACAGCCCTACAATAACACCCCTTTTGTTTTCGGTTATCTGCGATACATTTCCGAACCGTTACTTATACATGTATACGTACAACAGCGTCCCCATAGGTTCATGTTCTTTTTTCGCGGTTATGTTGTACTAGGGAATGGTATTACAATATATTTAGTTTTAAAATGCAACACGGCGTTTTAATATAGTGCCTCAAATTTGTTTCGTACCTAGCCCGAAAAACAGGGATGCATCGGCTTCCTGGGCCTCAGAGTAGCCACGGGCCTGCTTTGTAATAGGCCTTTATATATATATTTAAATACTAACAGTCTTTGTCGGTATTACGATACATGCCTAGGTCCCCAGGACGGGTTTGCCCCGATATGGCATTATGAAGATATGGTTGATAAAATGAAAGCAACACTTGTAAGTCATGTGACACAATATGAAAAAAACACAAGCAAGCGTCGCAGGTGATCAAGACCCAAAAGCACATGACAAATGGAACTTAATTATTGAATCTTCGACTTATTCATATACAAGAGCCTGGCAGTAAGTATAAAAACATAAAATGAGCTTGCTATTACAGATTGTTTAACACATTTTATTTTAGACAGAAAATAGCTCTGTAAACACACGAGTCACGATAAAATGTAATTTGAGAACTTTTGTCATGTGTATTCGCGATAAAATTCCAGCATCATCAATTTAACATTTCGCGCCAATCTGTTTGTTACAACGATAAGAATACAATAGCAGAGTTGAAATTTTAAAACAATGATAACCCAATAAACAGAGCTGGCAAGAAGAATGATAAAATTAAAACTGAATTATGATATTACAGTGACTGATTGTTGTATTGACTATGAAAGTCTGTGACCTGTTGAAAATAAAATCTGAAACAAACGTCTGATTTTCAGGTTCATTTTGACCTCTGACCTTGGGTTGAAAACGGAATGCTGCTTCCTATCTGGATATCTCTTCAAGGTTAATTTGATTAGTTTACTTTGAGTGTGAAACAAGTTATTACAACTTATACAAATCATGTTTGAAGTCTTCCTGGGTAGAACCAGTATTGAAGAGTAGATATTGTCATGACTTTTGACTGAAATATTTGTCGGACAAACCTTTACCATTTCTAAATATAAAAAATATGCCTTTTGAATTCATTGCGCAACTGTTTTCGAATTCATGCACCAAAATAAGATGGCGGTCACACATACATAAATTCATTTCGGACGACTCGAAAATAGGAAAAACTGCCAACATTTTTTAGCCATTGTACCTTAATAAAAATAATTATAGAAAAAGAAATACTTTGAAAATGTCCTTGTATTGCCTCCTATAGTTTATCTATCTGACTGCATATTCATTTTATTGTATATGCAACATTACATAACTTAAGTGTCAAAATACATGACCATATATGGATAAATTGTTGTTTTTGCTACAAATAATGCTCTGTTTTGTTGCAAAACTATATATATTTGACTTTTTTTTATACCTGTAACAAACAAATATTAATGTTTGAAGGTGCCCCAGCCGGGCCCGATTAGCTCAGTCGGTTACGCGTCTGACTATCAATCCAGGGGTCGTGAGTTCGAATCCCCGCCAGGCAACAGTCTCCGTGATGATTGATATACGACATTGCGTCTCATTATCATTCGTCTTTCACCACTGATTCAAGTGGGAAAGTTATCAGTTACTTGCAGAGACGGGGTGTGCTTGAGTACTGGTTAATCCCAGGAAACAGTGGATAAGTTAATTGATCGTCTGTTAGCCCTCGATGTTTAAATATTCAATTGAAGGTGCCCAGCAATAATTTGCATATCACTGACACTAACCATGCCCCCTTTTTCAATACATGAATGAATAACATACTTGTGTACATGCATTAGATTCATTATCAACTATGAATATATCCCTTACCAATTGAGGTATCTATTAGGCATATATTAAATTTCAATACTATTTTGTTTATTTTATCAATATAAATAGCAAATGAAAGTAAAGTGTGTATGAAAGTCACTTTAAAGCAAGAAAACGAAACAATTAATGAAAATGAGACATAATATGGATACAGTATATTTGGCTGGACCGACATTGCAAAAAGACGCTAAAGCGCATCTCTTTACGACAAATTAGTTTTAAATAAATATATCAAAGAATATCGCGATAAGAAATACTTGTCGCGAGATGACTCGTTACTTTACAGATTTTCCAAAACTGGCATCAAAAAATGGGCCGTTAAAATAGAGTTGTTGCAATTATTATGTGAAAATTAGAAATTGTCATATTGGAGAATGCTATACTGTTGAATGTGGAGAAAAATATTGTACACATTCAATAACAGACAGTGAAAAAACATCATCTTCAATGAGAAAAATCTATATTCTATAGCAAGCATCATGTATTTTTATTTGAAAAAAAAGTAAGAAGAACAACTGAAAGAAATCAGATGATGGTACAAACGTTTCAAGCACAGGTTTACTAAACGCTGAGAAATTATAACGCGAATCTGTTTCGCGTCATTTCAAAGATGTCCCATTTTACCATTTACCTAAATGTCCAAGAGAAGGTAGATACTGTGTATAAGCCAGACCCAGCCGCATAAATATCAACAATGAGGAGAAAAAAATGACAGTAAAACAAAAATGGCAGTCATATGCCATACCATTAAAATGAAACGCGACAGTTTGGCGGTCGGTATATTGAAAACTAGATACAGAGCTGTTGATAACAAATATCAATGACAAAATAATGAAACAGGAAATTTCTCCATAATTCATGATCAATATAATATTAGTTGATAAACAGCGACATAAAAACAAAATTGCTCATACGCGACCAACCGTATTGTCAAAAAGCATGCGCTAAAGAGTGGAAACAGTATCGCGACAAATGTTACCATTTTTATGTGGGTGGGGTATGAATTATATATAAATAATGAGTTTCTAACACAAAAAAAATGGTTTAACTTACATGAATCATGAAATATGGATGCAGTGAATGATCTAGAAATGCTTTTGTTGTGATATATTAGCATCACTGTCTCTTTGTGTGACTGTCAAGTGTTTTTAAGTGCAAACTTCTATTCATTTTAGCCAGGATTTTGAGACAGATGGCTAAAATCAAGTCTTATCACATGATACAGCAAAGCATATTTGCATACATAATCATTTCTTTGTCAGTTAAATAGATGATCTCACTTTGTGGAATTCCATTGAATTGAATAAATCCTGATTCCAACATTTCCATGACAAATTTTCAGCTGCTCAGTCTCATTGCCCTATTTGCTTTACTGTTTTAGCTTCAAGTTTGGTTTTGCCTGTGTGACAACTTCTCTATTTCTCTATGTACAATAAACATTAAGACAATAAACAAAAGAAATATTTAATAATTCATGGACTTAAATTGTGATAATTCTATGAATTTAAAGTAGTGAATATTTTCCTTTAATTTCTATCTAAGCAGTATAAACATAGCAATGTATTTTTTTCTGGCGACTAGAAAATATTATAATGCACATTTTATTGAGAAACTCATTCATTTAAGTTCATCCTCAGTATTTTGATACATTTGATAACATAACAAAACATATATTAAATCATAAATAATGTATTGTATGATATATATATGTTCTGATAAATAATGTGTGATATAAGTTGTATATACAATGTAGAAATCCATGTTTTGTAACGAGAAACTGTAACAGTTTAAGTTAAATATTCTTCTTCATTTTTTATCATTTCTTTTTTTTCACCAGGCATTGTTCCATGCATCTGAACCCCACCCCCTGGCAGATAGAGATTACGCCATGTATGAATTAGGGGAAGGATGTGAAGTGACAAACTTAATACCTGGTGTCGATAGATTGTCAAAGAAATACTGGGCAGATGGTAGGCAGCTTGTCGCAGATCTATGCCAGGTGATTGAGGAACTGGCCACCTGGCAACACAATTTGTTTGTAAGGGCAGTTTTGTGTTTTTGATCCAATTTGTGATTTATTTTAAATGTTCATTTAAGAATGGTGACTGTATTTAACCAGTGTAAGAGTAACACATGTGTTTTAAATCATTTTTTGGTATTTCAAACTTATAATAAACATAGAATAATAATGCTGGTGTTGCCAGATCACTTTCCCCATATTTCCCCATCTTGAGTACCCAACTTGGAAGGAGGTGTCAGAGTGGTTGTAGAGGATATAGGATCTTGACACTCGCACCAGAGGTTGCAGGTTTGATCCCCCAATCTCAGCCTAATGATCTGTCATCAACAAAACCTAGTACTGGTTTTATTAAGGAAACCAATTAAAAAACCTTTTGGACTTCATTCTGAATTGAACTAAAACAAAATCAGTCAACTGGAACTTGTGAGAACATATGCTCAACGGATTGATTGAAATCATCTCTGTAAACTGTTTAAGTTATTTTTCCAGCTTATAATACATAGCTGACCTTGCTCAGATCTGTTTTAATAATGATTCATTAACGATACAGCCTTTAGTTTATACTAATTTATTTTCCTGGCTAGAACCAGAACTGAGTGTTGTTTTTAAGAGGTAATGGGTTGTGATTGGGATCGAACCTGCAACCTCTGGCGAGAACAACCAACACAATACCCTTTACATTACTGTCACAACTTTTACACACAGTTTTTAATGGTAGAATGCTAATCCACCATATGTTTTTAACTCCTGTACAGGTCCTGCCGCTGAATCAGGTCTTCCCCACGTTCATATGCCGTGACCTACAGAGAACTGTTGATGGATGCATCTTGAAGTGTACTTGCCGACATTGGATTATTCACTGAGGCCCTCCAGGTGTTACAGAGACTGTTACACGGTGAGTGTATACCACACATGCGAGACAGTAGCTTCAGACAGGTGGAGTACGTCCAACAGTATACCCACCAAGTTCGATACAAGCAAGCCAATCACAGAGCCCACTAATATCAAGGTCAGTAAACTAAATATTGGTGTGTTATGAATTTTCTTTTTTTTAAATTGAAGATATCATTATTTGAAAAAAAAACTCTCAATAAAATATCTTAACATTCAATGTAACTTCCTCAAAATATTTTTAAAATTGACATGCAATAAAGAAAGTTGGTTGTTAAAATGTGTTAAAATTTGTAACAATGTGTTATACCTATTGACCTGAATGCTACAGTTGGAATCGCAAACATTAAATTAATTTTTGAATTGGTAATATCCTACACTGACTTTTTAGAAGATTTTTCCACCTCACATATGAGGCATTGTGTGTTTTATTCATTCTCACTCTGTGGATGAGAGGTTTCTGTTACTTTGCTGTCGTCTTTAGAAGAGAATTTTCTAAGGACTATGAAATTCTGTCTGCTGTCTAAATTACAACGTGACATGGAAGTGTTGCGCCATGTGTCTACTAGATGAAACTTTGTTGAGGCAGGTCTGTGAAGATGAGTATGAAGCTGAAAAGTTGTTGTATAAAGTACTGAAAGGAATTGATGACACTTGCAACATGGATAAAGAGTAATGTGTGGAAGTGCATAGTGAAAGATTCCTAACTCTATCTTGAGTAATGACATAATTATCTCCCTTTTTCTGCTTTATTTTTTTCCCCATTATTTTTGCTTGTCAGGAGCATATTTTCAAAGATATGGAAGGGACTATTTTACAAACTACTTGGATAGAGGGCAGTGTGTGGAAGTTAGTGTAGAGAGAATTGATTGAGTATTTAGCATCATTAAATGCCATCAACGGCTAACAGATGATCAGTTAACCTAACCACTGTTTCCTGGGATCCTAAAAGTTTAACCAATACTCGAACGCACCACATCTCTGCAAGTAACTAATAACTTTCCCACTTGAATCAGAGGTGAGAGACAAATAATAATGAGACAAAATGTTGTATATCAGTCATAACGGAGACTTGAATACTTTTTGTTATCTTTAATAAACTCAATAAACAATGAGCACAGAAATAAGATTCTTTTTACCACAAAACTCAGGGAAACGATTTACCAGGTCACCTCTATAAGGAGAGAAAAATCATATTTTTGCCAGCTCATTTAATAAATTCAATAATAAAAGTGCACCATAGAAGATTCTCTAATTATTAATGATTTTTGCACAAACTCTTTGTAATTGGTTCATGATGTTATTATGAAAATACAAAATGAAAATATAAGCAGCACAACCTTGGTCCCACAGTAGAGTATCTGCCTTGTACAAAGTTGTAGACTCTATCCCTGTCCAGGTCATTACAAGAAGCACTTAAAAATGGTAGAAGCTAGAAGATTCCTTGCTAGGCACCCAGGATTTACAGGATAGTTCTAGGTCTGGAAAGCCCTATCAACTCATGTGTTTATGACATAATATTTGAATGTATTTGGTTGATATTAGCAAAAGCAGATTCCTTGCAAAATTATTGTTTCAATAAGAGTGAAAATATTCATAAAATAGCTACCAGTTGAAGTTGAAATATCGTCATCATAACATAGGCATAATTTGCAACATTTCAGTGTTCTTATTTTCTTTATTACTCATATGGTTAAATATATATGTATGTAGTTTTGATACATCACCACTTACACATATGCACACATTTAGATGACACACTTTACAAAACTCAGATGAAGAATATGAGGAGGGTAAGTTGTAAGATATGTTCAGTATGCATGTACTTAAACCATGAGTACTAATGTACCTAAAATCATATACTCTTGTGGATTTAAAACAACAATCTTCACAAGAACATCTTCACTGAATTCCATGCTGTAAAACTGTACTTGAGGAGAGGCATAAAAAAGGGTAAAAATTGGGAATTACAAAAATCGTTTTCTTAAGAACATATATGTCAGATTTGTTCATATTTGGCATAAATTATCCTATGTGAAGGGGTTTGATTGCAGATAAGAATTTAGTGGCTAAAATTTATAGGGGCCCTGTAAGGGGACTTAGAATTTTACCTAGGGATACTATGGGAAAAAAGAAAATTCTCTTTTTTTCGTCTGTTAGCAGCACTTTCTCTGAAACCACTAGGCCAATTAAACTGAAACTTCACATGGATGTTTCTATTGCATAGGAGACTGTACAGAGATTTTTTTTTTTTTCGATCTTAAATTCAAGATGGCCGCCAGTACTAAAAATAGTCTAAAACTTGAAAAATCTTCTTCTCATTAACAACTCAACAGATTTTCAAAATTTTTATGTAGTAATGATAACCAACTATAGTTTTGTTAGATTTGTTCAAATGGTGTCCCTAGGGTTAAAAATGACCCCGCCCTGAGGGTTCAATTAGGGGACACATGTCATAATAAATATTAATTTATTTTTTTTAAAATGGAAATGATTTTGCCTTTATCTTCACAGAAGCATTGTTTGGTGAAGGAGATTCAGATTTGTAAAAATAACTGGGTTTCACTTTCTTAAGGGGTCAGGAGGGGCCACAAAAGGGTAAAAATTGGGAATTACAAAAATCGTTTTCTTAAGAACCTGCGTGTCAGATTTGTTCATATTTGGCATAAATTATCCCTATGTGTAGGGGTTTGATTGCAGATAAGAATTTAGTGGCTAAAACTTATTGGGGCCCTGTATGGGGACTTGGAATTTTACATAGGGATACTATGGGAAAAAAGAAAATTCTCTTTTTTTCATCTGTTTAGGCGAAATTATTATTCAATTTGAGCTCCGAAGTATCATCTAGTCATAGGAAATAAGATTTGGCTCAATAAGGAGAATAGACTTTCCATAAGGGGCTAAGGTGGGTCACCTAAAGGGTTAAAATAGAAAAATTTCAAAAATTTTCTTCTCAACAACTGGTCAGTCAAATATCTTCATATTTGATATGGATTATCCCAATGAGTATGGGTTTAAATTTTGTACAAATCAAGGGCAGTTTGATGTATAGAGGCCCTGAAGTCTTTGAGTTTTACATAGGAATATTATGGGAAAATGGAAAATTCTCATTATTTTGTCCATTTGGGTAAATATGTTGTTCAATTTGAGATCTAAAGCATTGTCTAGTAACAATAAATTTGATTTTGTTCAATAAAGACTCAGGATTGAATTTCCATAAGGGGATGGGACAATAAGGTTAAAATTGGGAATTTTCACAAATTTCCTCTCAATAACCTTTCAGTCAAACTAGTTCACATTTGATATAAATTATCCTTTCATCAGCAAGGATTGAAGATTCTGCATATTAAGAGACTGGGATATATTGGGGCCCTGTAATGTGACTTTTAGTTAGGAATACTATAGGGAAAACTGATTTTTTTCATTTTGCATACAGGTGTACAAAATAAAATTCTTTTCAAAATCAAGAATCATTTGAGAGTGGGTGTGGTTCTGACAAATTAAGGGGCTGGGTTGTATAACGGTTCTGTACAGGGGAGTATGGAGTATATTTTTATGCCCCCCCCCCCTTTTTGGGGTGGCATATAGTAATCTTAGATCCTGTCCTTCCATCCAGTATTTTGTAACTTTGTCATGCATAGATGGATTTTGTTAATACTTGCTACAAATGATCAACATAACATGACGGCGTATTTTAACTGGCATAGAAAACTCAGAGCTGATATGAACTGCTCTTGAGTCAACATTGTAACCACTACTCTACTGTTTATTTTATACACAAAACAACAACACTGAATTCTTTGTATAGTTGTACATGTAGATAACTACATTTTATTATCATATTTATTTCAATATTTGATTATAACAGACTGTTTTATATCTACCAGTGAGACACACTTTGAAACAGCATTGATCAATCTTACCGCAAAGCCCTGAATACAGCTGTTAAGATTGTCACAGTGTACAATGTCTTACCAATTAAAGGCAGAACAGTAATCTTGTGTGATGTAGGATCAAACACGAAAACACCATGTACTGCTGCACGAGGGCTGGGAAAACCAAGAACAGTAAGTCGTACAGCTACAGCTGTTATTGTCCCTAAAATTTCAAACTAGTGTTAAACTAACCAATTTATCACTGTGCCAGTTATTAGACCACTGAATAACTAAATGTGGCTTCCCACTTTTCTCTTATCTTGCCACAACATTGGCCAATTAAACATGTTCATATGAGATATGATACGTGACACCATGTTTACAAAAGCTGGAGCTTTATCGTGGGAAAGAATTCTCAAATTGTGCCTTTTGGAAGGATCTGTCATCGCTGATATTTAAATGACTGCTATACAAGTCAATTTGGAGTAATCTTGCAGATTTACGGTTTGCAGAAAGACACGTAACTTGAAACTTTGATTTTCTCCATTGTTCGCTATATGAATATGTGTGGGAGGGGTATTACACAAATTCTGACCATCGCTCACGAGTACTGGCCAATAAATCATCACACTTGACTCGCAATGTTACTATTAAAGCTACACTATCTACACAAAAGACATGGCGCATGCTAATGGTGAATAGCATATAAATTAAAAGTGGTAAAACTAACAATATTTGTGCACGAATCGTGTTAATAAATTGAAGTTAAAACCTTGCTATTAAATGCTAAACATTGACAATGAGTGTTCCAAAAACATTGCTGTCATTACTGACAATGCCTGTACTTTACAACCAGGAGGAGAATGTAGTCGAATCCTTTAACAACAGTCCATATCAAACGAAAACTCAAAACAATTCCCATACAACAATACCCAACCACAATCACAGTGAGAACATAACTCAATAATATTTTAATAGTTCATTGTTTCATAATGTAAATGATATTGTCTTTATTTTTACATATGTGTCGCCTGAAAACTCACCTATTTATGATGAAAATGACAATAATGGTATTGAAATACTTAATAATAAGATTAATAATATTATTGCTGAATACCCTAATGCAGAATTGTTCTTGTCTGGTGATCTTAATTCTAGAATTAAAGATTTTAATGATTACATTCCAGATGATGATATTTCATATATATTTGGCAATGATGTTGACTACCCGTCTGACAATTTTTCGACTCCAAGAAAATCTAAAGATGAAAATTATAATCGTTTTGGTTTGTCACTTATTGAGTTATGTTGTACGTACGATGTTCATACTTTGAATGGCTGTCTATTTAGTGATATGGATGGTAATTTTACATGTTTTGCCAACAATGGGACAAGCATTGTTGACTATATGATAGCTTCATCCAGCTTATTTAAGTTTATTACTGATTTTAAAATTGGGGATAAGGATTACTCTGTACATTTCCCCCTTCATTGTCAGTTTTGTTTTAAATCTTGTTCATATAACCAGTCCTCTAATAATATTGATAGCTCAAATTTGCGTACTTGGCAAAAATATAAATGGAAAGAGGAGTTAAAAGATGATTTTTATGTTAAGTTTTGTGATAATTTCCGTTCCTTTAATGAAATAATAAGTAACCGTATTGATCTTCTCTCAGTTCATATATACCTGATTTTATTGATGTTTTTAAAAAGGCCGGCGATAATATGAAATTAAAGTCTAATTGTAAACAATACAGTTCAACCCAACCTTCCTGGTGGGATCATGATTGTAATTCTGCTAAAGTTGACAAATCACGAGCACTACGATATTTTAGAATTACGAATGATAGAAAAGACCTTATTACATATAAAACAAAAAGGAATCATTTTAAATCTATTTGTCTGAACAAAAAGGCTCTATTAGCTAAAAAAAAACCGGAACAAATTAGTTAGTTCTTGAAAAAATTCTAAAGTGTTTTGGAAAACATTAAAAGGAAATTGTAATAAGCAAAACAATGATATTACACCAGAAAAGTGGCACCTTTTTTTTTTAAAAGTTTATTTATTTCAAGAGAAAATGACGATGAGCATAGCGATAATATCTTTGCAAATACACATTACGATTCTAGCAGCCTAAACAAACCTATATATAATCAGGAAATAATTGATAGTGTACGTCATTTAAAATCTAACTGTTCTGGAGGCCCTGATGGAGTATGTTTTGAAATGTATAAGTATACACTTAATGACATATTGCCGTTTTTAAATCAACTTTTTAATGAAATATTTGATTCAGGTTCGTTTCCTGAAAATTGGAGCGAAAGCATTTTAACACCATTACATAAAAAAGGTCCAGTTAATGACCCAAATAACTATCGAGGCATTTCACTTATCAATTCCCTATGTAAAATAATTTGTCACATATTAAGTAACAGATTAACTAAATGGTGCAATACTTTTGATGTCATTGATGAGTCATAGGCAGGATTTAGGAAAAAATATACCACTATAGATAACATATTTACTTTAATTGCTTTAGAACAAAAGTATCTTTTTAAGAGAAAAGGACGTTTTTATTGTATATTTGTTGATTTTGCTAAAGCATTTGATAGTATTCAACACCAAAAACTATGGAATGCTTTTACAAGAAAATGTGTTGATGGAAAGTTCTTAATAATTTTACAGTCTATGTATAGCAAATTAAAATCATGTGTTAAGGTTAATAATAGAGTTAAGAAATAGATCGCTTGACATGTATTACATAATATTAAGCTTGAAAGATGAGATAAGCATTGTCAGTATTGCTAGATATCTTTTAAATGCTTTTAAAAGAAGAAAAGAAATTCTAGATTTGCCGATTTAAAGAAATATGAACAAGAGTAAACTACTGTATTATTAATTAGACAGTATTTAAATAGTTTCACTTTATTTTGAATATAAATATTCATGTTATGATTTAATAGTCTTGTTCATTATAGTTTTAATATTGGATTTATATATAGCTACATTTATTTCAAATCATATATCTTCAAAAAAATATATGTTACATCTGTTACTTTATAAAACTTTTGAAATGCTTAAACCTGAAATGATCTAATACAAATGTTATTATTTTTGGATTTATATGGCATGTTATTAGCTTATATTCACTTGAATATGTGAATTCTGTAATATTGACTTGTATAAATGTATAATATTCAATTTGTGTCACTCTATATGATGTATTTACACGTGTATTTTGGGCCAGAGGCCTATATTACTTAATAAAAATATGTCTATGTCTATTCACCTAATTTAGACAATGATGGGAATTTACAGTGTGCTCAGCTACCACCATCTACTAATGACGTAGTGAAGTCAGCTTCACAGAACATCATTCAACTTGATCAACATGTCGTCCTGAAAATGGTTAAGCTAGAAGACATAGTTATAGACCACATTGATACACCAATACAGGTGATTGACTCTAAAACAAATATGTTATACATGCTACGCGTGGTAGATGGACGACTACAAAATGTTTTAGCAATAGAACAATTTCCAAAATTTATGATGCTAAATGGATTATACATAAAAAAGTTATACGCCTCATAGAATACACGTATTGTTGATTTGAATAACTAAGTGAGATAACGGTGCTCTAATAAATGTATTTGATATGTAAACTATGATAAAACGGACATAAAGATTAGTGTCAACAAACAGAAGCAATTCACTGGTATAACCTGAGTAACCGATATATAAAGCATAAAATGTTTATGTGATAATGATGATAAGATGCGTATTATTTATATGTTAATGTATGTATATAGTACTCGATTACTAACGCACAGAAAAAATGAGTGTATATCGAAATGTTGTATTATATTCATATTTCAATGTTGATTAATTTTGCTTACAGTTTAATATATATGTATTTGTACAATCTCCATTAAGTTGGAGGAAATAAATTTGATAATAATAATAATAATATAAGCTATCTTATTAACACTTGTTTCAGGTATCTAATTTATCGTCTTATATCTGATTAACCAGCTCTCTAATCATTCAACTGATATCTGATTCACCAGCTATCTAATTATTCAACTGATATCATTTTCATTAGCTATCTAATAATTGATTCATTAGCTATCTGATTATACAATTGTTATCTGTTTCACCAGTTCTATAATTATTCAACTGATATCATTTTCTCCAGCTATCTTAATTATTCAACTGATATCTGATTCACCAGCTATCTAATTGTTCAACTGATATCATTTTCTCCAGCTACCGTATATCGTCGGCCATAAGTCGAATTTTTCAGACTCCAAAATCACTCTCTGAATCCCTACTCGACTTATGGCCCCGTCCTAGTCCCGAGTGATGATTTTTTTTACCAACGGTTAGCTCCTACTGAAGTTTTGAACGTCGAATTTCAGTTTCAGCAACAGTCTATATGAACAATGACACCAAAGTGCAGAATTGAATTACACTCTTGTCAATCAACTATGCATCTCGCAAACACAAAGGATGATTACGTCGTACGTGGAAAGTTACTTTGTTCATGGAAAACTCTGATTGACAGTTGAAAAAAATGATCGGTTTCAATTAGACGCTTGATGTTAAAAACTCTATGCAAGGGAAACCTTGATCTTGGTCAGCCGAACGATTGCGTTGCCTAGCAACCTATACGATGTTGGCACGGGGTGTAAACATATATGCCGAAAATTGCCTTGGGATATTTGGGTCAGAAGTAACCGATTATTGCAATTTGCATTCCCACATATGTGGTGACACTTATCCACGGATTGCAGAATATACCAAATATTCAACAGAAGACTGCATTTGTTTGTCGGCATCATATTTGCCGTTGATTCGATAACGGTACATGAACGTATACTGGCGTAAGGTCAGTTGTGAGTGCAGGCAATCGCTACTGTAGGAATTTTAATATTTAGGTGACCCAAATCTCACCCACTTCCTTTTCGAAAATTCTGGGTCGACTTAAGGAAGGGTCAATGCAAAAAAATGAGATCTGAAGGTCAAAAAGTCCCCTCGACTTATGGCCCGACTCGCCTTATGGCCGACGATATACGGTATCTTAATTATTCAACTGATATCTGATTCACCAGCTAACTAATTTATTATCTTATATCTGATTCACCAGTTCTATTATTATTCAACTGATATCTGATTCACCAGCTATCTAATTATTCAGCTGATATCATTTTCACCAGCTATATAATTTATCATCTGATAGTTGATTCACTAGCTTTCTAATTATACACTTGATATCTGATTCACCAGTTATCTAATTATTCAACTGATATCATTTTCACCAGCTATCTAATTTATCATCTGATAATTGATTCACTAGCTATCTAATTATACAATTGATATCTGATTGACTAGCTATCTAAATATTCAACTGATATCTAATTAACCAGCTATCTAATTATTCAAATGACATCTGATTCACCAGCTATCTAATTATTCAGCTGATATCATTTTCACCAGCTATCTAATTTATCATCTTATAATTGATTCACTAGCTATCTAATTATACAATTGATATCTGATTCACAAGTTATCTAAATATTCAACTAATATCTGATTAACCAGCTATCTAATTATTCAACTGATATTTGATTCACCGGTGATCTAATTATTCAACTGATATCTGATTCACCAGCTATCTAATTATTCAACTAATCTATGATTTACTGGCTATTTAATTTATAATCTGCTATGAAATTTACCAGCAGTCAAATTTTCATCAACATTCTTAACAAAATTGTTCCAATCTAGTTTAAACAATAGAATGTACACAATTGTCCACCAATTCTATTTAAAGATGCAGGAAGTGACTGTGTTGCTGGGATTGATGTGTAAGTACCCGTGTGAGGAGTGTGTACTCATGATATTTGACAGCTCTGTTGAGAAGTACTGCACCATAGAACTTGACAAGGGGACCATCTTCGAGAACATGTCCACTGTGCTCAGCAAAGAGCTGATAGATGTACGTACTTAAAAACACTCAGCCTTTGTTAGTTTAGTTTAAACTTGATTGTGAAGAAAAAAAGAAGAGACCGCAGTGTGGTCTAGTGGTAGAGCGTCTGCCTCGCATGTGGAAGGTTGTGGGTTCGATCCCCAACTGGGTCATACCAAATACTATAAAATTGGTACTAGAAGCTTCCTCACTTGAGGCTCAGTATTTAGAGGATAGTTCTAGGTCTGGTCAGCCCGCTGTCAGTATAATGTGACTGGGTGGGGTATCATACCATGTGTCTGCGGCCTGATACTTCAGTTTGACATTGCTCAGAATACTGTCTCTAGTAGACACCGTCAGGACATCACTGAAAAATTGTTGAAAGCAACGCTAAACACCTTACAACAACAACAATATCGATTGTGAAGAAAGCTCAATGCTTATATGAACCGCTTTTAAGTCTGCCTCCTGGGTAGCACTGAGTTGTTTTTTGAGAGGCATCAAGTTGAGCTGGAGATTGAACCCGCAACCTCTGGTGTGAGTAGTCAACTCTCTATCCACTACACTACTGCCAAGACTTTGTTAGCTCCAGTAATTGAACCATTCGATGGCTTGGTGAAAGACTGGACCAAGTCACTTTTTGAAAATTGTTCAGGAGAAGCAAAAAACTGATTATATTCTTTAATATTTGGATAAGAAGGATATAACAAAGCATATTTATACTTAATCATACATGAATTTATGCTTTGTAATTTAATTTACATTTTTACAACTGGAAATAGTGTATTTGAGAAGTGGACTCATTTTGCACTGAATATCTTGGCGCAAGACAAGTCCAACTTAACCTATTTTGCATTAAATATTTCAGTGCAAGACAAGACCAAGTTGAGTTGGGCTTGTCTTGCACTGATACATTAAGAGTCATTCTAGACCAACTAGAGTATTTTAAGTCTTGAAGGGAATTGTTTTTATGTGAAATAGGTTCAACTTAGTACAGAACTCTGACTTTTTAAGATTTTTGAAGATAAGAATTCAATTTTTTTTTTTAACATTTCAAATCAAAATTGACATTATGATATATCAATATCAAAATTTATTGTTTGACTACCCCTATTCAGTTTTGTGGCTTAAACTTGTATGTTCAGAATCAGTTACTTCAGTTTCCATGGTAAAATCATTTGCTTAGAAGTTTAATCAATGTAAGTTTCTGGAATAGATTTAGACTATAGCATGTATTTTATGAGGCATAATGGAACATCATCATCAGTTCAGATTAGGTCAATATGTCAACAGATATATTTGGTTTATTTATTAAACTCCCCATTATTACTCTTTCAATGCCAGAACCGGTTCTGATTCAAATTTTTCTGGTTTAGAAAAAATATGTGCATTGACCAATGCAGTTGTTTGGCACTTTACCTCAGGAATAGACACCGTACTTTGTTGAGATGAATAATCATCTTTGTCAGAAGTTTCTTACAAATAATTATTGAACTATCACAATCTGATAAACCTGGTTCATAAATTTGTGTCAATTATGGTGAAAAATTTTCATTAAAGTTGTTGTAAACAACATGAGTACTCGCCATCGAGTATTTCAGAGACTCACCATTGTTTGTGGCATTTTTCAAAAGTGTTATGTGTGTGACTTCAAATACAAATGTTTCATGGTTTGGAAAAACAGTAGAGGCTCAATGTCTATCAGTTAACAGACAAAGAGTCTTCAAGTTTATATAATTGAACCTATAAATTCATTTCCAATAGTAAATTTGCATAACGGTTCAAGCACATGGTATCCAAAGCCAGGTTTTTTATGTGTGCCTAAAATATATAACTTATATTTGTCAATACTATGTTAATGCACAATATCTGGGAGGGATATAGTATATTTAGGGGGAAGGGTGTAACTTTAATTTAAAGAAACTAAAAAATTTGCCATATTCCAATATGTACAAAACTCAACATATATAATGCAACTAATAAACCATATTTTTGGAGGGGGAGGGGGATATAAGACAGTTATCCCCACCACCACCTTCTGTAAACATGTTTGCAAAAACTGTTGCTTAAAATTTAATTGATACAGTTACAATGTTATTATATAAAATTGTCCTTTCGAAATCTATCAATCAAGACTTATATCATGTTTAATACCATAGTCACAGTCTAATACTTAAAAATGAAAATCTTTGATAAACAAACAATTTCAGTATTATTTTAAGTTTGGTTTTATCTTTTCTTTCAGCTCTTACTCTTACTTTAACATCTTTTTTCTCTTTCGAATTTATTTGTTTGACAACTACGTCACTCAATATGTTCTTTGTTGTAAGGGGAGGGCTAAATCAAATGTTGGAATTACTTGTGCCCCAAACCCATTTCTAAATTATCAGTAGAATTAAAATATATTAAACCACTGCAATTATAAACTCTTTTCAAAACAACACAAGTCTATCTGATGCTTTAAATATTGGTATAGTAAAATATTTCACTGTAAGACAAGACCAACGCTACTTGGACTGTTTTATGTAATATAATTTAAATGCAAGACAAGACCAACTCTACTTGGACCTGTTTTGCGTCTATGAAAACTTCTTTTATTAGATAGACCTTTTTGTTTCTTAGCAACTATATTAAAATAAGTAAGAATAAAAGTCTATTATTTTAACAAGATGTGTATTTCTATGTGCTTTATTCAAATATGTAAAAAAAGTGATTTTGTGAAAAATAGTGAGTTGGACCAGTCTTGTGCCAAGCCATCGCATTGCTATCTTAGATAGATTAGACAAGTTTATTAGACTGTTACATGTACAAACAATTCTCCTCTAATTCATAAGAATAACTTTTTCTCTCCTACAATAACAGTGGGGTGGTAGTGTAATGGACAGAGTGTTGGCCGCTCACACCATATTTTATACATGCAGATAAGCTTCATATTCTTGAATTCAGTGATGATAAAGTGTTGCTAGCTCAGTTGGTAATGTATCTGACAATGCAGGGTCAAATGATTGAACTCCCAAACGGCCTCATGATGATTTGCCTGAACTTTGTTCTTTGGCCTTGAATCTTTTAACTCTGAATATATGGGGAATTAGTCAGTGATTTGCAGAGATGTATGCCTAATACAGATTCATCAGCTAGTGGACCCTAGGGATGATGATTAGGTGTGCTGACTGCCATTATAAACCGAAATAGCACAAAACATCATACAAACAAACAATCAGTGATGATAAAAAAACTCTTCCCATAGTTGATGTAATCACTTTGTGTGTTAGTGTCAGTCATTTCAATTAATTATTGTACTCTGTTGTTAGTTTGATATCGTAAAGTTTAAACCCAATATATAATTATGTGGGATATTTCATGGTTAAGATGAGATTACAAAATATGCAGTGCAAAGCTGGAGTACTTCAGAGGTCTCTTATGATAAATTACCCTGTCACAAAATAATTTGATTTGACTAAAGATAGTACTATAAACTGCGTATATAGGCATTTTTGAGGAAATAGAATATAAAAATAGTCAGGAGATATATGCATCAAAATGTGAGAGATTGACGCGCTGTCACGGTAATTAGCGGGTGCGAGCTGCAAATTTTTAAAGAGTTAGAGTTTTACTTAGGAAAGCAAGGTATACGGTCATGTAGGAATTTAGAGTTTACTTTGAGAAGGCCAGGTGGACCGTCATGTAGAATTTCAGTCAGTTAACATGGGGGAAACCATTGTTAAGATTGGTTTTAAATGGTTGGGTGTTGTAGAAGTGCAAGTTGGGTTGCATGGTTGCTTATGATAATGGTTGGTGTTTAAGTAGGAATTGAAACTAAAATGGGAGCGTATTTTGAATCGTATTTTGAACTATATTTTAGAAACTGCACATGTGTTAAATAGAATTCATTAAAGTTAAAAATGACATTTGTAACAATGTAAGAAATAAATGTATATAGAAAATCGTGTGCTATGTGTTAATGATGTGCGATAGTGAAACAATTGAAAGGTTTTATATTTTATGAGCTAATTGTATATTATGTGTTTTCAGAGTTGAACAAGATACTAGAGAGGGAGCAGGCAAAATGTATGGACAAACTCTGTGTGATGGAATACAGGTCATTTGTTCACAGAAATCTGCACATACTAGCCAGGTATACATATTGTCTGAAACTGAAAACACAAAAGGACCACCCCCTCTCCCTCGCAATAATTAAATTGCAACTAAAATCTCGAATGGGATCTGGAGTCATATTTTAGAGTGTAAAAACAATGAATATTTATTGATTACATGTATAATGTGATAGGTGGGCGTAAGTCTACACTCAGTGGATAGTTCTAGTTAATTTTATCTCTAGTTATGTTGTGAAATAATACAGTCATGTGCATAAAATTTAGTTCCAGATTCTACATTTGTTAATATCATGATTCAGTGAATTACATGTTTATGCCCTTGTATTGTCACAAAAATGCTTGATTACTTAATCATAATCATATTGTTTTTGCTGGGACAGGTTAGCTCAGTCAGTAGCACCTTTGACTATCAATCCAGGGGTTGTGAGTTAAATCTCTGCCAACCCTTAGTCTCCATGATGATTGATATATGATATTGTATCTCATTGTCATTCATCTCTCATCGTGAATTCCAGCCAGAAAGTCATACCTTGAGAAGACCGGTGTGCTTGAATACTGGTTAACCTTCCTGGTGCCAGTTTCACTAAATATCTCAAACTGAGATTTTATTCAACTCAAAACTTTCAATTTCTCTAAATAATTACTTGAACTCATTACACATTCAAGGACCACACAGAAGTGGGGGGAAACCATTATTCATTGGTAAAGGATAATATATAATTGATTGATGTATATAAAGTTATCGCATTGACCATCTGTTAGCCCTTGATGGTATAAAAATGATACTAAATATTCAATATATTCTTATTGCTCAGGTGAATGTCTTTGGTACATTCATGCCTTTTACTGTTAAATGTTGGAAGTAAGGATTGCAGAAAGAGGATGTTTGTTTATCCAGTTTTGTAAAGGCTTGAATTATGATAAGTTTCTTAATTTCAGTCACCCGGCCCTGACCTGGCAGCAGACCTTCAATAAGAAGTCCTCATTCCAGCCAGCTGTAGATGTGAGAACAATTCTACAGATGACCAATATGCCAGACAGTGAAAGGAACTTGATTGAGTGGAGCTCTAAACCAGTCAATGTGGATCAATGCTACATGACTATCTCTAAACTGCCACAGGTATGTAAATGTACATTGATGTACAGTCAAACTTGCAGTAGCGACCACTTGTTATAAGCGACCCCCTGATGTAAACGACCGCATTAAATCCCCCCCCCCCCCCCCTCCCCAACGAATTTCATTCATAATTACACATGAAATAAGCGACCACTTGCTCTCTGCGACCAGCGACCGCTTAAAATCCATCAAATTTCAACAAATATCCTTTAACATACGACCACGAATACACGAGGTGTGAAATTTCAACATCATGTTTTGTATAGTGACAAATGTGTAAGTGTTAAATTGTCGATATCCGTGGTAATGTGCTAAAAATAACCCGAGGCCAAATACTGCAATGTCTTGTGGTAAAAGCCGATAATTGTTTGATAACAAGTTATAGAGTTAAAACAATATAACCCCAATTATATATCAACGTTTGATCATTGTTTGGGTGGAATAAATTGACATGTTTGCTATTTGTTTTATTACGATTAAAGGATCGTCAATTACTTACATAAAATTGGAATTAAAGATTGGACAGTTTGAAGTTTGTTTGTTGTTTGTTTTTATTACGACAAAAAATATTAAATAGGTTTGATCGGACTTTTTGATAAGGTTAAATTGGAAAAATGAGATTGGACTGTGTGCCGTTTGTTTTTATATTTTTTTATTATGATTAAAAATTATAATTACGTTTGATTATTTGATTGGCTTTTTGATTAGATTAAATTGGAAACTAAAGACAAAACAGTTTGTCATTGTTTTCATGGATGGTTTGAAAGTTTTTACGACAAAAATGAGTAAACGTAAGACAATGAATATCAAGGTTTATTTGACTGGGTTTCAATATTGTGGTTTCATACTGCAATATTCTATCAACGTCGTCATATCTTCAGCAAAGAGAAAATGTCTAACATTAGAACAGCGGGTGAAAGCCCTAAAAATGATGGAAACGTACATGCATTGTATAAGACAAAAAAGAAGACCAATAAAAAAACATTTTACCCCAATAAGAGACCACCTGCCTTAAGAGACCACTTTTCAGATTTCCCTTTAGTGGTCTCTTAAGACAGGTTTGACTGTATACAGTAAAACCTGTGTCAGTGGTCACCTCTATTAAGCAACCACTTGTCTTAAACAGCCACCTTTTCTGTTAACATTTTTTATAACTTTAGTTTTAATCAACCGGTATTAAGCTGCCACCTGCCTTAAGGTGTCTTTTTTTGTTATTTCCCTTGAGTGACTGCTTAAGACAGGTTTAGCTGTATATATAATATATAAAGATAAATTAAATATACAGTATTTAATTTTTTATATAAAGAATCAAATTATATAACTGCATGTACATGTACCAGTATGTATTTAAAAAGTATCTTGTGTGAAACAAATCTTAAATTATTCCTATGGTAATGTGAATTAACCTGTTGTTGTACAAACATCACATGACATATTTCAGCCAATGACAAGGGTATCTGTATCTCCAGACAACCTATACTTTGCCTGTGGAGGCTTCGATGGTGTGGTGCATTTGTATGACTTCAAAACAGACAAGTTATATACATGCTGTAGTTTCCACTTGTTCATGAGGACTAGATATGCATATTTAGGTCACCTGAGGCTTTGTCTCAAGGGACTTTTTGCGATCGCTTTTTGTCCATCGTCGTCCATCCGTGATTATGGACATATATGGGTTCTTTATAAAAGTTGTTTGTCCAAGGATCTCATGGTTTGGCCCTTGGGGATGGGACCTACTTTAATAAATCTGTATAAGAGAAATTGACAAAAAACGTTTTTTCGTATAACTGAACAGACTTCTGTAAATGTATTTTTTGGCAATCGGGACCGTTAAGGCCCATGGGCCTCTTGTTATATCTTGCTTTGTTAACATTTGGTTGTTTATGAATGTCAAATTCATGTTGATGCTCCCTGTTCCTCCATCAAACCTACCATTTGTCCATCAAATTGGTTTCCGGTAAATAACTTGGAATGTTGTTTTTAATTAATATTTGGTGTGTGGCTGTGTAATTATAAAGTACAGGACAAGTTTGATTTTTGGTGTGTGGCTGTGTAACTATAAAGTACAGGACAAGTGGCTGTGTAACTATAAAGTACAGGACAAGTTTGATATCTAGTGTGTGGCTGTGTAACTATAAAGTACAGGACAAATTCGATATTTGGTGTGTGGCTGTGTAATTATAAAGTGCAGAACAAGTTTGATATTTGGTGTGTGGCTGTGTAACTATAAAGTACAGAAAAAGTTTGATATTTGGTGTGTGGCTGTGTAATTATAAAGTTCAGGATAAGTTTGATATTTGGTGTGTGGCTGTGTAATTACAAAGTACAGGACAAGTTTGATATTTGGTGTGTGGCTGTGTAACTATAAAGTACAGGACAAGTTTGATATTTGGTGTGAGGCTGTGTAACTATAAAGTACAGGACAAGTTCGATATTTGGTGTGTGGCTGTGTAATTATAAAGTGCAGAACAAGTTTGATATTTGGTGTGTGGCTGTGTAACTATAAAGTACAGAAAAAGTTTGATATTTGGTGTGTGGCTGTGTAATTATAAAGTTCAGGATAAGTTTGATATTTGGTGTGTGGCTGTGTAATTACAAAGTACAGGACAAGTTTGATATTTGGTGTGTGGCTGTGTAACTATAAAGTACAGGACAAGTTTGATATTTGGTGTGAGGCTGTGTAACTATAAAGTACAGGACAAGTTTGATTTTTGGTATGTGGCTGTGTAATTATAAAGTACAGGACAAGTTTGATATTTGGTTTGTGACTGTGTAACTATAAAGTACAGGACAAGTTTGATGTCAGCGTCGGTCTAATTTTTACTCTTAATGACCCCTTTTCAGTTTCAAATTAGTTTTAGGTAAAATTTACTAACATTTAGTGGTGGCATCTGTGTCCTATAGACATATTGTAAGTTTGGAAATATTGATAATAGATGTATAAAAATGATTTTATTTATAGTATACAAATAATATCAATGTGTCCATAAAATATTTTTGTTGAAAATTCAAGTAGAAACCTTGAAAATGTGTCTTTTTGAAAGACCATATTTTTTTAAAAAAAAAAAGGATGTTTCTTTCTCATAAGAATACATTGCTTCAGTATCGCAAGTATTATTCGTCGGCCTGTAGAAATGATCAAGTAAATATGTTATTTTTTTAATGATTTTTTGACTTGGTTTCCAATGAATAACGTACAAAAAATAAAGCAACAGCAGCCAAGGCATGTATGTGTGTGTGTTTATATATTATTGCCTGTTGCCCATATGGGTAAAACCTCTGAAGAAGTGTTAATTTTTCGTATAATGTGCAGCTAAGTCTACTTTAGCACTCTATAGTTCTTCAACATGATCAGTATAAAGCAATAATACCAGGAACTAAGTTTTAAAGCCTCATGTGAAATTCTGAAAGTAAGATGAGAAAGTTGGATCAATTGAAGAACCCAAACACACACATGTCATAAGCATAATGATGAGCGCCAGTTCTACCATGTCTTGTGACTGTTGTTGTTGCATCAAATCATTATCCAAGTCAAAACACTGATTGGCACAAGGGTTTAGGTAAAATTGAATTTGCATTTTGCTATAATAGGTAAAAAATGAAATTATATTCGTGTTCTAAATTTATAATTATATTGTGTCATTTCCCTTCCAGCAGCTGAAGAGTTTCCGAGGCCATGCTGATTCAATAACAGATGTTTGTTTTGCTGGCAGAGACAAACTATGTAGAGCCTCTCTGGACAATGTAATCAGTATATGGGATGTCGAGAATGGACACCATTATGGTTTCATATTTTTAGTCCCATTATAGGGTCCCTTTATTTTCATTGCCATAGTTATGTGATAGTTTGGGTAGACTATCCGTCCATGTTTATTAGTGCATGGTTTATTGCACATCAACGGGTCCACTATGGCCTGATGGTCTAGGGCATTGTCTTAGAATCACTTATCTCTTACTGTTTTATTTAAAATTTGTACAAAATCTTTACTGTATGTGACAAAGATCACCAGTTACTTGCAGAAGGAAGATGGGTCTACTTAGTGTCATTATAACGTCTTCATGCCTCATATAACTAGATGCCATATATATCCTGCAATACTTGTAATGTTGTTAAAATCCTTTAAACAGTTTTGTATACAGTAATCTTTGAATATATTCAGACTTAGCTATGATGGCTTCAGTTGCTATTATCGCAATTAAATTAAATAATTGCTATATGTTACCTCTACTGCATGTTTGCAATATGCAACCTCTGAATTTTCTGTAAAACAAAATTATCTGAGATGTTGTTAATTTGAATATTGCACAATACTTGTTAAGAAGTTAAATGAGTGTAAGAGACGGATGCAAGGGGGAAGGGAGGCCATAACATATGTTCCATATGTTTTATCTTAGTATATGGAAAATCAGAAAAAATCATGGAAACGTCAGGGAATATTGAAAGCAGGTTTAAGTGGCAACTATGACTGTTGACCAAATTATGTTGTACGAGATGAAATTTGAACACTTCTGTTTTGTATATCAATTAGTTAAATATCTTGGCTGGGATTGTGTTTTATGAATCTTGTGTCCGAAACAAATAGCATGAAAATTACTGCATTTATAATACCTCTTATCACTAACATCATTTATAATACCTCTCATCACTGACATCATTTATAACACCTCTCGTCACTGACATCATTTATAATACCTCGCATCACTGACATCATTTATAATACCTCTCGTCACTAACATCATTTATAATACCTCTCATCACTGACATCATTTATAATACCTCTCGTCACTGACATCATTTATAATACCTCTCATCACTGACATCATTTATAATACCTCTCATCACTGACATCATTTATAATACCTTTCGTCACTGACATCATTTATAATACTTCTCATCACTGACATCATTTATAATACCTCTCATCACTGACATCATTTATATAATACCTCTCATCACTGACATCATTTATAACACCTCTCATCACTGACATCATTGGTTTGAAGCAAGCTTGGTCTAAAAACTTAATGTGAGAGAATTTGCAAGTTTCCTGCAAAAACTCAGATCTATTTTGATGTCTTGCACCACCAATAAAATTGACTATCATATACCGTAAATCTCCAAGTAGCACCGTTTATAATGCTATAAATTGATCATTTATATTGTTGATTGAAAGCTATATGAGAATCGAACATAACTCAAGTCAATATACACATAAATCTATAAGTAGGTCATGTTTGTTTTGGTCTAGACAGAGTGTCGTATATTCTCGGACAATTGGGAACATTTTGTGCTGAATGCGTTTCGTTATCCATAAATCATAACTATTGAACTGGAGATATTAAAATTGACTGAAGTTGTACATCACTACTCAATTCTTTCGATTTTGGAAATATTTTTCTAACAATAACAAATTTACATGTATACACTGCAGACGGCATAAACAGTGTGTATTACGTCATCAAGTGATGCTAAACTCTCCATTGACCTATTTCGCAATAAACTATATGCACCTATTTATAGCGCATAGTATAATTTAATTTAAACTAGTACACACTCCCTGGTAAATCAGCTGTTTAGCAGGTGGCGAATAATTATGTCCCTTGACTGTAGCACAAAATATATGATTGCTAGACATGGAAAAAACAAAATCTGGAGTTGAAGTTAAAACATGATATATATCTGGAGCTGAATCGTTGAAATTCTTCCTTGAGGAGTTGGACAAGTTAAGAATTCAGATGACCCATTTGAATTGTATATTTGTGTTTTTTTTTAAGGATTTAACAATTTTTTAAATTTACAAGTATTAATTCATTGTTGGTGGTTGTTTGCACATTATTAAAAGGCACTTTAAAGTGGTACATTCTTTTTTTTTTGATGAAATAATGGGGATAGATATTGAGCAGTGGAGATGTTAGCTTGATTAAATAAGGCGTGAATGGACAGCATTTTTATAATTTTGATATCAGATCTGCTGTCTTGGGAGATGCAAAAAAAAAATCTTTAAAAGGCTCCGCATTTGTAAAATACGTTTTTACAAAGTTATGCAGTACACCAATCTAGATTTCGTTACTGCATAGTTAGCCAAACAATATTCATCTTTCACTTTGGTCCGGATTTCAAAATGGCGGATGTAGTAAACAGCTGATTCATCTGATTCATGCCTGCGGATTATGGACGGATATTAGCTTTTTCGACCAGTTTCGGCTTTAAAATCACCTGTAGATTATACTTTGGTGCAGTTTATAATAGGAGATTTATGGTATAGTCTGTTACATGTTAAAAATGGCATTAAATCTTATTTAATAAAAACAACAATAACAACATGAAATTACTGGCATACTTGTGTATGTTGCAGGTTTTTCGCTCTAAAGCATCACCAACGACGGGTCAACTTGTGCGCCTCTGATCTGTCTGGAAAACTACTGGCAACTGCATCATGGGATTGAATGATTAAGGTGTGGAGTGTTAAGAAGGGAGAAGAGGTCTGTGTATTCAAGTTTAGCAGGTAAGTTGGGTATAATTTATATTTTCATTTCTCTGTTCCCACTGACTTTTGAAGCATCTTTCATTCATTGACAATACGATTAAACATATATCATAATATTTTCACATTCCCTTAGATATATATGTACATTAATCTTCATATTGCCTCCATAATATTAGCTGAACATCAATCATTTAAAGCATTTATCAAATGTACGAGGGGGTTTCAAAAAGTTCATTAAAATTATTAACTTTTTTTATTATTGAGGCACCAGATATTCTGGTGTCTCTTTAGAAGCCTACTAGTCGATAAAATCATCTCATTTCATATGCACCATCTAACTGCTCAAGAGAAAATAGTTCTTGATTTTTTATGTATCTGTCGGATAAAGGTAACTTTTCAATGTACGAAAAATAAAGTTATGATGTGAGAACGTGTTTGAATCTTTACTTTTGATATCTGATGTCTGCAAAAGATTGCTGTTTACTACAAAGGCTTAAATGTAGGAGTGTCCATATTTATTAGCATTTCACTCAACAATGAAAATAGTCTCTTGTAGGAGTGTCCATACTAATTAGTATACTGACAATGAAAATAATCAACGAGGCAAATGTAATGTTACCGGCTTTCTTTGTCGTCATCATTCATGGTTGATTTAGAATTGATGTCAGAAAAGTTCTGTAATATGCAGTATAAATAGACTATATGTGGTGTAGATTCAGATTCAGATCAGACCATTTAAAGGGATTATATCGGCAAGTTACGCATACAGGCTGTTGATAAAGGGTGTCTGGAATTTTAATGGTAGTGTGTTATTGAGACCATTTTACAAGTAAACAAATCGATGCAATCATAAAGGGTTTTCTGGGCGTCAAATTTTAACAAATACAGGATACAATCACCACTTAAAATGGTTTATTTTGTAAACAAATCATAGAATTTGTTTGCAGCAAAAAAAATATAGGAGGCCGCTTACTTTGAGAAACCTGGTCTAAAAGTCTACGCCTTCAAAAATTGGATCCTAAAAGTCGGCGCATAGGTTACTGCTGTCCCGTTTTTTAGGGATATTTTAAGACTTAATTATTAAAGCCTCATTAAACTTCAGAAACGACATATTTGTTTACAAATCAATGGTCATTTCTTTCTGATAAACGAATTCGGCATAAAATGTTTCCGTTCCGAACCGAGGCGGACGGTAATTTATGCACACAAACAAAGCTGCACTAAAACTGATGACATCACCACACACCATCTCCAAAAATGTCAACAGTGAGTGTTTTTTTGTCTTATTTATCGATTTATTGTAACTAGCAGTTGTATATAAAATTGTAGAGCAAGTGTCATGTTTTAAAACCAACCGCTATGTTAAGTATCCGTTAACAGAGTGATCATTGCTCTCTGAATTGTTTAGGTCGTATGATTTAGAAACACCAATGCATTTATAATCAAACTGCGCAATTAGCGCCAATGTTGATAAATAACCTGTGCTAAACATATGCAAATAATGTGTCTTGCAGAAGGACACCACACGTGGCCATGCCGAAGGATCGAACCCTCAACCACATTGTTGATGGGCGAGTTATATTTTATTTAGGTTTTGATTGGGTACGATATCATGTAAAATAGAACAACAAGCAAGTTAGCCTGATAAATAAGGCGTGAATGGACAGTGGCTTTTTTTATTATTTTGATATCTGATTGGCAAAATAAAAATCTAAAAAAGGCTCCTTAGAGATGTGCAATATGTCGCACTACAAGCAAGTTTGCTTCTCCTTATATGTGTTGAGAATGTGAAATATGTTGTACTATTCAGAAAAATATATTTTGTATAATGCTGAATTATGTATTTATGAATTATAAAATGTTAAAATCTCATCTTGATACCATGGAACACGTACATCATAACTTATTCAACTGTGATTTTTTTTTCTTCAGACAAGTTGATCATCGTCATCTCCTGAGAAATTACCAGCTGCTGAAGTTAAATGTGGCAGGGGAAGAGGCAGGGGAAGCAGTCGTGCGAGGCAGCTATGATTTGGCGAGCAGAGAGCTGATGAAACCCTGCATGTTATTGAGACAAGAAAACCGTTTTATGGTGAGTGTCGCCACTATTATTTTCTTTTACATAAATAAATGTTGAACAGGATTTTAAGATTAATAACTGATTATCCAACTTGTATAACTTGCATTCTTGACATATTTGTTCTTACAAAAGTGTGTTTTTGTTTGGCTGATATCAATAACACTTGCTCAATTAATCAGTCTTTCATACACTTAATGTCAAAACATAAATGTTTTAATACTCTCAATATATTGTTGTTGAATAGTTATATAAGCATCATTTTTATGCCATCGAGGGCTAACAGACTGATAACTTTCCCACTTGAATCAGTAGTGAGAGACAAATGATGGGACACAATGCTGTATATCAATCATCACAGAAATTGTTGCCAGGATTCAAACTCTACCCTGGATTGATTGTCAGACGCGTTATCAACTGAGCATATTGCTGGCTCTCAAATACTGGCTTTACAATAAACTGTTTATCATATGTTTATATTATGTTTGTTCATAAAAAGTACTTTTGTAAGTAGATAATTTTAATGGTATTTGTAGACAGATCTGCAGACAATGGAGCCAAACAAGATGAGGGAGCTGCTTGTTGGGGTGCTTGAGCAGAACCCAAGTCTTATCCTGGACCTGCATGATCCGCCAACACGCCAGTCTGGGGGATACCATCCACCACAAGATGGGGCCTTGCCTGACTGGTGCATCTGTACCCATTGTAGAGAAATGCCTACAGAGCCTGAACAGATGTGCTGCAATAAGGAACCTGAGCACTGTACTGCCTTTCTCCCGGTAAGACCAATATATATGTTTATCTTATGTAATCTTTGGGACAAGTGGTTTCAGATCAGAATGAATAGTATGAACACACAAAAAACATGCATTTAGTTATCTCAAATTGTGCAACAAATATAATTTAGTAGTATGATAATTTAAAATGCTATGTTCGACACAGGTTATGCAACCTAGTTTTATTAGCAATGAAAAACTAAAAAAGGAGTCCAACTTGTGTTAGTAACTGTCACCCGTTTCAAACTTATTTTAATTGTGATAGGCTCAAACCCAGGGGGAAAACCTTGATTAAATCAAATAGACAGAAAAGCTTGTTAAAATGATGCAGATGAATATATATATATATACAAGAATGTTTATATTGGTAAAATTACAGTTTCTGTCCACTACTCTAACAGAAGCAGCTATCTTCAAAGGAGACGAAAATTTCTTGTTTACATCTTTTCTGTTTGTCCGTAGCTCGTTTGAAAGTATCTTCCAATGCTTTTCACAACTCAGTCGGTAGGAAATAATTAGATGAAAATGTTTTACTTGCATCTCAGTCATTCACAACTGTGAAATTATGTAATACAATATGATGAAACAGGCAATACATTTTTCAATTCTCCATTATATATACTATTTGAAACATGACATTATTTTTTTTCATTTTTCTACTTTCCATACAGGATTTCCGGCTCCTTGTTTTAGATGAAGGCGTTCTAGCACTTGCTAGAATGTACAGGCGGGACGTGCTCGTGCTAGATGATGAGGCAGATGTCAGGAAGGCAAACAGGCATGCTGCTTGTAGACAGTTTGTTCTTCTTCAACATGGGAGGCTTGGTGTTGGAGACCAACGGGCCATTCCATCATGTTGTGTATGGAGAATACGGGATAAATACCCAGACATGTTTGGACAGTACAATGGGTTTATTCTGAGTAGGCTCGTTAAAAGTCTTTCTTTAAAAAACAACAACAAATGCTATCATTGTATCATATAAATTTTTGTGATCAGCTCAGCTTTAAATCTTTTAACTTCTTGTGTTATAGCCATGGAACTTCATAAACACATTCATAATTCATAATGTTAAACCTATGGTTCCATACTCTTAGGGTGGATTTTTTTGCTTATATCTATTTAGATTTTTTTAATTTATTTTTCGGTCACAACAACTGATCAACATCGTTTTAAAACCTAACTGACCTTGACCTACCTTATGGATTTTATAGAGCGTGGTTTATAGTGTAATTGTTTGAATGTTGTATTATTTTTTTTGTATTATTTTTCAATCAGTTAGCTCACCATCAATGAAGTGATATATTCTGATCACCGTTTTCGGAGCGTTGTCCGACTAAATGTAAAAAAAAAATTTGCAACATCTTGATAAAGATTGTATGAAGCTGTGTTATACCAAGTTTCTCTCATTTTGTTTCAAATTATGATCCTGTGTACAATTTTGACCCCCACCCCAGGGGCTATCTTTATTTTTTTAAAGTTTAAAATCTTCTCTGCAATCACAAAGCATGACGTTTTGTTATTTTTTATGTTGTTTCAACTCTAGGGTCAAAATTGTCCCCATCTGGAAATTTACCAGTTAACAAAGAGACATTTTAATTTAGTCTTCTTATAAAACAACTGTTCATATTTGATATGAATAATCCCTATGATATACGTGTAGTTGTCATTTTTCATGCACAATCAATTTGATTGCAATGCTTTAATTTTGTATTGCTATTGTATTTTGTATATAATATATAAATGTATTTTAAGAGAAGGAAGATTAATTCCAAACTACATGTAGTTTATATGGGCTACTCTCTCAAATAAAGACTTTCATTCAGTCATGAGAAAGGTTGTCCAGTTTGTTAAATAACAGTGTAAGGCAACTTCGTTGTACAAATTTTGATTGACATTAAAAATGAATGTATTCCTGGAGCATATATACATGTAATCTTGATCATATGCTATATTGCTATTCTAAAAGATAAACATCTTTACAAATCATGCAAAAGAAACATTTGACTCGGGAAGTAATGTCTGATTGGCTGAAACAAAAACACCTATGCAATGGTTATGTTATAATAAAATTGAAAAATACTTATTCGGACGGCAGTCATCTTGAACAAGATTTTTATCATAAAAAAAAAAAGAATAAAATACGGAATATAGAAATAAACATCAAAATAATACTAAGTCTCTTTTGAAATATTATGGATAGATAGTCCAATTGTTTGAATCAACCAACCAAATACTTTATCAGATTATTACCAAAATTATTTTACCGGTACTTGTCGAACATGTCAAAAGCATCACCTATGACCAAGACATGAACGTATATAACATTTTCTGCATGATTTGAATGAATATCGAAATTATGAATAATTATATGTTTACAATGATTTTTGTCGAAAGTTTCTTTTTAAAGCACACAATGTCCTCTTAAAGGCGATTTATATCCATTGGGGGGCAAAAAAAGGGGGCTCCATTATTGTTTAATAATGGTACAAACGTTTTTATAATGTGGATCAAATTATCCCTATGAAAAACGGTTTCAAGTTTGTTCAAATGAGAGGGCTACGGTACATTGAGGCCCAGTAATGGGCCAATGAATTTACATGAGAATAGTGGGAAAAACTTGACATCCTAGACTGGGTCCTTTAAAGTACAAGGGAAATTTGGTTTTACATAGAGATAATATGGGGAAAACAGTACATTCTGTTTTTTGTCATCTCTTGGTAGGTGTTATTTTATTTATCTCGAGTATTGTTTAGTATTAGTGGGCACTGCATCCTGGTGACCTAATATCCATATAACAAGGGATTCATTGTTGAATTTTTAAAAATCTTCTTTCACAATAAGGGAACATTTGATATTTACCCAGAAATAAATATGGAAATCACTAGCATCTGATTGTTTTCAGCTATTTTAGAATTACAACATGAGAACTTCATATGAGCAAGGGTTCAATTTATTTTCCAAATAAACTCACTCAAATGAGGTAGTTTGGTACACATCAACATCCAATAACAATTAAGACAGTAAACTTTTTTTTCACATTTTTTATTGTCAAATGAAGTATTTCTAAAAGTATAAAACAGTTCAACTATGTATAAAAAACAAACAAGTTATATGCAGCAGTTAACAATCTGTAAGTTAATCATGGCAACAGCTATGGTTAGAATATAAAGATTGCATGTCACGTTTGTGACATTAATACTTTTATGGCAATGTTATCAACCAATAGGGTGATGACAGTAATATGGCATCTATATCAAGTAATATGGCAATGATATTAATAAATATGGCATTACTTCTGGCAGCAAACAGTATGACAATGATAGCAAGTTATAATGCAATGACAGCGATATTGGAATGATATCAAACAATATGACAATGATAGCAATATTGGAATTATGTCAGTTGATATTTAATGCAGTTGTATGAAATGCTGAGCTGCAATACTACAATGACAGCAATATGAAATGGTAGCAAGCAATAATACAATAACAGCAAGAATTGAATGATTTCAAACAATGTGGCAATGACAGCAGAATTGGAATGATATCAATTGATATGGCAATAACAATATGGGAGTGATATAAACAAATGTGGCAATGGCAGCAATATGGATTATATCAATTAATGTGGCAATGACAGCAACGCGATGATAGCAAGCAATATGGCGATGACAGCAAAATTGTATAAAATACAAAAATAAAAAAATGCAATATGGAAAAATTATACGCAAATGAATTGTTTTAGTCACAGGCCTTACTTTACTAAAGTGGTTTGATAGTTATTTAAAGTAAATAATGGAAAGGTAGGCCACTTTAACTGAATCCATGACCGATTTCTATAGTGTAAGAAGAAAATCATAATCTAAACGTACAGTCTGCATGGATTTAGATATCATGGATACCATTATGATTTTGTCCACTGACTTAACTTAGTGCTTCTTCAATACTTTTTCAAACAAGATATCCATTATTTACTAGATATAGCAATGCAATAGCTATAGTAAGGTAGGGCCTGTGGTTTTAGTAATGCATAACAGTCTGGATAAGTATCGGGACCATCGATATCAGATTATGGAAGTAAAGGTCTGGCATGATTTCCAAACTTTTTTTTTTTTTAATTAAGTTTATTTTTTTTTTACAATACACAAACATAATACATACATTCAATAAATGATCAAATGATATCTAAGTAACAGAATAATATAATACATGTTTATAATACATTTATGCATCCCAAAAAAAGTTTTTGATCATAGAGATGAGTGTAAATATAGAATGAAAGGAGGATAGAAAGGAAAATAAGAAAAAAAAAAAAAAGAAAAGAATTAGAGACAGAATCTATCCTACTATTTGAATACATGCGCTGTTGTGTATATTTTTTCCCTTTTGTCTATGAACCAATAACACAGTGGGTCAATGGACAAAAATGGATTCAGAATTATCAAAATCTTTCCATTTTTCGTTGTGGATATCTAATTTATCCTTTTTAAGAGCTATGATTTTTTCTATCTCTATTCTTTTTTGTAGATATTGTAAAAAGCATTTGTAGTTTGGGATGGTTTTGTTATATTTATTAGAGAATATGAAATATTTTGCTATAATTAATATAAAGTTAACAATTTTATAATCTTTTTTTTTTAGTTTTGTGATACCAAGCGAAACGCTTTTGTAATCCAGAGTTAACGGAAGGCCTTTTGCTCTCAAAAGATTTTCGATTCTATTCCAGAAGTTTCGACTTACTGGACATTCCCAAAATAAATGAATTATTGTTTCCTCGTGCATATTACAAAAATCACATAAACTAGAATTTACTATTTTACATTTTAATAAGAAACGGTTTGAAGGTAGAATTTTCATTAAATATTTATACTGAAAATACCTTAACTGTGTATCAATTGTGCAATTTATTGCTATATTATACGTTTTCTTCCAATTTATTTCGGAGAATATAGCTTCCCATTTTTTCTGAGGTTTTATTTCTATACTTATCCCTTCGTTTTGAATTTGCTTCAAATACAAAATGTTATTTTTTGTTTTATTGTCATTAATTGTATTTATGAGATATTGTGGATTATTATTTGCATTTATATTTTCATCCTTAAGCTTATTTTTCCACTGCGCAGGTAAACTATTAATTAGAATGTGATATTTAAAGAAGTCAGTATTTTCAATATTGAAATACAATTTAAAATCATGAAACGATAGAAAAGATTTTTTTCTATAGTCATAAATGTGTTCTATAAATGTTACACCTTTATCAAACCAATTTTTATAAAACAACATTTTCCCGTGATTTTTAATGCAGGAATTATTCCATATTATCTGTTTTGAAATAGTTTCAGTTTTGTGATCAATTTCCGAATAATTTAATTTTGTCCATGATTGTAATATTTCTCGCAAAAAATTAGATTTAATATGCATGTTTTTAACATCCGAATGTTTTATATTCATTTTAAAGACTAATTCCCCTCCTAAATCTTCCAATTCTTTTATGTATACTTCTTTCCATTGTCCTTTATTTTCTTTATCTAAAATTCTTTTTATCCATTTCATTTTTAAAGAATTTATGTAAGCATCTATTTCTATCATCTTTAACCCTCCTTTTGAATAGTCTTGTATTATGATTTTTCTATTTATTTTCTCTGGTTTCCCATCCCATAGAAATTTAAACATGGTATCTTTAATTGTTTTGATAATATCTTTTGGGGGAAATTCAAGTATTGTTAAGGGATAAATGAGTTTTGGCAGTGCAAATGTTTTTAATACTGAAATTTTTCCAATAAGGGTTAAATCATGCCTTTTCCAATTATTCATACATTTATAAAATTGTTCAAGTTTTGGAATTAAGTTATTTTTTAAAATATCGTGTTTGTTATTTGTAAAAACCATCCCTAACGTAGAAGCTTTATCAGAAGTCCAGTTAAAATTCTTTTCTTTATTACCAGAGAAATCGGTATTTTTAAGTGATCCACAACGCAATATAGTAGTTTTTTTCTTGTTTAGTTTTAGACCAGATAATATGCCAAAATGTTCAATATTTCTTATTAATGATTCCATTGATGTTCTTGACCCATCTGTAATAAATGTAGCGTCGTCTGCAAACATAGTGTTTTTTATTTCATTTGTTTCCATTTTAATACCTTTTATTTCTTTATCTTTGTTTATAATATAGGATAAAATTTCGATTGCCGTGATAAATAAATAGGGTGAAAGTGGGCATCCTTGACGTACACCTCTTTCTATCTTGAAGAATTCCGACATATGTCCATTGTTATAAATACAACTTTGACTATCATTATAGAATAATGTTATCCACTGTATAAAAGAATTACCAAAATTAAAAGCTGCTAAAGTTTTTTTCATAAAATCATGATCTAAGCTATCAAACGCTTTTTCAAAATCTGCAAAAACCAGACATGCCGGAATATTTGTTTCATTAGTAAAATCTATTACATCAAAGAGTAAACGAATATTTTCTCCTATATACCTATTTTTTAGGAAACCTGTTTGACAATTACTTATAATAGTTGGTAGTACATTTTTCATTCTATTAGCTATCGCTTTTGTCGCTATTTTATAGTCAATATTCAACAGTGTAATAGGTCTCCAGTTGTTTAGATTTGTTAGTTCTTTATCTTTCTTTGGTAAAAGAGAAATAAGCCCTTGTTTTTGGAGTTGTGTTAGATGACTTGTTTCAAATGATAAATTTATTGAGTCTAAGAAAAATGATTTAATATCATTCCAAAATATTTTATAAAACTCTGTGGTAAGTCCATCAGATCCCGGGCTTTTATTATTGTTCATTTCTGTTAAGGCTGCAGTGCATTCATATGACGTTAATTTTCCTTCACATGTATATTTTTGATTATCTGTTAACTTTTTAAAATCCCCATTATTAAAAAAATCATTGCTATCTATTACATTTTTATTTTTCTTATAAATCTTTTCATAAAAAGATTTTGTTTCTGATAAAATTTCTGGTGTTTTGGTAATTTCTATGTCGTTCTTGATAAGCTTGGATATATTTTTATTTTCAGCATTCTTTTTTTCTAGATTTGAGAAGTACTTTGTATTTTTTTCTGCTCCTTCAATCCATTCTGCTTTTGCTCTGATTAAAATGCCATTTGTTCGTTTTTTATTAATGTTTGATAACTCTTGTTTACATTCATTTATTTTTTCTAAAAGTTCGTTATTGTTTGTATCATTTAATAAATCCATTTCCAATTTGTCGATTTCTTTTGTAAGATTATTTTCTATCTCAATACTATCTTTCTTTAATTTAGTGGAGTATTTTATTGTTTCGTTTCTTATTGATCCTTTTATAATTTCCCATTTTGTATTTGCATTTGCTTCTTTATTTATTTCAGCTATATATTTAATACTATCTCGGATTTTTTTTTGGTAGTTGTTATCTAAAAGAATGCTATTATTGATTTTGAAATAACCCGGACCTCTTTGTTCATTTAAAGGACTAAACGTGAAATATACTAGTGAGTGGTCTGATCTGATTCCTGAGGAAATTTTACATTTTGTTGTTTTGTTTATTATGTTTGATGACGTTAAAAAATAATCAAGCCTACAAAATATTGGCGGTTTATGATTTGAATGCCATGTATAATGATTCGAGTTTGTATTAAAAACTCTCCAAATATCATTTAAATCATATTCATTTATTAAAGCATTTATTTTTTCTCTGTTTTTTTTGTTAGTGTTTGTTCGTCCATTTTTCTTATCTTTTTCATTATCAATTATGGTATTGAAATCGCCCCCTATTATAAGTGTCTGATTCTCATATTGTTTAATTATATCTTCTAAACTTAAAAAAAATTCTGTGTCGTCAGTATTTGGTCCGTAAATATTAATTAAAACTATTTCCATTTCATTAATGTGAATTTTTAAAACTTGCATTCGCCCAGAAATAACTTCCTTGTATTCTAAAACAGTGAAAACTATCTTAGAACTAAATACGATACCTATACCAGTACTGTTTGAACTATTGCCACTAAAGTAAGCATTGCTTCCCCATTCTTGTTTCCATTTGTCCATAAATTCTTCTTTATAATGTAGTTCTTGCAAAAAACATATGTCATATTTATTATGCTTTAACCATTCGAAAATCTGACGTCTTTTCCTATATTCACCTGCACCATTCACGTTAAAGGTGCAAACTTTTATATCCATAGCCATTTATACATGAGCAGGAAGAGAAAGCGGTTCACAACAGCACTATGTGCATTTCTGCAGCATTCAAACAGTAGGAACAGATAATGATTTCCAAACTTGCCTATTTAGAACATATACAATTTTGGTGTGTAAGAATATAAAGTCAAGTAGAGTATTGTAAATGCAGTTGAAAACCAACAAACAGATGTAAAATATAACAATGGCTGAACAGTTGTTTTGCAAGACATGAAGAGAAATTAACAAAATAAACATATCAAAATAAATAAAAAATAAACAGACATGAATGAGTCTGGATCTGAAAATTGCTGCACAAATAGAGGTTATCTGGCACCGCGCTGAGCAGATGCCTTAAAAATTGATGATAAAATAACAAAATTAACATATCAAAATAAATTAACAGACATGATTGAGTCTGGATCTGAAAATTACAGCACAAAGGGAGGTTATCTCGCCCCATGCTTAACAGATGCCTTACAAGATTGATGAGAAATTAAAAAATACTAAGCAATGTCTAAGGAAAGGCTTTTCAACAACTTAAGTGACTGAAATTTGAAGGAACAGTGACCTGGATGAATAAATTTGAAAATAGGCTATTTGCCAATGTTGCATGCATAATAGATAAGAAGGCACAGGCCTTGTAATCTCTGAGAAGATTATTATAAAATATTGAAAAACATATTGAGACATCCTCTCTGGCATGGGCATGAAAAAGCATAATAAATTAACAACTTGAGCCTCTAGCCCAGGTTAGGTAAGAAGCTAATTTTTGCCATAAGTGAAATACATTTTATTAATTTCTCTTATTTGTTGGCCTAGTACAAAGCATAGTACTGAATTTTGAATCTGGATTATACAGGACAGACTTTACACGACGTGAAAGTTGTAGTAAGAATGATACATTGACTAGATGTATGTTCTGCACATGACTTTGTGATAAACACAACAAATGAAAAAAGAATGACAGTGGTAAATGAACTGTGTTGTTTATACACAAGGTTTCGTTGACCCATCTGAACTTGAGTATCGACTTATGTGAACTGAAACGTTTAATTATTTTTTCCGAGCTAAAATAAACAACAAAAGAAAACAAAAATTAACAAATAAAAAAAATGTTTAACAAATGAAAATGAAATCTTTTAAGTAAATTTGAAAGAAAGGGAAAAATTATGCAAAATATCAACTTTGTGGGAAAAAGATTGTTTCTTCTTAATAATCTCATGTAAACTTATAAACCCCTGGGCGGGGTCAACTTTAACCCCAGGGTCCTGCCTTTACTTCTTTCGAGAGAATATCATGAGGTGATATTACACAATATCTGAGCTCCAGGTCTTGTCATTTGAAGAAGATTTTTGAAATTAATAAAAAAGTCTCTGGTGAGTGTGTCCAATTTGATACCAGAGTTATGATTTTAGTAATGTTGAGAGAGCTTTTTATAGGTTTGCTTAAAAGTTGATGTGCTGCTTTAGAGTAACAGTCATTCAAAACAATTGTTTGCGGATGGAGAGTGATTTTACAAGTTTGTAAGTGTAATTTTTAAGATAGTATTTCCCTGAACGTGTAACTGGACAGGGATAGGTAGCCGCTGGCAAACAGCATCTTCCATATCATCGACCATGTCTATGTCCAGAGCATTTTGTAAAATACTCAAGTTGACTGTAAAGTCGGAGAAGTTTCCATTTTTACGGCTAACTGCTACTTCTCTAGTCACATTTCCAGTTGTAATAGCTTTGATTTGTCCATTAATGATGGACATGGGAGCCTTGATTATCTGAAAGGTAAGAAAAGTATGTGTATGTGCCAGTTATGTTATGTTCTATATGGCAAATGGCAAAATAATGTTTACGATTCGATGTTTTGGATATTTGTATAGAATTAAAAATATGAGTCAAGTATTTCAAAACTTGCTAATAGTGGGAAAAGGAAGTTACTTCCCCATTAAGGCTTGATGGGTCAGTTGGTAGTGTGTTGAGCTTGAATCCTTTTAGGCCATTATTTCCATGATGTATTGATAGACTACATTGTGTATGTTGATATCATGTGGGAAAGTTACACTACTTATAATGATGGGTGAGCTTGAGTACTGGTTAAAATCTGATGATAGTAAGACTGGATAGCTAACACATTTGTTAGGCCTCCTTGGCAGGAAAATGATTGTTAGAACTTGAATATGTAGACATTAATTCTAATTGCCATTTTTGGCTGGTAATTGGATGGAATGCTTTGAACATTAACATCAATATCATTATAAGGATTTGATTTGTAATCATGGGCGGGAAAATATTGTTCTGTTGTAGACTTTGTCAGTCTTAGAGTTTCATACTAGGAGATATAAGTGGGATGAAGGTAATTTCTAATATGTAAGAAGGGAGATAAATAAAAGAAACAATTACCTTATTACTTGAATTTCTTGTGTATTAAGTCCAATGGCTTTCTGCCACTCAGAAGTGACACAGTAGTCAACGGAAATAAACTGACCTATTGCAAGGTCATGAGAACTATGATCTAGACAAAGTGTCAGTTGGACAGTCTCCTCATCATCAGATAATGTAATCGTCCGAATATTTGTATCGGTGGTACCCACCATCACCGTACGTATGGCCTCGTCCTGAAACAGAATTGAAAAGGTCACTATTTCTATTTAGTGTTCGGATTTCACAATTATTTAAAAACATATATTTTATTCTTTTTGTGCTTTCACTTTGTCCTGGCTAAAATGTGGCAACTATATGACTATAACAGTCAATTCATTACATAAAATAAGCGTGTCAATTTCAATAGTAGACGACACATATTACAGCAGCATGACATATTTTTCCTTCATTCTTACAAGTAGGTTATTTTTAAAGCATGGACTAAATATGGTACAGATTTCTAGAAATGTTTAAAAAATAGCCTTTTTTTGTGTTTTGATATCTTAGCGTAATTAATATATCTAATGGGTGACTTTGCGCTGGTCTTGACCAATTAACACATTTTGACATTCTTATGACACATCCTTTGATCAAAACTCGCAACACAAAAGCACCGACTAATTGACATCTTTACACAGTTTTACCCCATGGTGCAAGGGGCATTTCGTGTTGCATGTGTAGGTATAGGCAGTGACTTAATACTGGTACAGATCTTATTTTAATTAATATTATTTCAACTCTTTAAACAAATCAAACACATTAATTTATTTATCAATCATCAAATTAAATGTTAATTGACAAAAAAAAATTAACTAGTAATTAAAATTATGTTAATGAAGATCAAAGGCAGCAAATCCAATGTGGCCACCTTTTTCTCAATATCTTACAGAAGCAAAATATAAAATCATAATATAAGAAAACAATCATAATGATATTGTTTCAGACACAATGTCAACAAGACAGAGCCGCTGTTTACCCTGACAACTAATCATAGTGATATTGTTTCAGACACAATGTCAACGAGACAGAGCTGCTGTTTACCCTGACAACTAATCATAATGATATTGTTTCAGACACAATGTCAACAAGACAGAGCTGCTGTTTACCCTGACAACTTATCATAATGATATTGTATCAGACACAATATCAACGAGACAGAGCTGCTGTTTACCATGACAACTAATCATAATGATATTATTTCAGACACAATATCAGCAAGACAGAGCTGCTGTTTGCCCTAACAACTAATCATAATAATATTGTTTCAGACACAATGTCAATGAGACCGAGCTGCTGTTTACCCTGATAACTAATCAAAATGATATTGTTTTAGACACAATGTCAATGAGACAGAGCTGCTGTTTACCCTGATAACTAATCATAATGATATTGTTTCAGACACAATGTCAACAAGACAGAGCTGCTGTTTACCATGACTACTAATCATAATGATATTGTTTCAGACACCATGTCAACAAGACAGAGCTGCTGTTTATCCTGACAACTTATCATAATGATATTGTTTCAGACACAATGTAAACAAGACAGAGCTGCTGTTTACCCTGACAACTAATCATAATGATATTATTTCAGACACAATGTCAATGAGACAGAGCTGCTGTTAACCCTGACAACTTATCATAATGATATTGTTTCAGACACAATGCATCAAGACAGAGCTGCTGCTTACCCTGACAAATAATCATAATGATATTGTTTCAGACACAATATCAATGAGACAGAGCTGCTGTTTACCCTGACAACTTATCAACTAATCATTATGATATTGTTTCAGACACAATGTCAACAGGACAGAGCTGCTGTTTGCCCTGACAACTTATCGTAATGATATTGTTTCAGACACAATGTAAACAAGACAGAGCTGCTGTTTACCCTGACAACTTATCATAATGATGTTGTTTCAGACACTATGTCAACAAGACAAAGCTGCTGTTAACCCTGACTTCTAATCATAGTGATATTGTTTCAGACACAATGTCAACAAGACAGAGCTGCTGTTTACCCTGACAACTAATCATAATGATATTGTTTCAGACACAGTGTCAATGAGCCAGAGCTGCTGTTTACCCTGACAACTTATCATAATGATATTGTTTCAGACACAATGTCAATGAGACAGAGCTGCTGTTTACCCTGACAACTTATAATAATGATATTATTTCAGACAAAATGTCAACAAGACAGATGATATTGTTTCAGACACAATGTCAACAAGACAGAGCTGCTGTTTACCCTGACAACTTATCATAATGATATTGTTTCAGACACAATGTCAACAAGACAGAGCTGCTGTTTACCCTGACAACTTATCATAATGATATTGTTTCAGACACAATATCAACGAGACGGAGCTGCTGTTTACCCAGACTACTAATCATAATGATATTGTTTCAGACACAATGTCAACAAGACAGAGCTGCTGTTTGCCCTAACAACTCATCATAATAATATTGTTTCAGACACAATGTCAATGAGACAGAGCTGCTGTTTACCCTGATAACTAATCATAATGATATTGTTTTAGACACAATGTCAACGAGACAGGGCTGCTGTTTACCCTGATAACTAATCATAATGATATTGTTTCAGACACAATGTCAACAAGACAGAGCTGCTGTTTACCATGACAACTAATCATAATGATATTGTTTCAGACACCATGTCAACAAGACAGAGCTGCTGTTTATCCTGACAACTAATCATAATGATATTGTTTCAGACACAATGTAAACAAGACAGCTGCTGTTAACCCTGGCAACTAATCATAGTGATATTGTTTCAGACACAATGTCAATGAGACAGAGCTGCTGTTTACCTGACAACTTATCATAATGATATTGTTTCAGTCACAATGTCAACAAGACAGAGCTGCTGTTTACCCTGACAACTTATCATAATGATATTATTTCAGACACAATGTCAACAAGGCAGAGTTGCTGTTTACCATGACAACTAATCATAATGATATTGTTTCAGACACAATGTCAACAAGACATAGCTGCTGTTTACCCTGACAACTTATCATAATGATATTGTTTCAGACACAATGTCAACAAGACAGAGCTGCTGTTTACCCTGACAACTAATCATAATGATATTGTTTCAGACACAATGTCAACAAGACAGAGCTGCTGTTTACCCTGACAACTTATCATAATGATATTGTTTCAGACACAATATCAACAAGACAGAGCTGCTGTTTACCCTGACAACTAATCATCATGAAATTATTACAGACACAATGTCAACAATACAGAGCTGCTGTTTATCCTGACAACTAATCATAATGATATTGTTTCAGACACCATATCAACAAGACAAAGCTGCTGTTTAACCTGACAACTTATTATAATGATATTGTTTCAGACACAATGTCAACAAGACAGAGCTGCTGTTTACCCTGACAACTTATCATAATGATATTGTTTCAGACAAAATGAAAACAAGACAGAGCTGCTGTTAACCCTGACAGCTAATCATAATGATATTGTTTCAGACACAATGTCAACAAGACAGAGCTGCTGTTTACCCTGACAATTTATCATAATGATATTGTTTCAGACACAATATCGACGAGATAGAGCTGCTGTTTACCCTGACAACTTATAATGATATTGTTTCAGACACAATATCAACGAGACAGAGCTGCTGTTTACCCTGACAACTTATCAAAATGATACTGTTTCAGACACAGTGTCAACGAGACAGAGCTGCTGTTTACCCTGACAACATGTAATAATGATATTGTTTCAGACACAATGTCAACAAGACAGAGCCGCTGTTTACACTGACAACTAATCTTAATGATATTGTTTCAGACACAATATCAACGAGACAGAGCTGCTGTTTACCCTGACAAATAATCAACTAATCATAATGATATTGTTTCAGACACAATGTCAACAAGACAGAGCTGCTGTTTGCCCTGACAACTAATCATAATGATATTGTTTCAGACACGATGTCAAGAAGACAGAGCTGCTGTTTGCCCTGACAACTAATCATAATGATATTGTTTCAGACACAATGTCAACAAGACAGAGCTGCTGTTAACCCTGACAACTTATTAAAATGATATTGTTTCAGACACAATGTCAACGAGACAGAGCTGCTGTTTACCCTGACAACTTATCATAATGATATTGTTTCAGACACAATGTCAATGAGACAGAGCTGCTGTTAACCCTGACAACTTATTAAAATGATATTGTTTCAGACACAATGTCAATGAGACAGAGCTGCTGTTTACCCTGACAACTTATCATAATGATATTGTTTCATACACAATGTCAACAAGACAGAGCTGCTGTTTACGCTGACAACTAATCATAATGATATTTTTTCAGACACAATGTCAATGAGACAGAGCTGCTGTTTACCCTGACAACTTATCATAATGATATTGTTTCAGACACAATGTCAATGAGACAGAGCTGCTGTTAACCCTGACAACTTATTAAAATGATATTGTTTCAGACACAATGTCAATGAGACAGAGCTGCTGTTTACCCTGACAACTTATCATAATGATATTGTTTCATACACAATGTCAACAAGACAGAGCTGCTGTTTACGCTGACAACTAATCATAATGATATTTTTTCAGACACAATGTCAATGAGACAGAGCTGCTGTTTACCCTGACAACTTATCATAATGATATTGTTTCAGACACAATGTCAACGACAGAGCTGCTGTTTACCCTGACAACTTATCATAATGATATTATTTCAGACACAATGTCAATGAGACAGTGCTGCTGTTTACCCTGACAACTTATCATAATGATACTGTTTCAGACACATTGTCAACAAGACAGAGCTGCTGTTTACCCAGACAACTAATCATAATGATATTGTTTCAGACACAATGTCAACAAGTTAGAGTTGCTGTTTACCCAGACAACTGATCATAGTGATTTTGTTTCAGACACAATATCAACAAGACAGAGCTGCAGTTTACCCTGACAACTTATCGTAATGATATTGTTTCAGAAACAATGTCAACAAGACAGAGCTGCTGTTTACCCTGACAACTAATCATAATGATATTGTTTCAGACACAATATCAACAAGACAGAGCTGTTGTTTACCCTGACAACTTATCTTAATGATATTGTTTCAGACACAATGTCATCAAGACAGAGCTGCTGTTTGCCCTGACAACTAATCAATGATATTGTTTCAGACACAATGTAAACAAGACAGCTGCTGTTTACCCTGACAACTGATCATAATAATATTGTTTCAGACACTATGTCAACAAGACAAAGCTGCTGTTAACCCTGACAACTAATCAAAATGATATTGTTTCAGACACAATGTCAACAAGACAGAGCTGCTGTTTACCCTGACAACTAGTCATAATGATATTGTTTCAGACACAATGTCAACAAGACAGAGCTGCTGTTTACCCTGACAACTTATAATAATGATATTATTTCAGACACAATGTCAACAAGACAGATGATATTGTTTCAGACACAATGTCAACAAGACAGAGCTGCTGTTTACCTTGACAACTTATCATAATGATATTGTTTCAGACACAATGTCAAGAAGACAGAGCTGCTGTTTACCCTGACAACTAATCATAATGATATTGTTTCAGACACAATGTCAACAAGACAGAGCTGCTGTTTACCCTGACAACTTATCATAATGATATTGTATCAGACACAATATCAACGAGACAGAGCTGCTGTTTACCATGACAACTAATCATAATGATATTATTTCAGACACAATATCAGCAAGACAGAGCTGCTGTTTGCCCTAACAACTAATCATAATAATATTGTTTCAGACACAATGTCAACAAGACAGAGCTGCTGTTTACCCTGACAACTTATCATAATGATATTGTATCAGACACAATATCAACGAGACAGAGCTGCTGTTTACCCTGACAACTTATCATAATGATATTGTTTCAGACACAATGTAAACAAGACAGAGCTGCTGTTAACCCTGACAACTAATCATAGTGATATTGTTTCAGACACAATGTCATTGAGACAGAGCTGCTGTTTACCCTGACAACTAATCATAATGATATTATTTCAGACACAATGTCAATGAGACAGAGCTGCTGTTAACCCTGACAACTTATCATAATGATATTGTTTCAGACACAATGCATCAAGACAGAGCTGCTGCTTACCCTGACAAATAATCATAATGATATTGTTTCAGACACAATATCAATGAGACAGAGCTGCTGTTTACCCTGACAACTTATCAACTAATCATTATGATATTGTTTCAGACACAATGTCAACAGGACAGAGCTGCTGTTTGCCCTGACAACTAATCGTAATGATGTTGTTTCAGACACAATGTAAACAAGACAGAGCTGCTGTTTGCCCTGACAACTAATCATTATGATATTGTTTCAGACACAATGTAAACAAGACAGAGCTGCTGTTTACCCTGACAACTTATCATAATGATGTTGTTTCAGACACTATGTCAACAAGACAAAGCTGCTGTTAACCCTGACTTCTAATCATAGTGATATTGTTTCTCTGACTGATTGGGAAGAAAACTATCTGGGACTCTGACTGATTGGGAAGAAAATTGTCTGGGGTTCTGACTGATTGGAAAGAAAATTGTCTGGGACTCTGACTGATTGGGAAGAAAATTATCTGGGGCTCTGACTGATTGGGAAGAAAATTGTCTGGGACTCTGACTGATTGGGAAGAAAATTATCTGGGACTCTGACTGATTGGGAAGAAAATTGTCTGGGGTACTGACTGATTGGGAAGAAAATTATCTGGGACTCTGACTGATTGGGAAGAAAATTGTCTGGGACTCTGACTGATTGGGAAGAAAAACACACATCAAAATAATAATAAAATATAATATAAAAGTAATCTTGTAGACTAAGGTAGTTTGTTATTGTGAAGGATGTAGAAGACTGATTTAGTTTGTCATAGTGATGGATGTGTAATAAATATTCCAAACTGGTTAATCTTTTGTCTGTTTTACTAGATGTAAAGTTTATACTAGTACATTTTGATCACGTTCTATGCTTGCTTTAGCTCCTACATCCACGTGACCACATCCAAGTCTGTTTGTTTTGACTCATCCAGATCGGGTATTTTACCAGAAATTAAGTGGGAGGTAAAAGGGGGGGCGGCTTACAAGTACAGGATTGGGAAAACTGAAAAAGTATTTTTTCATATATGGTAGTATTAAAGCTTATTTGGATAATCGTTCATGCTGGGAAAATAGGAATGATAGATTTCATTAAATTTCTCGTTGATTTCAGAGCTAATGACAAGGGAAAAAAGCTTCAAAAGTTACGTTGACGAAATACTGACTCTTTGCTTGGAGCAGCTCTACTGAGTGTTACGGGAGGATCAAAAGTCTCCGTGGTAGATGCGGTAGAGTGGGGAAACTCTTTTGACTCACTGTTGTCAGACAAGAGTAAGTTATTATTATTATGTTCAGTTTTTTCTGTAGAAGATGACCTCAGAAGGAATATGAGGCTTATTAATTTTAGTACATGTAGAAAGCAGGGCTGTGGGAAACTGGATAGTGTGATGGTCACTTAAACTAGAGGTTGTGGGTTAATCCAAGGTTAGACCTGCTGGTCTCACAAATACAGCAACCTGTACTTGTTCTACCAAGGAACAGGCTTCTTTATGTGTACTTGTGCTAGTGTACTTGTGTTGATATACATGTTTACAAGTTCATATCAATATTCTTAATCTACATCTGCCCATGGGCTCATATATTTGCATATGATACATGTTTACAAGTTCATATCCATGGGCTCACATATTTACATATGATACATATTTACAAGTTCATATCCATGGGCTCACATATTTACATATGATACATATTTACAAGTTCATATCCATGGGCTCACATATTTACATATGATACATATTTACAAGTTCATATCCATGGGCTCTCATATTTGCATATGATTCATATTTACAAGTTCATATCCATGGGCTCACATATTTGCATATGATTCATATTTACAAGTTCATATCCATGGGCTCACATATTTGCATATGATACATGTTTACAAGTTCATATCCATTGGCTCACATATTTGCATATGATTCATATATTTGCATATGATACATATTTACAAGTTCATATCCATGGGCTCACATATTTGCATATGATTCATATATTTGCATATGATACATATTTACAAGTTCATATCCATGGGCTCACATATTTGCATATGATTCATGTTTACAAGTTCATGTCCATTGGCTCACATATTTGCATATGATACATATTTACAAGTTCATATCCATGGGCTCACATATTTACATATGATTCATGTTTACAAGTTCATATCCATGGGCTCACATATTTACATATGATACATATTTACACGTTCATATCCATGGGCTCACATATTTGCATATGATACATATTTACAAGTTCATATCCATGGGCTCACATATTTGCATATGATACATGTTTACAAGTTCATAACCATGGGCTCACATATTTACATATGATTCATATTTACAAGTTCATAACCATGGGCTCACATATTTACATATGATTCATATTTACAAGTTCATAACCATGGGCTCACATATTTACATATGATTCATATTTACAAGTTCATATCGTATAATTTCAACAAATAAAAAGCCATTCTTTTATTTGATGTGCAAATTTATGTTTACCTGTAAAACTTGTTATGAGAATTCATTTTGTCCAAAACATCCATTTACAGTCAAATCTGTTCAGCAGCCACTTGTCTAGCAGCCACATTTTCTATTTCCCATGTCTGCTTTCAGAGCAAATTAAACTGTATTAAGTAGCCACTTGTCTTAAAGTGTAAATTTTGCTCCTTCCCTTGCCGACTGGTTAAGACAGGTTTGACTGTATATATTTCTGATAATAGAAAAATTGTCGCCCACTTTTTCAATGAAAAGTGGCGGGATATAGGTTGTAATCTCCTCCTGTTTGTCTGTCCGTCTGTAATAAGTTACTACTACATTTCTGAGTAACTCTGACAGTTTTAATGCCTTGGGGACAATCATCAACATGAGGATGAAATTCACATAATCTTATGGGAGATTGTTTGGCAGGAAACTGAATGCAGTGGATTTGCTTGTCAGTTGAAACTGAAACTCCTTCATTATGCTTCCCCAAAAGGGGAATAGTCGCCGCTTCGTCCGTGCGTCCCCAAATTTATGTCCGCGCTATTTCTCTACAACCACTGATTGGAATTTTATGAAACTTGCTAGGATGCATCATTACCAAGTACAGATCTGCATATTGTTTTTGTTTACCGGTTCATTGATTTTTCGCCGAGTTGTGGCCCTTTGATTCTGTCTGTGACCAAATTCTTGTCCGCACTATTTCTCTACAAACCAATGTTGGAATTTTATGAAACTTGCAAGGATGCATCACTACCAAGTGGAGATGTGCATAATATCTTTGTGTTCCGGTTCGATGATTTTTCACAGAGTTATGGCCCTTTGACTCTGTCTGTGACTAAATTCTTGTCTGCGCTATTTCTCTACAACCCAATAATGGAATTTTATGAAACTTGCTAGGATGCATCACTACCAAGTGGAGATATGCATAATATCTTTGTGTTCCAGTTTGTAGATTTGTCACGGAGTTATGACCCTTTAATTGAGTCTGTGACCAAATTCTTGTCCGCACTTTTTCTCTACAACCTGAGATAGTAATTTTATGAAACTTGCTTGGATGTATCATTTCCAAGTGCAGATGCGCATATTTTCTTTGTGTTTCAGTTAGATGATTTTTCACAGAGTTGTGGCCCTTTGATTCTGTCTGTGACCAAATTTTTGTCCGCACTATTTCTCCACAACCCCATGTTGGAATTTTATGAAACTTGCTAGGATGCATCACTACCAAGTGGCAATGCGCATATTATCTTTGTGTTCCGGTTCGATGATTTTTCACTGAGTTATGGTCCTTTAATTGAGTCTATGACCAAATCCTTGTCCACACTATTTCTCTACAACCTCAGGTTGGAATTTTATGATCATTGCTAGGATGCATCATTACCATGTGCAGATGCGCATATTGTCTTTATGTTTCGGTTCAATGATTTTTTACGGAGTTATGGCCCTTTGATTCTGTCTGTGACCAAATTCTTGTCCGCACTATTTCTCTACAACCCCATGTTGGAATTTTATGAAACTTGCTAGGATGCATCACTACGAAGTGGAGATGCGCATATTGTCTTTGTGTTCCGGTTCGATGATTTTCACGGAGTTATTGCCGTTTCATTGAGTATGTTACCAAATTATTGTCCGCGCTATTTCTCTACAACCTCAGGTTGGAATTTAATGAAATTTGCTTTGTTTGTGTTCCAGTTCCAGGATTTTTCACGGAGTTGTAGCCGTTTCATTCTGTCTGTGACCAGACTCTTCTCCACTCTATTTCTCTACAACCTCTGGTTGGAATTTTATGAAACTTGCTAGGATGCATGATTACCAAGTGGAGATGTGCATATTGTCTTCATGACACTATTTCGCTTCAACCTCTGGTTTTAATTTTGTAAAACTAGCTAGGATATGCGTATATTGTCATTTTGTTCCGGTTCAATGATTTGCGAATGAGTTGACACATATTGACAGATGACAGAGCCACATATTGTTCCTGCTATGCAGTTTGGTATTTTTCAACCAAGTAGCCATCAGCACTAAGGGAATATGGTACAGAGTCAAACACTCACTTGGGGAGCATTCATCGGTTCCACCGATATTTTCTTGTTTGATTAAACGCCTGTTTCTATACAAGATCATAATCAAGGTATAAAACATAAAAACATAAGTATAAATATGTAAAAAAAAAATTCAAATTACATAAAATCATTGCATAAATTTCAAATAAAGATTAAAACAAACCAGACTATTGTGCCTTAAAACAATTTAATGCATAGAAATCTTGGAAATAAACTTTTCAGATTCTTTTTAAAACTTTCTATAGATTCGGACAACTTTATGCTCAACAGTAGACTGTTCCACAGGCTAGGACCTACTGTACCAAAACTTCTGTCGCTTAAAACACTTTCTTTTGTTGAATGGAATAACATAGCACCTATCTGTGGAGTCTGAAGACCTCAAACCTGGTCATTTGGGAATAGATTTTGTTACATGTAACAACTCAGACAAATAGACTGGTGAATTGCCGATTCTAAGAGTAATTGTACATGAAAGAGAGTAATTTAGATTTAATTCCTACGCTTTGATAGGTAACCATTGCAAGTCATATAGAGCTTGCTTAGAACTGTCAAATTTTCTCCTCTTTAAAACAAGTTTTGCACACATATTCTGGACACGTTGCATTTTGCCTATTTCCATTTCTAATATACCATATAAAATAAATTACAGTAGTCCAAGTGAGAAGTAACCAATGACAGAACGAGAATTTCTCTGGCATCATTAGTTAAATATTTATGCATACTCTTGATCCTTAAGTAATTCAACATAGCTGTACGATACTTCCTTTTAACATGCTCTTTGAAATTCAATAATTCATCTAGAAAAGCACCTAAATATCTTATACAACTTTCATATCTAATTTTATCACCAGCAATGTTTATTTCCTTTGTACTACATTTATTCAACTGTGCTCTACTATCAAACATAATAAACTCAGTTTTTGAAGTGTTAACCTTAAGTAACGGTATGTTCTCATTCATCCAGTTGTTAATTGTCTCTGCACATTGTTCAAGTTATTTTATCGCATGTATTTCCTTGTTGACTGATGTTGGTTTGAAAAGTATATTTACAATATGAATATTTGCAAATCCATAGACTGAAATCTGAAATGCTTGATGGAATAACATCAAATAGCGTTCCCGCGTGAGTAAGATAGAGTGAAGGACCCAAACAACTTCCTTGGGGGACACTACATTGTTGAATTTACATTCACTTGTCAGCTACGTGGTCTGAGATATGAGTCAACCCAACATAGTGCTTTTCCATAGACATCATACTGGCTTTGAAGAACATCAAGAAGTATATCATGGTCAACAGTATCAAAAGCTGCACTTAGATCGATTGCGATCTCTTGTTTCTCCAGTTCGCCTAAACCAAGTTCAGAGTGAGCTTTTGTGATCACACTGTGTCAGTAGTCCGTCTGCCTGTAACCTTTGGGTAGACAGAACTCGCAGTTCAAATCTAAATTATCAATGTAACTAAGATATATAACAATAAGAGCTTGGCTCCTTTCTTACAATCATTCTGCAGAAGTTTTGGTTTTGAATGGTCAACATTTGCAGTAAGTCTTATCACAACATCTCACCTTTATCATTCTATATAAAATGAACTATTCTTGCACAAGTCAGTGATCTATGCTTATTGTGACTATATCTATCTATGGTTATTGTGACCACATATATCTATGCTTATTGTGACTATATCTATCTATGGTTATTGTCTATGTTATTGTGATCATATCTATCTATGGTTTTTGTGACCATATCTATCTATGGTTTTTGTGACCACATATATCTATGGTTATTGTGACCATATCTATCTATGGTTATTGTGACCACATCTGTCTATGGTTGTTGTGATCATATCTATCTATGGTTTTTGTGACCACATATATCTATGGTTATTGTGACGATATCTATGTATGGTTATTGTGACCACATTTGTCTATGGTTGTTGTCTATGGTTATTGTGACCATATCTATGTATGGTTATTGTGACCATATCTATGTATGGTTTTTGTGACCATATCTATCTATGGTTTTTGTGACCACATATATCTATGGTTATTGTGATTATATCTATCTATGGTTGTTGTGACCATATCTATCTATGGTTACTGTGATCATATCTATCTATGGTTTTTGTGACCATATATATCAATGGTTATTGTGACCATATCTATCTATGGTTATTGTTTATGGTTATTGTGATCATATCTAGCTATCATTATTGTGACCATATCTATATATGGTTATTGTAACCACATCTGTCTATGGTTATTGTGATCATATCTATCTATGGTTATTGTGACCATATCTATCTATGGTTATTGTGACCATATCTATCTATGGTTATTGTCTATGGCTATTGTGACCATATCTAGCTACGGTTATTGTGACCATATCTATATATGGTTATTGTGACCACATCTGTCTATGGTTATTGTGATCATATCTATCTATGGTTATTGTGATCATATCTATCTATGGTTATTGTGACCATATCTATCTATGGTTATTGTCTATGGCTATTGTGACCATATCTAGCTACGGTTATTGTGACCATATCTATATATGGTTATTGTGACCACATCTGTCTATGGTTATTGTGATCATATCTATCTATGGTTATTGTGACAACATCTGTCTGGTTGTTGTGACCACATCTGTCTATGGTTATTGTGACCATATCCAGCTATGGGCATTGTGACCATATCTATATATGGTTATTGTGATCACATCTGTCTATGGTTATTGTGATCATATCTATCTATGGTTACTGTGACAACATCTGTCTGTGGTTGTTGTGACCACATCTGTCTATGGTTGTTGTGACCACATCTGTCTATGGTTATTGTGACCACATCTATCTATGGTTGTTTTGACCATATCCATCTATGGTTGTTGTGACAACATCTATTTAATATTGTTGTGATATTTCTGTCTGTGATTGTTGTGACCACATATATCTCTGGATGTTGTGACCACACCTATCTATGTTTATTGTGACCACATATATCTATGGTTGTTGTGACCACATCTTTCTATGGTTGTTGTGACCACATCTGTCTATGGTTGTGTGACCACATCTGTCTATGGTTATTGTGACCACATCTGTCTATTGTTGTTATGACCACATCGTTTTATGGTTGCTGTGACCATATCTGTCTATGGTTATTGTGACCATATCTAGCTATGGTTATTGTGACCATATCTATCTATGGTTATTGTGACCACATCTGTCTATGGTTATTGTGATCATATCTATCTATGGTTATTGTGACAACATCTGTCTATGGTTTTATGATCACATCTGTCTATGGTTGTTGTGACCACATCTGTCTATGGTTATTGTGACCACATCTATCTATGGTTGTTTTGATCATATCTATCTATTATATAAAAAAAGTAAATTTGTACTATTGCTTGTATTCAATATAAAATGTTGTTATAGATGCATACTTAAATGTTTAAACAGATTTTAGTATAAAGGAAGCCAAGGAGCAGGGGATGGCCATTACCTGTGAGATGGCACCACATCATCTTATCCTGACCTCTGAAGGTCATAGGTCAGGACAGAGGTCAGGCTAGGTCATGTCTGGTAAATAAGAATACCGAAAGGCGTTGTGGGAAATTATGTCCATTATTGACTGTTTTGCACCAGACCACGGTCAAATATAGTTATATTCATCAACATATACATGTATAATGAACAGTTATATATAGTTTTTTTACTAAAGTAGTCATTTATATTCTGAATTTTGTATCATTTATATCAACAACTGCTTTATATTTGTCCATCAAGCCCGTGTGATTCCGACTAAGAATAGAATCACTGCAGATCTCTGCAAAGGGGTAGGAATCCTTAGAATGGGTGTCCTGTTCATTTTATCATTTTTTGTCATGTTCACTATTGTGGTTTAATTATCAACCCCTGTGTGGTTTCAGGGAGCCATATGAGTGATAGCAAGAATAGGACCTCTGTGGCTCATGTATGTCGTAAGAAGCGACAATTTGAGGAATACGATAGAGTTTGCTGAAACTCTGCAGTTCTGCAGGTATCAAGGCTCTAGGTTCATTCTGCATATTCATTTGTTGGTGTATTTTTGTTTAAATCTATGTTAATTTGTTGTTTTTGTACATGTAGAGTGAACCTGGAATCTTCCTTCCTGCTGGCGTCGAATAACCTATCATGTGTTGGTACGCCGTAAAACCCTATTCATTCATTCATATTTGTCCATCAAAGTTTTACTATACTTAATACAGAACAACCAATTGTTGGATAGTGCTGCTGTACTTAATACAGAACAACCAATTGTTGGATAGTTCTGCTGTACCAAATACAGAATAAACCAGTTGTTGGATAGTGCTGCTGTACGAAATACAGAACAACCAATTGTTGGATAGTGCTGCTGTACGAAATACAGAACAACCAATTGTTGGATAGTGCTGCTGTACTTAATACAGAACAACCAATTGTTGGATAGTGCTGCTGTACCAAATACAGAACAACCAATTGTTGGATAGTGCTGCTGTACCTAATAAAGAACAACCAATTGTTTGATAGTGCTGCTGTACCTAATACAGAACAACCAATTGTTGGATAGTGCTGCTGTACCAAATACAGAACAACCAATTGTTGGATAGTGCTGCTGTACTTAATACAGAACAACCAATTGTTGGATAGTGCTGCTGTACTTAATACAGAACAACCAGTTGTTGGATAGTGCTGCTGTACCAAATACAGAACAACCAATTGTTGGATAGTGCTGCTGTACCTAATACAGAACAACCTATTGTTGGATAGTGCTGCTGTACCAAATACAGAACAACCAATTGTTGGATAGTGCTGCTGTACCTAATACAGAACAACCAATAGTTGGATAGTGCTGCTGTACTTAATACAGAACAACCAATTGTTGGATAGTGCTGCTGTACCAAATACAGAACAACCAATTGTTGGATAGTGCTGCTGTACCTAATACAGAACAACCAGTTGTTGGATAATGCTGCTGTTCTTTATACAGAACAACCAGTTGTTGGATAATGCTGCTGTTCTTTATACAGAACAACCAATTGTTGGATAGTGCTGCTGTACCAAATACAGAACAACAATTGTTGGATAGTGCTGCTGTATCAAATACAGAACAACCAATTGTTGGATAGTGCTGCTGTACTTAATACAGAACAACCAGTAGTTGGATAGTGCTGCTGTACCAAATACAGAACAACCAGTTGTTGGATAGTGCTGCTGTACGTAAATCAGAACAACCAATTGTTGGATAGTGCTGCTGTACCAAATACAGAACAACCAATTGTTGGATAGTGCTGCTGTACTTAATACAGAACAACCAATTGTTGGATAGTGCTGCTGTACCTAATACAGAACAACCAATTGTTGGATAGTGCTGCAGTACCAAATACAGAACAACCAATTGTTAGATAGTGCTGCTGTACTTAATACAGAACAACCAATTGTTGGATAGTGCTGCTGTACTTAATACAGAACAACCAATTGTTGGATAGTGCTGCTGTACCAAATACAGAACAACCAATTGTTGGATAGTGCTGCTGTACGAAATACAGACTACAGACTTGTCAGCTATAAGGAGGATGGACATCTGTCAGGTATCACAACATTCACTCCATGCAGTGACTTTACAGACATCTGTCTGGTTTCACAACATTCACTTCATGCAGTGACATTACAGACATCTGCCAGGTATCACAACATTCACTCCATGCAGTGACTTTACAGACATAACAAAAACACCATGTTTGCAGAAGTATCGCAACATTCACTCCATGCAGTGACTTTACAGACATCTGTCAGTTATCACAACATTCACTCCTTGCAGTGACTTTACAGACATCTGTCAGGTATCACAACATTCACTCCATACAGTAAATTTACAGACATCACTAAAACACTATGGTGGCAGAGGTACCACAACATTCACTCCAGGCAGTGACTTTACTGACATCTGTCAGGTATCACAACATTCACTCCAGGCAGTGACATTACAGACATCTGCCAGGTATCACAACATTCACTCCATGCAGTGACTTTACAGACATAACAAAAACACCATGTTTGCAGAGGTATCGCAACATTCACTCCATGCAGTGACTTTACAGACATCTGTCAGTTATCACAACATTCACTCCTTGCAGTGACTTTACAGACATCTGTCAGGTATCACAACATTCACTCCATACAGTAAATTTACAGACATCACTAAAACACTATGGTGGCAGAGGTACCACAACATTCACTCCAGGCAGTGACTTTACTGACATCTGTCAGGTATCACAACATTCACTCCAGGCAGTGAATACACAGATATATGTCAGGTATCACAACATTCACTCCAGGCAGCAACTTTACATACATCACTAAAACACCGTGTTTGCAGAGTACTGAAGAGAACATATTACAAAATGTTATAAACTTGACAAACGTGATTCAGGAAGAAAGAAAAAAGCTTACTTAGATCTGAACTACACAGATTTATACAACAAAATGTCTTCTGTCAGTTTGGAAATTCTACACATGTATATTTCCAGACTCTGTAAAGCAAGTTCATACTTGTCATATAATATTTTTAAAATTAATTTTTTGCATAAAAAAAACCTTCTATTTTTGTCAGTATAAAGACCTATCTTTCATATTGTCTACAGAGAAGGCAATTTTACCCTTCTCCCAAGAGTTGTGTGAAGTCTATAACATTACATGTATTTATGAAGCATATCTATGTGATACATGTAACTGGTTGTTCAGAGCTCAGGAAATGTAACAGTTAATACCATGTACCTACCAGCCAAACAAAAAATGTTTTTGCTATCACACTTAGTGTGTCAATTCTAGGGAAATACACAAAGCAAACAGTTACAAATTGACTGCATGTAAACATACTTATAATTTGTGAAACAGAATTGTAAAAAATACTTCTTAGCCTAATACCATTTTACATGTTCCAAATTATATTGTACATAGACATACTGGTACTTTGTGGATGTCATATTACACATTATCTATTCTCAATGTTTTAACACAAGGTATTCCAGATTTGGTCTATGATATGTATGCCAACATTCAAGTATTTTTGTTATAATAATTCCAATACAATTTAATGTATAGAATACGAATGACAGGGAATTTAAGTCTTAAATACCCTATAACGGTAACTAGTCAGAGTTGTCTTTCTTTGTCTTATTATATTGGAAACGTTAAGCGACATAACCAGTATTTGTAGATATTTCTTTTAAAAATGGGCTATCCTGTGTTATGTATGTCTCAAATCAATGTACATGTAATTAAATGTAACAGTAATATAATTATAAAAAAATAATGTAAGACTGATTTAGTATTCGCTATTGTTGTGATAATTATTTGTTGTATTCATGACATGTTTATGAATACAAAACTATTAATCTGAAACTTGGCACAAATGTTTGCTACTGTTCACTACACAATGGAAGAACCATGCTTATTTTGCTAGTTATCTCTTCCCAGGTTAAATGTAAAATCTATACAAACAATCTGGACTCAGTCACAAGTTCTTTCAAACATCTAAATGGCCAGAGAACGGTAACATAAAATGGAATTGTTAGATAATAGGTTAACAGTTAAATGCACATCACTTTTTCTAGTCCTCCTCCTTATAGATGGTTCCACATCATGTCAGATGTAATGATACAGGTGAATGTCTGGAGAGGGAGGAGGAGTTTATTTTGTGATATAGACATGCCACTAGGACCAAAGATGATTCCACAGTCTTGAAAACATTCTGTCAGATGATACAAACATCTTCTAAGTTGCCAAACTACACTAAACTGGTTCTTACTACAACCTGTTTGGAGACGGTAATCATTCCAGCAGTTGACAACCATTGGTCCACATTCAGTGGAATGCTGGTTGTCATCTTTGTGTCAATATTACATTGAATGTGTGGCATAAAATGCAACCCCAGCCTCAAAGCAAATCTATACAACTTTGCAGAACAGCAGAACTTCATAGTTGACATTTTTACATAGCCAACTGTCAGATATGTTTTATACAAATTTACTCATTACAATTTACACTGCATAGCTTCCTAACTTCCCAAATTATAATAATAAAAACATTGAAATATTTATTTTGAATGAAGAAAATGCTGAAATGATCATGAAAATATGCATCAACATAATGATAAATTCCATTATGCTGAGAAAATATTGGTAAATACTGAGTGCAAGATCTGGTATTCCTCAGCACCACAATGATCCCCAACCTTTTTTGGGCACTGTAAGCACATTAATGCAGTTAGGGCCTGGCACTTTAATCCGGCTTTTCTTCACTATGTCTGAGCCTTGGATGAGCAAGGATAACAAATGAAGGGTGAATAGAGAGCCTTATGACGTTTGTTTAATTTCAGATCCAGCAGGGTCAACCTGTCCAGCAGGGTCAACCTGTCCAGCAGTATCCACATGTATGGCTGGACTGTCGGTATGAAGGGAAAGGTAAACATTTATTTATAGTTGCTGTATATCTTACAAATTATTTTGGAATTTAGTTCAGAGCTTGGCAGTAGTGCAGTGGATAAAATGTTGACTGCTCAGGCTAGAGGTCATGGGTCCAACCACATACTTGACCCGAGGGCCTCTTTAAAACAACTCCGTACTGGCTCTGCAAAATCCTGGTACACTCGCATGAAGCAACTATGAAATTGAAATACCCACTTTGTGTGTGTGTTAGGTGTGTGTGTGTGTGTGTGTGTGTGTGTGTGTGTGTGTGTGTGTGTGAGCATGTGTGTAGGTGTGTGAGCATGTGTGGTGTGGGTGAGGGTGGGTGTTTGCTCTTGTGTTGGGGTGGGGGTGCACAGGTGAGTGGGTGTTAGGTGTGTGTGTGCATGTTGGTGTGGAGGTGTGTGAGCATGTTTGGGTGTGGGTGGGTGTTTGTGCTTGTGTGGGGCGTACACAGGTGAGTGTGGGTGTTGATATGAGTGTTCTTTTTTTATTGATATGATAGGAAAAATCCAAGTAAATATCAGTATGTATTTTTTAAAAAAAATTATTCATATTTTCAAAACTAGCTTTGTTAAATTTTTAATACTTCAGGTTGCAATACTTGGAGATTAATATCTTGAATAATATGGTAATGTTATTATAAATCTATAGAATGGTTCAATGCATGAAAATGAGTAAAAGTTGATTTCAACATTGATATAAAATAGGCAACAATAAAGTCTAGAACAGCCAACCAGGAAGTGAAACCAGTGCAACCTGTAGATACCTGTACTCAAGGCACTATATATATATATATATATATATATCCACTTTTAGTTTGATATCCATGCAAATTTAATCAATATAAACACATGATTGTGATTTTATTATTTGTTCTTGTTTTATCTATACAATGACTTAAAAAATATTACGTAAAATACGATATACTGGCAGTATTGTACATACTGTAAATTTAGAGAATAGTTATTGCTTAAATACGGATACATGCAATGATCCGTCTATGATACATGTAAAACCCTTTTTGTGTGGGGTTTTGATATTATTTCTACAAAATTAAAACAATGTTAAATAAGTACCTCAAAAAACTATTCAAATAGAAGCAGTTCAAGTATCTTGGGTGTGATATCAAACAATTACTACAAAGGTCGTACATAGAAATGCCTGTGTGCCACAGAGACGTACATGTGTAAAGCCAAGTCACTGTTTGCCGTGCTCCTATATACTCACTCAGATATTAGCTTCTAAACTTGAAACATTGTTGTTGTTTTTTCAAGAAGTGTGTCCATTTACAACAAAAAAAACTTACAAAAAGCTACCTACATACATAATGCGAAAATACTGGGTCTGGAAAAAGCGAACAAATAATTTTTAACAGCAAAAATAGGTACGGAAGTCAAGAACTTTTTTGTATACTACGCTTTTAAAGGCTCTAGAGACAAGCAAAATGCTGCACTAGGGAAATGGGTGTACTTAGGTACTAGTTAACCTTCCAGCATCCCGGAAAGAGTGGTTAGGTTAAACTTCTGTTAAATTATCTCTCGATGACATAAAATGACGCTAAATTTTCAATCAATCACTTAGTTCGTTGATAAAACAGAAGCCAGGGTACACATACATTTATATAAATAATATTTTTTTAGTAAATCAAGGCATGTTGAGCAATGTGATATTTTCAATGGTCATCATAAACGGGCACACTGTAAAATGTGCTATTAAAATAAATGCACCTTTTGCAGCAGTTGAATGAGACTAACAATCTAGCACTTTAACATTACATACACAAGTTACAAGGGCATGAGTATGGCTAATTGTTTTCTTTGAATCTTTATAAACAAAAATGGAATTAAAGTGGAGCCCCACCCCTAACTGAAGTGTGAAATCCACTCATACAATTGGCAGTTGTTTCACAAATGAAAAAACTAGTTTTTGAAAGGCTGCTTTTCTAAGCACAGTGCATAGAAAAAAGTAGAACTTACAATTTAATACAACATATGGAGACTATGATATTGCAGTTGTCCAAAATAGTGGATATAGAAAATGTTGTACACTATACCATGTGTCTGGCATGATACTCCAGTGTGGCTCAGAATACTGTCTCATGTCTATATATATTACACTTGCATTCATTTTACAATTTGGGCTGTTTCTTTATATATTTATGTAAAATAATAACATACCTATATACATATGGTTTCTGTTGTTGAGTACATCTTTATAGTGTAATGTAGCACACTTTTCTATATGAAAAGGACTCCAGGTTCAAGTCCTGGTGGAGACCTCAGCACTTTTAACCATTGTACAAAACCAACACTTAATTCTGTCAGCCAGAACTATTACATGAATGATATTATTGTATAATACATACTTCACAGACATTGAACTAGCCTTATGTTTTTCATCAGCTGTCATGAAAACTCCAAATTGTTCTGATTCCTGACATAAACATACCCCAACTTACTGATCAAAACATTTTTACAAGCTTTGTTTCATAAATTGAAAACAGATTTACAATGCATAGTAAGAAGCCTCCAATAGATGTCCTTAGTTGGAATTGAACCAACATCTTCCATCTTAAAGATGGATGTACTTCATTGTACTATAAGGATGCATCTTGAATCTATATTACAGCACTGTACACTAAGTATAAATATAATCCTGTTTTCACTGGCTGCTATAATAACATCATTTGTTGAGAAACTTGTTTGAAAATAATTAAAGAACAATAACACTGCCAAAAGTCAATGGAACTAAACACAACCCGAAAGTGGTTGCAAAACTGGTAAAGTCAAACCTGTCTTAAGCAGCCAGTCAAGGGAAGGAGCAAAAGTGGCCTTTTAAGACAGGTTTTTGCTTAATACAGGTTAATTTACTCTAACAACATAGAAATGGGAAATACAAAGTATGATTGCTTAAGACAGGTGGTCGCATAATAGGTGACTGCTTACATAGGTTTGACTGTATATAAAAAAGCCAGTTTCCATTCAAATTGATTTGGGTATAAATTTCCCATAGGACTCCATTGTAACACTATTGTCAACAACACTGTGAAAAATCCAAATCTGCAATATGTGTTTAGGCTCAAATTCTTGACTGGTTCAATGTCTGCAATTATAAACAAAAAAATATATATATGTTGACCAGGTTGGGTTTTTTAAATTCAAATGTTTTGCAGGAATGTCCATTTCCAGAGAAGTAATATGGCAATTCATCACCATTACCATTCGACCAATCAGATCTAAAATGACACAGAATTGTCTAGAAATCTGGTATCAGCATCAAATTTTCAGTGGTGATTTCTATAATATTGACCATTTAACACATCAGTAGAATAAATAAATCACTGCAATGTAAAGTTCTGAAAATAGAAGAAAAAGGGAACTATACTTAGCAAAAAAAGAAACTTTACTCTCCATGAATTGGTTATTTTCAAATTCCTGTTTGAAACACTGCACTGATATTTGTATGACTGTGTCAGTTAATCATTTTACAAAAAAATCATAGGCATGACATTTGGTAACAAACTGACTCAAGGAAAGAAAAACAATATTTATGTGTCTGCTGTTATAGGAGATGAAAAAAAGAGAGGCACACAGAGTCATGTCTAATATCCTACAAAGTCAGCAGCCGATACTTGTGACAAACTGACGACAGACGGCGACAGTCAGGCACACAAAGGAGTGTCAATAGTGAATAAAGAATACTGTATAGCAGCTTTAACTGAATGCCAAGCCAACATAACTCATCTGTCAAAGAGGCTTCTTAACTGACTGAAGTCGACCACTTTCAGTGAAGACATGTTCATGGGAATCACCAAAAAGCGTCGTACTTACCTTCAGGGTAGCTTTGCACGTGATATTTGCCACAGTCTCAACTTAGAGTTTTCAAACTTACATTCTGTCTGTGCTGGCAACTTGAGCAAAATGAAAAAATACTCACCTGGTATTGCAACATCAATATTACTCACCTGGTATTGTTACATCAATATTACTCACTTGGTATTGTAACATCAATATCACTCACCTGGTATTGTAACATCAATATCACTCACCCTGGTATTGTAACATCAATATCACTCACCTGGTATTGTAACATCAATATCACTCACCTGGTATTGCAACATCAATATCACTCACCCGGTATTGCAACATCAATATCACTCACCCGGTATTGCAACATCAATATCACTCACCTGGTATTGCAACATCAATATCACTCACCAGGTATTGCAACATCAATATCACTCACCTGGTATTGTAACATCAATATCACTCACCAGGTATTGTAACATCAATATCACTCACCTGGTATTGCAACATCAATATCACTCACCTGGTATTGCAACATCAATATCACTCAGCTGGTATTGTAACAACAATATCACTCACCTGGTATTGCAACATCATTATCACTCACCTGGTACTGTAACATCAATATCACTCACCTGGTACTGTAACATCAATATCACTCACCTGGTATTGCAACATCAATATTACAGTGTTATTCTGGCTGCTGTGGAACAACCTGTGCACGAAATTCATTTGTGTGTTCAGGCAAGCTTCCATTTAACTCGAACATGGATTTTGTTCTGGGCAAAATCAAATATTTTGCAATGACCACTAATTAGACTTTTGGAAAAAACTGCAATAACAGCTTTACACCTTGGAGAGGAGAGTTTGACAAAGACACTCTTTAACAGCAGCACAAATAAAATAGCATAAACAGACCATGCAATGTTTCATACCCAAAAGACACTACTTACCCCGAGAAATGCCAAGGCATGTAAGTTGAGCGCAGATTTACGTATCAACGAGGGTTGAGCCAACTCCAACATGGAGAAAATATACAGGACAGAAATGACTATCACAAGAGACGACAATCAACGTGACAGTACAAACATGCAAGATTTATGAGACAAGTAACAAATTTCAATAAATTCGATGAAATTCATCAAATTGAAACCTACAAAAGGGCATGTTAGACACCTAAAAACACCAAAATAAACATTCGCACCATAATTCAGAAACACTTATTATCATTATAAACCCTATTTAAAGGTTTAAGTACATGCTGCAGTCCAGACATGCAGGTAATAATATCTTACAGAAATTTCCCTATTTACCTGAAAAATCAGGTGGCTGGGGTATGAAATAATAGTCAACAAGTACCTGGAAATAAACAATTTCTGTATTTAAAATGGCATGGCCAGAGCATGTCTGAGTTGTTTTACACATCTTCCTTTGGAAATTGATGATTGAGTGTTCCAGTGACAGGTGGTCAAAATGGATACATAAAGAATTGTGACATAAATGAGAGACATCTATTACACCAGGTTAACTTGGCAAATATTGCCTTGTAGTACACATAAACATAAGTCTATGAGCATGGACTCCCCCAATATAACCATATAGATATTTAACATACTGTCTGCCATACATACTAGCAACATAGGACAAGCTATGTCTTTTTTCTTGGTTACAAATTCAGTTGAATCCCAAAACATTAATCCTAAATTGTTACTGACATTTGGAGCTATTTTGATAAACAATATCATTAAATATTTATCAAAAAATTGAAAATCAGCATCATCAGCCAATTTGGGAGGTCTGAATACAGACATAATCACAACAATTTAAAAAAAAGTTCCAATCATGGTTATTTACCTGCTTTTCTGGAAGAAATCAGCATTACTGTTGAGTTAAAGCCAGCAGTGGTCACTTCAACATATAAATCCAGATCCACTGCATCCGAACTATATTTTTAATACTACAGTGTCGTCGGTGTTAACGAATCACTTTTCATTTATTACTAATAAAATCAATCTTCAAATTGTTACTTAAGTTTTGTTTACAGTTCATTTAAAGACAAATTATCTATCTAGCATTCTGTGAAGTTTCCATTTTAAATTCCATCTTACAATGTCTACAGAGTTTGTTTATTGACAGCTTTTTCAGGTGATAACAGGTCACTTCCGCACATATTTCATGATGAGTGTCCGATTAAAAAGCACTGTTCAATATTTAACTATCAGCTTTACAGTAATTATCACCTAATAGTTAACAAATTGGCGTTTTCCTTCTTTTTTTTAATTTAAAAAGTTAGTAAAAAGATAATAAAATTCAGCCTTAAAAACTATCGATCATTGCCCATTGAATGTTTAGGTTGCAGGTTCTATACTCATATGAAATGGTACAACCTTGCATTACATTAACAGTAAATATACTAAAAAAGGAACTTTATTCACCCTTTCACAGTAATATATGTACATTATGATTAACATCATACACATGCAATGGAAAATTACTTAATTAACTGTGCATGTTTGGCAACTCAACTCTCTGCATCGTATTTTTTTTTTTCTGGCAGACACCACAATGTGTAATAATATAAATTATTCAACTATAAATGATACAATTACAAGACAGCAGGCCAAAATACAAAGTTGGACACAGGATTTAAACCCGACTTACAAAATATTTTACTACCAGTGTCAAGACTAGTGTTCTCTTGCCATCACTTTAGGAACATGGCCTACTACTAGTACTAGTAAACCAGTCACAATTGTAACCATGGTAACTTTAGTTCCCGTTTTGCATCTGTCACTACTTGAACTTTACTTTTGATTTTTTTTAATCAGGTAACCATATTAAACCTGTATCTTTGTCTTGAATATTGGTGTATTCGCGGTCTACAATCAACAGACACAGCACCAGTAAACAATGAAACAACTTAGAAGAAACGACGAACTTCTTTATCACAATGTATAATGTTAAGCAAATGGCGGAGAGATAGTCAAGGGAGGTAATCCTTCCCAGCCAATCCTAATACACTATATCATATAGTAGCGCTGATGGTCTCACTTTGAATGCAATTTGACTATACTATTCTTCACATAGACTGTTTACGTAGCATGAATTGAGGTTCCATGATTTGATAACGCATACTGCAGGCTGTTATAAGCAAATGTCTCTTTAAAAAACGTGGCAAAATCTGTGTAGCGTTTATTGACTTTAAAACAGCGTTTGATACTGTTCGCCGAAGTAAACTCTGGTCAGTATAACAATCTGTTGGTGTTAAAGGTAAACTTTTAAGATCAATAAAGAGTATGTACTCTTGTGTTAAGGCGTGTATGCGTAGTAACAAACAGTAAACACACAAACTGGAGTGTAAAACTGGATTGAAACAAGGCTGATGTTTGGCCTCCCCCATATTATTTTCGTTCTTCATCAACGAATTTTCCAAGTTGATAGAGGACAGCAACCTTCGAAGAATACAGTTACATCCAGATACAACAGAACTATTCTTACTTTTATTTACATATGACGTTGGTTTAATATCGGACACGATTATTGGCCTTCAACGGCAGCTGAATATTTCAAGTTATTATTGTGATAGTAGTCACCTTGTTGTAAACAATAATACTAATATTGTTTTGTTTTAGAAGTTGGTGTCATCTCTGTTTGATTGTTTTTCTATCTTGCTTAAAGTACTAAATCATTATATTTTTTTACGTGTTATTGAAAGTAAAAATTAAGTTTTTGAATTTAGCTGACAATAATTACCTGACTTATAAGTAATATGTCAATTTCAACGCACAATTTATTGTGCACTTGCACATATCCTATACGCTTTGTTGTAACTTATTTGTCTCTTTATCTAGTGCATACTATTGTACATTCCCAGTGTTATGTTCCCTTCTAAAATTAGAAACAATTGTTATTTAGCTTCTGGAATGTTGTCATTGTGTTACAAGTGGTATGCCAAATTCAACGTATATAGTTTATATCAGTGAAATTATCGAGGGTATCTTTGACACGCTCTCATTTTCGGTTCTAAAAGTTGATACCATCATTGTTTTATTTATAGATTTTAATTTTGTTGAAATTATTGATTCTTTTCCCCCAAGTGTTATTAATAAGTACAAAGTAGATTTGTTTTTTAAATTTTGATGATACTTAGTTTCTGTCTTGGGGTTTCTGTCTTGGGGTAACATGCTTATTTCAACTTACGTTCTACTTCAAATTTGGACCGAGGCGTGGTCTAGTGGTAGAACGTCCGCCTCGCATGCAGAAGGTCGTGGGTTCGATCTCCGGCCGAGTCATAACAAAGACTTTAAAAATGGTATTAGAAGCTTCCTCGCTTGACGCTCAGCATTTAGAGGAGAGTTCTAGGTCTGGTCGGTCCGTTATCAGTATAATGTGACTGGGTGGAGTATCATACCATGTGTCTGCGGCATAATACTCCAGTGTGATAGCGCTGAGAATACTGTCTCAAATTGACACCGTCGCGATATGACTGAAAAATTGTTGAAAGCGACGCTAAACACCATACAACAACAACTACTTCCAATTTCCTTTTTTTTTAAATCAACCAAATAGTATTTAATAGTATATAAGTCTTCTTATGGTTGTTGAGGAGCACAAGAAGGACTGATCTTCTATATATGTTATTTAATTTCTCCCTTTTTATGTATTATCAAATTTTCTCTTCCGTACAAGTAGTCGTGTAGGAATGTATACCGCTGTCTGAAACAGCGCGACAACTCTGAAGGACGCTTCCTCAAATAACTAGGCAGATGTTAAAAGGGGGTTGTGCTTGACGAAGTACCTTGTTACTGAATCAAAATGTAAATATTTTATTTATAATTCAATTCATTTTCCATTTCATTCATTCATCTTTCATTTATATATATATATATCTTTTTTATAAATAAAGTTATACGTGTTAATCAGTAACACTGCCATATCGTCGCTCTGATGGTTCAAACTTATTTATTTTACTTCGATTGTGAAACAAGTTCTTACAACTTAAACAAATCACACTCGAAGTCTTCCTGGGTAGAACCAGTACAAAGCATATGCGGAAAAAATGTCTTGCTCAAGGACACAGCACATAGCCATGGTGGAGGATCGAACTCACGACCCTCCAATCATGGGTTCGGTGCTTTACCACTAGACCACGCACTCCACTATGTAATCATCTCAACACTTAGGTTATGCTACAATGGCATGCAGTGAACGACTGACCTGTTAGCGTGGTCAGACTGGCTTACTTATTCGGGGCACTGTAAGGGAGCTTGAAATAGTATATTATTTCAAGCTCCTTCCGTGTCCCTCATATGTAAGTATTGTAGTAAGAAAACTGTTATCTTCTATTTTGTTGTCTGTATTGTAGATATTCAGGGTTAACTGCCTACATCTACCCAATACTCATCAGACATTCAGGTATCTGAATATTTAATATTATAAGCAATGTGTGACGACATCCAATCCATCTAAATATTTTCGTTAATACTAGCCGGGCTCGATTAGCTTAGTCGGCCACGCGTCCGACTATCAATCCAGGGGTCATGAGCCCGAATCCCCCGCCCGGCAACAGCCCCCGCAACTACCGACACACGACACTGTGCCTCACCATCACTCGTCCCTCACCACCGATCCAAGTGGGAAAGCCATCAGTCACCCGCGGAGACGGGGTGTGCCCGAGCACTGGTTAATCCCAGGAAACAGTGGCCAGGTCAACCGATCGTCTGTCAGCCCTCAACGGCACAAAAATGACGCCAAATATTCAATCAATCAATCAATCAATCAAGCGTTAATACTAAATCGTGGCAAATCTTTAAGTGTTAACAATTCGTGGGAAATCTTCTCCAACGACGATTGATTGTCATTTGTCCCTCGGCGTGCAGCCTGAGCTAATGTATTAGCGAAACCTGTTGGCGAGCAAAGTTGGCCGATGTTGGCATAATAATTTATCATGCGGTCTGACGCCCAGCCAATATGCTGGTTTATTTCACTATCTTGTAATCCAAGCATCCTCAATGTAATAGATAAACCCCTTTGCCCGATGTGAGCGCTTTCCCCGTTAAAACTACTTATTGCCGTCAGATGTGACTTTAACCTGTTGGACATCAGACTTGTTGAGATCGGCTTGTCTATGATTCGGCGCGTGACCGAGTCTCTCGTTCTAAATAAAAAAACAGTGTCTAGGTCGACCCTTATTGTTGACGCAAAACTAACGTATGCCTTTAAATGCGAAACAGGGCATATGTCCTCATCCGAAGATTTAAAAATAACAAAGTTCTTAGGATTGTCTAAAGAAAACGTTTTTTTCCTGCGGTCGCGCGTATAAACATACCTTGATCTTGTGCATACGGAAAATTTTGTTCAATGTTAATAAACCCAAGTCGTTAGCTCTGTCTCCTGAATGACATATGATGGCAAAATATACTCTGTCTCTGAGCAGTAGTATTTTAGTTGTGTCATCTTTTTCCACCGAAATTAAGTAAGACAAGTGCCGACAAAGCGCCCCTAATTTATCGAACATTAAAGGAAAAACTTGCTTCCTAACAACACCATTGGATGCCTGCTCTATAGTTAGGACTTTAATATGGCTTTTTAAAATGGCCGAAAAAGCCGATTTAGCTGCCATGGTAACAATACAGGCGCAGTCCGACTTGCCGTGTGACCCACGAAACTGACACTGTTCCTCATGTAATTGAGTTCGTCTATTTGCCGCTTTAAATACGAGAAATTTTCTTATAACCGGTGTGGCATTCGATATTGTTTTACAAGGATGTAAACACTCTATTTCCAGTTTAGATTTTTGTTTCGAATATTTTGAAGATGCTACAATATCATCTAATTGTTGAATTCGGGAGTCAAATCCCTGTAGCATATCATTGTCAAATTGTGCGATAACGAAATCGCTCCTATCATATTTCTTGCCACAGTATAAGCAAAAGATGATGCCGTTGCGAGAGTTATGTTTAAACTTGCACTGCCGACAGGTCATAGATGAATGGTGTGTATCAGACGAATCTTCACGCTGCAAAACAATAATATGTAGGTGCCAGATGTATGTCTTAACGCGATGGACAACAGCGCGATTTTATGATTACTATAATGTGTTATTATGGATGTACCCGATCTATTTAACCGTGACCAAAATGTGCATCTTATTAAATGCTATTAGTTTGTAAGGGCTGCCACTTGGAACAAGCACACTTACTTATCCCATCCCCGCCCGATTGTGTACTATTATTATAATAAATTATATTGTATCACTTAATGACCACAGGTGGTCTTTTCGCCTAAACGTCTTGCTATTTAGTGATGGATGTCGTAAAACATTCTCAGTATGTTGATGTTTAATCTTCAATGTTTAATCTACAATGGACTAATATATATTATTTATAGACGTCGTAACCGCGCCAAGAGTAACTAGCGGTGTGACTTGATAATCGGTTCTTTATTACCAGCAGGCATTCGTTATCAAATGCCAGTTAGCGCCAAACTATTGTCTTCAAAGGTTAGCAGATACCGTTAAATCTCTGCGGGAAGTATCTGAACCATATGCTAGTGTTTGAGTATTTATTATTTGTAATGATATAACAACAAGTATTACTGACAACATTTTTCAAATAAAACATCAAATGCACTAATAGTAATGGTAAGTAGTTCCAAACACTAAGAACATTGTATTGCGAAAGAGATATAATTTCAAATGTGACCCATACTATGCATGTCTAGCTAAATATGAAATATCTATGTTTGATACCCAGTGGTTGCCTTTTCCTTCTCTCTGTCTTCAAATTATTGTTATTATTATTATTATTATTATTATTTAATTTTACTTATTTTTTATTAATTCATTTTTTTACAGTATAGGTTATGTTGTGTAATTGCATTTAAAAACGTAGGCCGTGATCGTATTTGGAAACTTAGACTACGGCATAGAACGAAATATCTGATATGAACAGATATTTAAATCATTAATCCTTTTGTCATGTTTTCATTAATATATAATCATTATCGAAGACTGGCAACCCTGTTTACCAGACGCGAAATGGAAAACATCAGTTATCATATTTTATAAAATGGGAATGGCATAAACATATCAGCACAGAATAATCCCACATCTTCACAATATTTTGAAGCAATGTTTTCGCAGCATATCTATTACATTTTCTTCATAAAGGGCTTCACCCGCCCCATTTAGATGCACTGTGTCCCTAAATATCTCCGTATAATATTGTCATTGTTCATAAACAACCATTTGTTCACTAGGCAACGTTGTTTGAAGTAGGCATTTATCATGTCTGCTCTGGCGTTAATATACGAATTCTTTGTAACAGTGATTGAAGAAACAATGATCTGCACATTGTTGCCAGACCGGGCACTATCTGTCTGAATATTACGGAAAGAAGATTCTACGCAGTCTATTTCCCCAATTGTATGGTTTAATTGGTCGAACTCACTATTATACAGGTACTCATTACCTAGGTTGTTTACGCCCGCGTGGAATATAATTATCATTGGACAGTATGCACGTGCGAGACGTTCCACGTGCTCGCGTAACTTGGAAATGCATGCTCCTCCAACGGAAAATAAATGTACCATTGGGTTTAAATATGTTGGTTGAAGCATGAGGAACTTTATCACTGAGTTCCCCACAAAAACGAGATGGCGAGCACTTGTAATTGACGGGTATGTGATTAACATACTTTTTCCCCATGCGAAATTGTTTTGCTTTTGCCGCCCAAGACGTAAAACCCATAAATTATCAGATAAGCCTATCTGATCTGGAATGAAACCTCTCTTCGACGGTACTTGGATAACTCCTGTTTCATTTTTATGACCCAATACAAAAGCGTCCACGATATAGGGAGATATTTCTAGGAGCCAATATGAGGTTACGCAACTAAGTGGAATGACTACTGAAGCCTATAATCCGTTCTCTACAATAAATTTAATAGAGGGGAGTGCCAAGTTGAAAGGTGGGAATACATAACAGTTTTCTGTTTTCTCTATGTTTTGGGAAAACATATTTACTCCATGTGACAATGGTGTGTTGTATGGTGTAAAGTGTTTTAAAGGCTTCCCGTGTCTCCCAAGCATTACATTTGAGTCTAAGGCCATGAGATCAATAGTGTGCCCTTTAAGTCCCCCGAAAGTATCTTGGATGAGCGCCCATGACTGGCCGGATAATTTCGAATCTGATTTCCGGAGGGTTCTGGAAGGGTTATCTGCCGGATTGATCTTCGACGGGACATACACAAGATTAAGCTGTATATCAGCTTCCAGCGTGAACGCAAATAGCTGTTTTATCAGGCTATTAACCGCAATAGAATTACAGCCCTCGTTTCCCCAAGCATGTAACAAAACTTTATTATCAACATATGCGTCGACCTACAGGATGATCTGTTTAAGCATGGTATTTTCATAAGCACGCTTTCTATCCAATCTATTTTCTCTCTGTGTATCATTCTTACAGCTTATAAAATATTACATGTTGTTGTATTGCAACACATAGATATTGAAATTTTTTTTTTTTTTTTTTTTTTTTTTTTTTTTTTTGAATGGGGTTTAACGCCATTTTCAACATATTTCAGGTTATATTGGCATATCCAGTTTTACTGGTGGAGGAAGACCTCAGACTGAGTCAAACTGAGTAGAACCACCGTCCTTCCGCAAGTAACTGGAAACTTTCTCACATAAAGTTTTTAGAGCGAGCGGGACTCGAACCTACGACCATAGCGGTGAGAGGTAAATGATCTTGAGACGGCGCCTTAGACCACTCGGCCACGGAGGACCCTAGATATTGAAATAAAATATGTTTAAACTAAAAACTAAAAATGGTGGCAATCTTGCTATAAATGAAAGATGGACATGTAAAGGAGAACCTATTGAAGTTGTCAACTGCTTCACATATGTGGGGTTATCTTTCTCAATGACTTAGCTGTGAAATCAAAACGAGTTTTGACTTCTGTTCTTTTAAGTTTATACAAATTTGATCAAATGCCAACTCATGTTCGATACAAAGATTGCACCAATACTATTGTATGGATCTGAGTTGTGGGGCTTTACGGAGCGAAATGCAACAGAAATCGTGCACAGATATACCTGTAAAAGATACATGTGTATTAACAACATGTCAATGAATGCAGCAGTTTTGGAAGATTGTGGTCGTTATCCAATGTTGTTCAAATCTGTTAAAAGATGTATAAAATACTGGATAAAAATAACTAGAATGATTAATGACAGATACGTTAAATTGTGTTATATTATGTTAAAACAAATGTCCGAAAATGGCAAAATAAACTGGGTTAGCAAAGTTAAGCACATACTATATTGCAATTGATTTGGTTACATATGGGAAAGTCAAGATGTACAGTCTGAATATGAACACATTTTTCTACAAATACTTGTTCAGCGGTTGCGTGACCAATATGTTCATCAATGGTATGACGTTATAGTTATATCTTCAAAGTTGGTTTTATATAGAGATTTCAAATACACGTATAATCATGAAAATTATTTAAATATAGTATCGATCAGAAAGTATCGGAATTTGGTGACCAAATTAAGAATTGGATCGCATAATTTGAATGTAGAAAAAGGAAAACACGATGGTTTATCGTATAAAAATAGAATATGTAAAGTGTGTAACGATGGGGTTGAGGATGAATATCATTTTCTACCCAATCATCTCTATGTTCAATACGGGAATATTGCGCCCAGCAAATAAAGGGTAGTGCAAACCCCGCCGGCAAATAATATGTTTACACTTTAAATTAACATATCCAGGGTATTTATTGTTGTGTATTCAAAGTGCATGCCGGGACTTTGCTTTTTTGGGGTGGGGGTATTACCCTGTGAGGTGTATTTGCTCAGCGCCGAACCCATAACCCGGGAAACAATAGTAAAACTGGCCTAACTCATAGTCAAGTCTCAATAGCACAACAGCATTGCCATTTTAAATAATTCTAGATTTTCATTAATTTGAAGCATTTTTACGTCCACTGAAGAGACCCGTTCATGTAAGGAGTCTCTTATAATTCTAATATGAATACGATACTACACTTTATACATGCGCATGTACATTGATTTTATTGAAATATTTGTTTATTATACGGAGATGGAAATAATAATAAAAGAAATAACCCCATGTTGAAAAGTTTGTCCTGAATAAAACTGGATCCAGACTTGCTTTGTTCAAAGGAGTTATCTCGTTAAATACTTTTTTTTAGTATTCGGTTTGTTGTATTCAAACCCGTAATCTCCGAGACAGTCCTGAGACAGACGCATGTTTGTGATTTTTGACTACTAAAGTAGTATTATACTCGTCGACTGTTGTCATCAAGCGTGGGGGGACCTCGTGGGACGTTATTTGGGAGCAAACATCCTCATGGAAACGGGGACTTTAAGTTACACATAATTATCAGATACCGGCATCATGAAATACACGAGTATAACTGATTCATCGCACGGTTAAATAATAACAAAATTTTTTTTTTTAAATAAACGTTTTTTTTTTGTTTTGTTTTTTATATAATTATATATAGTGATCTGTTATAATTTTATACACTCTGTGAGTTAATTGCAGAGATCGACAGCTTTATTTTAATTTAATATAGGGACCTAAACGGCTAGAATTTCGGTTGGCATTTTAGTATTTCTTTTATAACTCTTTGAACCTTTGTCCGAATTTAATCTTTTTAGTTACAAAATAAAGCTGATAAAAATGTTGATCATTTATAATTAATCATTTATTTGATATTTTCCTTTAAAATCAAAGTTAGATCTATTACGGGTTGAAAAAAAAAGTTGGATTTTTTAAAAATTGTAAGTGCATTTTTTTCTCATTTTTCTTTTATTAAAGGAGAAAGTTTACCACCCACAATTACAATAAATCCCATTTTTATACCAGAATCACAAAAACATGTTGCCAGGTTCAGGAGGAACGACACGTACCTGCAGTTTCTTATCTCTGTCTCACCCGGTGGTACAACGTACACCGGATATTGGCCTAAAGTGGTAAGATTTTTTTTCTAAAAATCCAAATGATTTTTGACAATGTAACTGGCAATTATCTTACTTTTTGTAACTGTCACATAAATGATTTTTTTTTATTAATAAGTAACTGATGTGTAAATGGTTACAACACGTGAAATGGCTAAACATTATGCTGAAATAATGAAAATTGCGATCTACTGCCAACCTTACCATTTGTTAAAAGGGTGTCCTGTGCACATTTTACCCAATAGCGTCTTATTTGTTGCCATGTATTGGTAATTAAAAAAAAGTGTGTATGGTAGATGTAATTATCACTACATTTTTTGCTTCATTTTACGTGTTTTGAGAGCATTTATACATCAGTTATTTATTAATCACATAAATCCTTTATGTCAATGTCCCAAAAAAATAATATGATTGGGTTTGAATTTACAAAACTCATTTGGAATTACAGAAAAAAAATCTTATCAATTTTGGAAAAAAAAAAACAGTAAACAGAGATATGTGATTGCATGTGCTTGTCTAAATTTCGGGTGGTACATTTGGCGTTTTCAAAATCTTGGAAAAGACAACTCCTCCTAAACCAATCAACACATTTTGTGATTTTGTTATTAAATGCAATTGATTGTAACTTTGATGGTAAACTTTTCTATTTACAGTTATTTCTATGTCATATTTTTTCTCATTTTCAGTCTCTTTTTAAAAAAGAAGAGAAAAAAAAACCTTCGAAGGGAATTTATCAGGATCTGTAAGGCTGTTCAACAGTTGATGCCCGAGCGAAAAAAGGAGTGCCGGTAGATGTCAACTCTGAAGAATGGAACCATGAACTAATGTGAGATGCCTGTAGTGCTGGGGCAAGGATTTGTATGTTTGTGCATCCTTGGTTTAGGGAAGCTTGTCGGAAGAATGCTTAGGGGACATATATGAGCACATGGACGATTCTGTACACCATAACGAGCTTCACGTTGACGCTGCGTTCTTGCAATGTCTTCCAGCCGAGGTCAAGTATCATCTGGCTGGTACTGCTTGTTGTCTTTCATGAAGTCGCCATTCACGAATCTCGCAAACCGTCGCTGGACGGCCTCAATCTGGCCGATGTTCGCGGCAAAGGCGTTGGAGCCGGCAAGCCCCCTCCCAATATTCAGGTTCAGCATATACTCTGGAAGTACATCCTCACACACTCTCTCCTCAGGTTGCCCCCCCCCCCCCTCCCCCTTCACCAATAATTGAAACGCTCCTTCACCCATGCGTGGTGGTGTACTGGTTCCATGCTATGCTCGCATACTCAAGAATAGGTCTGACAAGTATCTGGTTACTCTGTGCCTTGGTGTACCGTGGGCAGCCTGCAAGGTTTCTTCTGAGGAAGGCTTTGGGATTTGATCCGTTATACAGGTTCACACGTAGTAAACGAACTGGAAATAGTCAGCAGTTTCGTCAGCTTTACTTTGGTATCAAAATTATTGAATAGACAAAAGCTCAAAGAGTAATCAAAGAAATGATTTCACTGGAAATTCCAGTCCGGTAGGTGGAGCCAAGTCACTGTTTTATTGCATTATCCGGTGTACGTCATACCGCACGAGGATCAAGATTTAAAATGGCGGTGTAGTGCGAAGTGTTTACGTCGTTTTTTTATGGGAATTTCAAAGTGTTCCTGGTGTTTCTTGCGCAGGATATTATAGAAAGCATGAGGGATAACGAACTTAAAAGTTTTAATGATACTAACGGAACCTGTGACTTAATTGTTTACATGTTTCTGATGGAACTGTGTCGTGAGCACATTGTGCCCTTGTCCCAAATGATGGATAATTATGATATTCAGCTCAAAGAAACCTGCGAGTGCCGCCGACAAATTACGACAAGTAAGTACTCTCTCTCTTATTTCTCTTTCTCATATTTCTCTCTCTCCCATTGGTGAAGAAGCGTTTTATTTTTGGGTGTGAGGGTTGTGTAGGGGGGTGGGGTAGTGCATATCAAAGCATGTTTCGAACGATTTTTATATTTGATCGTCCTCTACGTGCATAGTCCATCCACATTTTCATGGATGGATTTTCCGCACCAATTACAGTGTGGAAGCCAAAACACTCTATTGATTAAAATATGTAATATAATTAGCAAAAACTCTTGCCGGTTGTTAAAAAAACACTTTATATATATATATGTCCATTATGGGGTGCAGTTTTACTATTTAACCTCAATAAGTGATATCACTCATTCAAATAGGTGATATCACTAGATGATATCACTCATTCGAATAAGTGATATCACCTATTGGAATGCGTGATAATATGAAATAAGGCGTTGCCTAAAAGGGGATTTATCAATTTCAATTAATGTAAATGTAGATTATTTAATATCAGTGTGTCAGGATAAGATGTATAACTGTCAAAATAATAAATTGCCATAAAGTTTAATAGAAAATATAACATTTTTATCATTTCATATATGGCCCAAAATATGTAAGTCTGTTTGTAAGTCCATGTGCAAGTCCGCTCAAAGAAGTATATAGAATCTATGTAGGTCCTTGCTTGGATGTTGAATATTTGCTGTCGTAACCATCAGTTACCAAAGATAAGGAAGGATTTGTTTAAACTTATTTATTTTTACTTTGATTTTGAAACGAGTTCTTACAACTTAGACAAATCACGCTCCAAGACTTCCTGGTTAGAACCAGTATTAAGCATATGTGGGAATGTGTCTTGCTCGAGGAGCCATGGCGGAGGATCGAACCCACAACCCTCTGATCATGGATTTGGTGCTCTACCACTTGACCACGCGCTCCGCACAAAGAAGGATAACCATGTAACCAGAAATAAAGACATGTTTTTTTTTAGTATTTCTTAAATTTTGATGTTGTATATTTGCTGTAATCTAGAGTGCCAAAAGACAAAGAAGGATAATGAGTAACCAGAGATAGAGACATTTTTTTTATATTTCTAATTTTAACTACAATGTGAAAAATTATTTAGCACAAATGTTTTTTCTAGGATACCAAAGACATATAACAAGTAACCTCAGTTACCAAAGGTTTATAGTGGGATACAAATGGACTTACTTGTGCAGAGGTGCTACTTTTGTGTCAAATCTATTTTTGTTTAGGGAATAAATTGCCACCAAATATTTTTTATGTGTTTAATTAGTTATATATTAGTGTAACAGTCTTTTTAAGTGGTATACAGTAATATTTAATTTTTCAAATTCGGTTGAATCAGTGACATAAACCAGTAACTGGTTGAATAATCCACTTTTTGAAATATATCACCAAAAAGATTTTATGTATTTGGGGCGCAGTTTTTCTATTTAACCATATTAATAGGAGATATCACTTATTCATATAGGTGATATCACTTATTTGAATAGAGGATATCACTTATTCATATTCGAATAAGTGATATCACTTGTACTTTAAATGATATCACCTATTCAATTAAGTAATATCACTTATTATGGTTAAATACCTGGTAGTAAAACAACAACCCATAGATGTACATATTTGGGTGCAGTCCTTAAAGAATTATTTGGTAAAATAATTTGTACAGAATGTTTTAAACAACACTTACATTCATATCATCATGTGTCAATTGGCTATGGGCACTCATGTTTACAGTCTTGGTAAAGTAAGGTTGGTATTGTATTTACACCATCTATTACAATTTTATTTAAATTTTTACCAATATAATGGAGTTTTTAGTTTGTACAACTTTGTAAGGGTGTCAAGATCCCCATCAGGACTTGAACCTGGAGCTCTTTTCAAACAGAAAAGTGTGCTAGCTTACACTATAGAGATGTAACCCGACACCATATACCAAGTGTACATTACCAGTGTATTATCTGAATATGTAATAACTAAGACCACCCTTAAAAATTGTTTGTTTGCCACTTCCAACTCATACCAGATAGGAGGTGGGTAGGTAGATAGGGAGACTTTTTTAATTTGCAACCAATCTGAAAATCCTTTTAAAGGATATGGACAGAAAAAGGACAAGCAAAGACCTAAAATATATTGAATGAACAACATTTTTTTATTGGGGGGTAAAAAAAGTTTCCAACCAGCAGGATTGTTGTGGATCAACTGGAAATGTAGGACTGCAGCAATATATTGAAATCGTGTTATATCACAATATGGCATATGGTGTATAACATGCCTTAATCAACTGTATTTATCAAGTGTATTGCAATACAAGCAAGTAACCAACTAAAATCATTTTCAAACACAGATGTATGCATGTTCAGTACTGTGCTTGCTTTAACATACAATCAGTGTTGAAGAGGAGCTAGTTAAGTATTTACTGGAAATCCTCCATCCTGTAAAACCGCACCAGTGGTCATGTGGTAGAGCATCCGCCTCGCTTGTGGAAGATTGTATATTCGATCTCCAGCCCAGTCATCACCATTTCTCAAGCAATACACAGCCCTACAATTATTTTAATTAAGCCTAAACGGCCAAAAGTATCAAATGAATGGCATGGTATTACAACTGTTTAAAGAAATTATAGTAACATAGGAGTATATGTGTATATAAAAAAATTAAGGAAATGTGTGGTTGCTAAATAGAGGTGATCACATCTTCATATGTTCTACTGTTGTAGCTTTGAGAAATAACATGCTGTTCACTTTCATTTCGAATACAGTGATTGAAAAAAGATCACTGTAAAATGTACTTAAGAAGCAAGATGCTATTAGTTGCCTCGGTATTTTCATACAGATAAAAACAAACATTTCTATAGAAATATGTTTTCTATGTCATCAAGTCTGTTACTATGGTGTCAACCAGTGCATCACTAGCTGTTGCAATAGGCTGCTACCATGTTGTCAACCGGTGCACCACTCACTAGCTGTCACAAAAGTCTGATACTATATTGTCAACCAATGCATCACTAGCTGGCACAATAGTCTGAAACTATGTTGTCAACCGATGTATCACCAGCTGTCGCAATAGTCTGATACTATGTTGTCAACCAGTGCATCACTAGCTGACACTATAGTCTGATACTATGTTGTCAACCGGTGCATCACTAGCTGGCACAATAGTCTGATACTATGTTGTCAACCGGTGCATCACTAGCTGGCACAATAGTCTGATACTATGTTGTCAACTGGTGCATCACTAGCTGGCACAATAGGATGATACTATGTTGTCAACCGGTGCATCACTAGCTGGCACAATAGTCTGATACTATGTTGTCAACCGGTGCATCATTAACTGGCACAATAGTCTGATACTATGTTGTCAACCGGTGCATCACTAACTGGCACAATAGTCTTATACTATGTTGTCAACAGGTGCATCACGAGCTTGCACAATAGTCTGATACTATGTTGTCGACCAGTGCATCACTAGCTGGCACAATAGTCTGATACTATGTTGTCAACCGATGCATCACCAGGCGGCATAATAGTCCAAGTCTATATTGTCAACCGGTGCATCACTAGCTGGCACTATCATTCTAAAAATGAAGTATCACACTATGCAACGCCGATGAAAAACAGCCAATGCACAGCCCCATCAGGCAGCAGGGAAAAAAACAGCTGCCATTTCCAGGCGCATTGTAAACCCTTTTAATTCTTTCTATCTTACTTACACTGCAACACACTAACCCAAGGATAATGTGCAGGCACAAAGTGCACATGTTTACAAGTATTTTACAGGCACTTTAATTTCTTTGCTGGATTATCCCCTTCGCCATCAGGTAGGGATGTCAAACTCTTCATGAGTGCAATAGAAACTTATTTAACTTATCAACATCACGGGAATGACTCTCCTTGAAGTTCTCCCGCAGTTCCTGGCTATATCCAACTGGTCCCATCCCAAGAAAAGAGATATTTGTGCAGACACAGGTTCTAAAGTTAATCCTCATTGCCATTAAAGTGACAGCGGTCACCCATCCGAGAACTAACCCTGTACTTCATTGCTCAACTTCCAATACAGTCAGTGCACTTCAACCACGACGCTATAATAGTTAGCTTAACATGTTGTAAGTGACCTATGTACATTCACATTCACTACACTTTCATTTACTTGCTTGAATAAGGCACTGTGATGGAACCCAACCGAGGATGAAACTGGTGGCCCCTGGATCCTAAAGCAATAATGTATCCTAACAACAGCGACACGATTTACCCATACTAACAAATAAAAAAATACCCCTGCTAACAACTAGACTACCATATCAATTTTAGCAGAGAAAATTATTTGAAACAAGGCAAGTCATGTTATAAATACAGTATTGGTTCTAATACTTTCAAAATTAGCACTGTATAATTATATAGACGACAAAATGCCTAGAGCAAAGCTGCCATGGTAAACAAGCATAGACTGCAGGGCTCAAACTGGGTCTGAATTTTAGGTGACTTCTCCTTCATCCAAAAATAAGGAGAAGTGGCAAAAAAATAGGGAGAAGTGGTAAATTTCATCACGCGGTTACACGAAAACTTAGTTTCATTAAAATTAATGCTATGTCATTATGTGTGTTTTTGTTTTATATTGTTTTTATAATGTTTTGTTTTGGATTTATATCAAATGTGTTAGTTGACTGCCTTATTGTCTTTTATCTGATGTTGTAATTAAGGAACAAGTTTTTGTGTGATATATTCTTAAAGAACAGGGAGTTTAACTTCTGAATAAAGATACAGCTAAATGCACTTACAATCTACTTTTTTATGGTAGGAGTATTCTTCTTGCCACTCATTATTGTTTAATTTTTTTTTTGCAAAGCATGGAACACTAGTACCTGGGAAAGCAGAAGATAAATGCTATTTATCTATAACTTTATCTCAGAAAGAGTAATCAAAAACATATTTCTCTGTTCACATATCATTTTTATTTTTTACCAAAACTTTTTTATTAAAATGCAAAACATAATTGTAAGTTCATGAAACATATATTAAACACACATTTTTTCAATTTCAGATGCTGTGTTACATGCTATCCCCACTGCAGTCTACACACTGCTTAAACTAACTGTTTCTTACTTGACCTTCTTAATTCTCATTTATAAATATTTCGTACTTTCTGTTGTTTCCATTATTTTGAGGCTCTTTGGAAGTCAAATTTTGTAGTTATAGGTCGGATCACAAATATTTAGAGTAATTAAACCAGCTGATTTAAACAAACAAATTGAGTAACAAAACAATTTTTTTATGTGCATTCTATACATCACTCACGGACACCAAATTAACAGTTGTTATAATCGATTCAGTTCAATTTCTTTTTTTCTACTCGAACATATTTATAGACAACAGTTAGCGGCAACATAATTATCAATACCTCTTTAATCGTCGGTAATTTCTATAAATCAAACGCGCTAATTATTCAGTTTGAACGTATAATTCAGAATTGAATTACACTCTTGTCAATCAACTATGCATCTCGCAAACACAAAGGATGATTATGTCATACGTGGAAAGTTACTTTGTTTGGGAAAACTTTGATTGACAGTTGAAAAAATGATCGGTTTCAATTAGACGCTGGATGTTTTCACTCTATGCAAGGGAAACCTTGATCTTGGTCAGCCAAACGATTACGTTGCCTAGCAACCTATAAGATCTTGGCATGGGGTGTAAACATATATGCCGAAAATTGCCTGGGGATATTTGGATCAGAAGTAACCAATTATTGCACATTCCCACATGTGTGGCGACACTTATGCACGGATTAGAGAATATACCTAATATTGGTTATAGTTGTAATTTGCACTTCGCTAACATCCAGAAAAAAGCGATGTTGTTAATTTTAAGGCGACTTAAAACTTCACCGTGACCACAAAAAAAAAGCGAAGTGACGGAGAAAACAGCGATTTTGTCGCCCACGTTGCCCTCTAGTTTGAGCCCTGAGACTGACTGACGACATCATTTTTTGTCAGTGTTAATTACGTCTTATACAGATATGTCAACACAACTGTCACTGTTTTGGGTCATAATTCGTTTTATTGTTATAAAATCTTTAAAATACAATTTAGATTTATAAAACTCCCAGATAAATCGTAACACATATTTATAAATGATTAAAAGTCAATTTTATATGATTTGCACCGAAAATGTGTGTTTTGTAGGCCCTTTCCGTGTAGAAAAGCCCTTTCTGGTGTTTAGTCATACCGCTGTCACGGTGTCACGATCTGTAACGAAAACTACTTGTCTACGAAGCATTACTTCCAAGACCGTGCATCTACAATAACTGTTTAAATAGTACACCTATCGTAGCCGGAAAAATAAAAAGTGTAACAGCCTTTATCTACATATAATTGTACTAAGATCGTAGACAACAGTTGGCTCGCGTCCCTCAGCTGGAGTCATGTTGTTCGGATGGCAGATTCGAAACTGTTATCAATGTCATTCAATAAGTACGCATGAATTGTATAAACAAAATATTGTTAAATCATAAAACACATCGTGTATGTAACTTAATAATGCGTATTATCGTAACATTTCTTCATATTCTTATCGGACTACGTTTTGAAGTATTGAAAGATTGAGTTATTTGGTTTAGCCAAACGTCAAGGGAGCTAACTCCTTCAGTTCATTTTTTGGTTGCCGTCCTGTACAATTTTTCACCAACCGTTGGAACCAACCATTTAAGTTGTACGGGTTACAGTCCTTGACTCACCAGTGCATAAACCGGAAATACAAAATATAAATAAGCATCACTTGTAATTTAAAGGACACGTGTACAATGCCGTTCTGGTGATTTTCAACGGCGCTCTGCGCTGGTGATAAATGCCCTATCATCTATTCAAAACGAATGAGTGATATCACTCATTCGAATAGGTGCAGTGCTCCAAGAATAGGATAGCCCGATGCCCGGGGCTTGTCAAATCTGGACCCGGGCATGTGCCTTTTTCAAAGTTACTTGCCCGTCGGGCTTGTCTTAAAAAATCGAACAAGCTAGTTTTCACAATACACAGGTCTGCAAATATCTTTATTCGAAACGACACAGGTCACTGTTGTTTAAAGACCGTAACTAATCAGTTTAAACAATTGACCCCTGTGGTGTTTATCACACCACATGTCCGATCATGCGACTTTGGTAAACCTCTCATGCATATTCATTTATCTATTTTCTTCTAATGTGATTGGTGGATAGCTTTTAATATAAAGTAATCTATTTTTAATTACCGCTTTGATTGGTCGGATATCTACGCCCAAGGTAAACATGTTTCTTACCACCTACCCGAGCAAAGACTAAAAAAAAAAGACGATGACGTAATTCGCGGGTGTTTCTCAAATTCTCCATTATGAAGAGTATAAAATTACCTCCCTTTGCTAAAATGGTAACAATTTCAAAAAATCTGGTAATGTTTTTGCAGATAATTTGCGATCGATCGCGTTATGTAAAATGTCAGCGTTTGGTTCTAGTAATTTTATAAATATTTCGTAGATTTACATTAATTGGAACTGTATGTATATAAATTTTCTTCTGTGAAAACGTGAGAGTTGATATTGAAATTGAGTTTACGGTTAAGAAAAATGTTGGTGGTGTATTATAGTAATAAACATTGCTTTTTGGTTGTGTAGTTTCAGCGTATATTTTTTTGGCATGATTTAATTATAGTATTGAAAACAACAATTAAGATGAATTATGTGGGTTTTTTTTTAATATTTGAAATATAGTTGACTAGTTGCACTTTCTAGATATTTGAAGGCTATCATAGACTGCATTCATTTATCATATTGCAAAGTTCTCTTGGATAGATTGAATAGCTTTGTAGGCTTGGCATTGCCATTATTGTATGTTGTGACAGCAATAATTAGAAAACAAGAGAAAGATATTTAAAATAATGTTTTAAATATACTCCTGCTCCCACACTGCCACTGAATCAACAGAACAGAAATGATAGTCAATAAAGAACAATTGATTGATTGATTGAATATTTAGCATCTTTTTTATGCTAATAAAGAACAAAGATTAAATACAACATACTGATAGAGACATAGTCAGTTCTCCTGAAATTCTCTCACCTCTCCCAGTCTTATTCAAACTCTAAAACTTGTGATTTAGACATGCTTAATGTTATGGGGAGCTTACCCTACATAAAATGAATACATTTAAGTCTATGTTTACATATTTCATATTATACCGCAAGGTGTATTGGTAATAAAAATCTGGGCATGTGAACCGTTGATCAGGGCAAGTTATTTTTCAGCCAGGGCAAGTAGATTTTTTCAATCTACTTGCCCTGGGCTAGTCCCAAATTTTTTTTTTCTTGGAGCACTGAGGTGATATCACTCCATTCGAATCAGTGATATCACTCATTTGAATAGGTGATATCACTCATTTGATTTACCAAGCAAGAAAAATAGACTGATCCCTTCTTAATTATTCAGCAGTGAATACATGATGAAATGATTCAGCATATATATATATATAAATAATATAGTAAATGTATGATGAAATATGGCTAAAGCAGCCAAAGAGCAGGTTTTAGAATTTATCAAAAAAAGTATAATAAACAATAGAATGTTAACATGTCCATTTATTTAAATGATTAAATACATAATAATTTCCACTTCTGCTGAATATACGCATTGTTACAAGAACGCCGAAATTTGCCTGTTTTTTGATCACACACTGGAACAATGCAAGCGAATCAATTTTTTTGTTACAATCTTTCAAAACGGGTGTCTTTCTCAGTTATAAATACAATATTGATATCTTTAGTATGTTTACATGTCAATATAAAAACGGGCAGACTCTATTAATTTTTTTAATTGTAAAATGTAAATTAATTGCAACAAGTTGGTTGTTGCCAGGTTATTTGTTTACACTACCGACGAAGGTGAAGCCGATTGGTTAATCTGGTAACTGGATCCCCAACTCGTATCTAACTTGTCAAAGTGCAATGGCATTAAAATGTCAAAGAAGTTTGTTTACAACACACTTTCATGTAAATAAAATAATAGATCTATGTATCTTATCTGATCTTGACTGCAAGTAGATTTTAGGAACTACTTTGGGGAAAATGATGAGGGAGAATTTTGTATTTTGGTTTTCTGTATTGATCGGCTAGATCCAGGCTAGGATTCAAATAGACCTGCTTGCTCTTTAGGTTACTGTTGACAAGTTTCAAACTTTTAGATCTACATAAATCGTTCCCTCTTGGCCTAAAAGTATTGATAGTTGACCTACATAAATTGTCAATAGGCTTATCAACAAGCTCCTTGTCAGACTCTGAACCTGCAATTTCAATATCGGCAGTGAGGGCTGAGTTTATCATGCCTTGCATTGAACCCTGAGTGAGTGAGTGAGCCATCTTGTTTGATTGCAGCTGACAGAAGAGGACCCTAAGCTGCCAAAATAAATGGTCGTGTAAAATGATTAAAGAATAAGCCAATAAATATTCTACATTTACAATAATATTTATTTTATAACACAATATTTATTTTACACAATATATTTGATATTTCCATTTTATTCTTGTTATAGATCTTCATCTATATTTTATTAAATATATTAACATCCTTGGGAGAAATCATTGTCTAAATTCATTTTGATTAGGTGTGTCACTCATTCGAATAAGTGATATCACTCATTTGTTTCGAATCGAATAGGTGAAATCATTCATTCGGATGAGTTCAAATGAGTGATATCACCTATTTGAAACGAATGAGTTATGAATGAGTGATATCACTTATTCGAATGAGTGATCTCACCTATTCGAATGAGTGATATCACTTATTGAGGTTAAATATTAAACGGCACCCCATAGTCCATAACATAAAAATATCCACAAAACCGCACATATAACACTAAGATAACTTAGTTTTTATATACAATCCTACTTTCAAGTCGTGTTGGCAGTTATCAAGTGACACGCACCTTTCAAGCATCATAGCAATTTGAATAGAAACACTGTGATGGAAGCTTTACTGGTAAATTGGAAAGGCAGTTCTTATCAGGGTAGGCCAATACACATTATTTACCGAGAAAGTAACATTTCCTGTCACAGTGTGTATTCAAATTAGACAAACTAATACTTGTGTTTGTGTTTTTACAAAAAAAATGACAATATTCATCACTATTGAAGTTTAATAAATATTATGTCTGTAGCAGAAATGTTGACTGTACTTTATAAGTAGAAAACAGATAATAAGATAGTATATCTTTCTTATGGATCCTTTCACTTGTAATTGAATGTATGACTACCATGTTTACTGTGAACAAAATAGTGTTTAAACTAAATGCCTTTCTCCGCGTTGCTTTGACTTTGGAATATCCGTTTTTATTCTTTTTTTTTATCGTCTGCTACCGTTTTCATTAGTGATCTTTTTTTAAGTGTTTTATGAGATCGACATAATGTCACCCATTCCTACCTCCTGCTAATGTATCCTAAAACACTTTAGGAGCTCATCAGTTAATGATAATGTCTATGTCAGGTTTATGCTTCCATGCCAAAAGTTAAGCATGTGTTCATAAATCTCTGGTAATCTTCTATCCTAACCATTAAACGTACAGTAAAAGAGTAAAACTTAATTTTCAAAAGAAAGCTACATGCGCCAATAGTACACAATGATAAATTATTTACAATATTAACTGATGTACAACGTTAAGCTGATGTCAACGACTTCAGCAGTGTTTTATTTACCCCTGCGTCCTGCGTCCTATACACACAAATCTTGCGGCAGACGCACAATTCTGAAATATGTGCATCCGCTGGACACAGAAAAATCGCAGCCGATACGTCCTGATTATCTCAAATACAGACATTTAATTCCCGACGCATTGTGTTTCTTGCACACTGCTTTGTAAACACTAGTGCGCGCGCAACATCAGATGAATTTCAAGAGCATTGGGTTACTACTGCACCACTTTCTAAACAATGATGCGCGCGCATGTAGCATAATCAATGTCATCAGACGGTCTCTATTACCGTTGCGAGTTGTAAATATGCAAGCTGTTTGGCAAACTTGAATACTTCTTATGTTATAGTTTCACTGAATCGAAAACGGTGTTATAATTAGGATAAACATTTCAATCAGCGGTGTAACTGCCTTTACGCAACAACGCCCAGGTTTGCATATTTTTTTGAGAATGCATCATATCTCCTGGAAATGTCATCAGAATGCAGGAAATGCATCCTGAATTTTCTGATGGGGAGTGGGGCATGTCCCCCAGACCCCTCCCCCAACCCTTCTAGAACCCTATGGGCTTGCACATCATTTTAGGGCCAGATACGCCACTGTCAATAAAGGAGATACAGTGTGTTATGTTATTTGAACCAAATCTTGACAGACTAAGCTGCATATGTGTTGTTTTTTTTTAATGTTTTTAACTGTTTTAGTCAATGTTTACTGTTGTTTAATTCTCATTTGTGGTTGTTTAAATGGTGCATAGGTAAAGGTTTACACAGTGCAATGGTGAAGTATCTTCATTTTCACAATGTTGCATCATTTGAAATTATAATAGTTTAGTTAAAATGTCTCAAAAAATGGGACTCAAAACATTCATTTTTTGAACTTATAAATTTGTAGTCAAGCGAGTCCTGGGACTCGTACATTGGAATATGTAAATAAATCACTGCTTCAGTTCCTTGATGCATATGTGACTATAGAGAATAATCTTGTATAGCACTTATGAATTATGGTCAATGATACACTTATAACCTCTAAATTGGTATCAATCCATATTGCAACTGAAAAATATTGCTATAGCTTTGTCAGGGAGCTGTGGGTTGAGTAATGTAATGCTTCAAGCACAGTTCTATGGTTAGAAATTGAATGATACCGTATATTCCCTTATAAACGCACCCCCATTAATAAACTCCCCCCACCTATTTTTCTGGGAATTGAAAAATAAAAACGTATATATATGCGAGTTGAGTGCATATTCACCCATCTTTCCCAGATCGATTATTTTGTTACACAGACAACAATTAGCGGAGTGTTTATCACCTTTGAACTCTCTAACCCATTGTTTATATCTTGGGTGACCACTTTTGGTTAAATAAACACTTCCCCATATTTGCCGTTCAAAACTAGTAAAAATGCCGTCTGTCGATTAAAACATTACAAAATGTCGGAAAATGCAGTTAGTCTACGTACGCTGAAAGCTCATTGTTCTACGTTGATAAGAGCAAGCGTCCAAGTGATTTAAAGTGAAGAGCACACTGACCATAAATTTGGATATTCCAGTATGCAGACTAGTAATTTCATACAGAATTACAGCTTTTTTTATCCTTTGTTGATTATTTCATTCACTCTCATATAATTCTGAACCACTTTTTCAGGGATATAAACCGGATTTTTCCAGGGCTTTATTGGTTTTATTGTAGATTTAACTGTTGTTAAATTTGCTTTTTTTATCTTTTATAAATGCCCCCACCTTGTAAAATGTAACCTACCCCGGGGGGGGGGGGGTAATAAGGGAATATACGGTACATATGTATGCTTTCATTATTTAAAATCATCATTAGGCATTCACAATATATGAAAATTGTTTTACTGTTAGCTTATGACAATTCCTATTTCAACAACAATTTAATATACTGTCAATAAGTAGTTAGAATCATTAAAAAATGTGTGGCCGATACATACGATTACTTAGCAATAAATACCCAAACAGTCCTAGCTTATCACCTTATGTTGTTAAGACGGCCATTATTTAAAATATAAATTTTTCAATTTAAATCTTATTTTTTTATTTATTCTTCATTAGGGACAAAACACTTAATCATATTAATCAGTGCTCCAGATAAGCTTTTGGCTAAATGCTTATTTTACTCCCTAAATTAAAATTCAATGCTTAAAATGAAAATTGAAAGAGTATTTTCAGATCAACTTTTGGCCAAATGCTTATTTAACTCCCTAAATTAAAACGCAATGCTTAAAATGGAAATTGAAAGAGTATTTTCAAAATTTACCTTTACTTCTGACCAGACACTGTTAATGTTTGCTTTAATACAGATTTGAGGTTGCCTTCAATTCCATTTATTATCAGCCATGGGAATTTTACTTTCCATGATTCAATGGTATTTCTATTGACCTTGCCACCCGTGTGTTTTTTGTTCATTTTTTGTGACTTTGTAATATATGCATCAATAACTCACTTTTGAGAGTATTGTTTTTCTTAAAGAACTGGATTAAATTAGCAGATAATGATTGGGTTTCTGTTGTTTTTTTCCGTCTTCCGACGCCAGAAGCAGATGATACCAATTATAATAAATACGATAAAGTAATCGGCTAAAGTAATGCAGGTTTGTTTATAGCAGGCCTCTTTAAAACACTTGGAAATACTCAACATGTTCCCATGTGCGTCTCAGTGACAATGATCTACGGGAAATAACTATTATTGTATAAAGTTAGTGTGGTTCCCCGATCTACCAATAAACAGTCGATTTTATCGGTATAGGTCAGGGAACCAGACTATGTTTTACATAGCTGTAACAGTTCACTGTTGCGTTAGTTTATTTCATGGTGTCTACTTCCTTTGTGAAAACCCCGGTCTTTGGAAATACGATACCCACAAGATCGCCAATGAAATGCTTAAATTCAATTGTTTATGCGTACCTGTACGCACATTTATTATTTTCAATGCTTTTTTTGTCAATTTCAATGCTTATTTACGCAAATACGCACCTTATCTGGAGCACTGATTAATAATCATTAAAATAATCATAGATTTTAAACTAAAAACATGACAAAATATCGGACATGAGAAAACATTCTTATTCCTCTATAACCCATATTGCTCACTCCGCCGAAGTTCCGCATGTACATGTTTCCACCCAGTAGCTCGGATCGAACTCGCATTTAACTCCACTATTTAAAATGGCTGCTAAATGACAGAGAAACAAGGTTAATTCGAATGTCTTTGTCATATTCACCATCTATTAAACTAAAGAGGACATTTTTTTTTGCATAGATTGCATGTATTATTTATTATTTTATCAATATAAATCAATATTTTAAGGAATTAACGATTGTTTACGTAGTATTTGCCTTTGAAAATGTGGTCTAATTTTCCACTTGGTTTTGTTTGGATGGAATTGAGACAAAAAGGGCTTGTCTCACTCCTATTACGGCAATTAAATGAGACGGGGGGGGGAGGGCAACCTGAGGATAGAGTAAAAATATAGGAGGGGGGGGGGAGCAAATTATATTCTTGTCCCTCCCACTTGAACATTATGGTGGTGGGGGAGGGGGGCACTCCTGTTATTTTAATTGTCTTTTTACCCTTAAGCCTCTGTATTTATTTAGAATTTGATTTCAAATGTTGCTTTTTTGCTTACAAGGTGAATGCTCTACCGACTGAGCTACCAGATCGCTTACATACCGGTACATTTCTATTCTAGTAGGAAACATAGTACACACAGTGACATAATCCCTCACAAAGTTGGAATTCGTCCCCTAATTTCCATACAGACCAGAGAATCATGTGAATGTTTCTCAGAAAATATATGTCATAGTCCCTTGTTTGGCACCAATGTAACAGGACAAGAAAAATATGCAGCCAATCCGGGGCTCGATACCGACTGAGCTACCGGATTTCGCTTCTAGTAAATTACATACACACTGTGACATGAGCATAAGTGGCCCTTGAAGACAGGTTGTTGCTTAATACAGGTCAGTTTGCTCTGAAAGCAGAGAGAGAGATCGGAAATAGCAAATGTTGCTGTTTAAGAGAAGTGGTGACCGCTTACACAGGTTTGACTATATTTAAAAGAGGATGGAACCCAAAACTGTACTCTGGGAAACACCAGAGGTTACAGGAACTTTGACATGACCAACTTCAGGACAACTTTCTGGGTTCTATCAGTTACAAAGGCAGATAACCAGTGAAGAGCAAATTAAAAGTAATCCCATAAAATTTCAGTTTATAGAGAAGATGCTGGTGGGGGACTTTGTCAAAAGCTTTAGAGAAATACATGATGACATCTGTTTGGACACTGTTATTATTGGATTGGACAAGGTCCAGAATAAATGTTAATTGTAAATCCATGTCGAAGGTCATATGAAATGTTGTTTTCAAGGTTCAGCATTATGCAACTGTTAATGATGTGTTCCATGACCTATTCTGCTGCTGTGACATGGCATGCATGAAAGTAATAGACGTAAGTAGATGGGGTTGCAGTCTGTTTTGAGTGAACAGAGGCTCAAAGTAGTGGAATTTATTGGCATCTCCAGGCACCTTCAAGCAAAATATTTGATAGGTCAGCAATTTCTTTTAGAAAGGTCCAACTTTTCTGATGCATACAATGAGATTTAACAGCAATATGTTTTACCAATAATCTGTAATCTGTTTTTAGACACTAAAGATACCCTGCTATCATTTTCACCTGTGTCAGGCCCAGTAAGCTCAGTCTGTAACATGTCTGACTATCAATCCAGGGGCTATGAGTTTGAATCCTCATCCGGCCAGTTTTCATGATGATTGGTATGACATTGCATCTCTTTGTTATTGATGATTCAAGTGGGAAATGTATCTCGCAGAGATGAGTGTGTTCAAGTACTTGTTAACCTTCCAGGTTCCCAGGAAAGAGCAGTTAGGTTAACTGATCATCTGTTAGCCCTTGATGGCATAAATATGACCACATTTATTCAGTCAAATCAATTGGCAACTCTCAGAACTTGCAGTCTTTCAATCTTAAATCTGTTTTGTATTCAGTAATAGTATTGATTCTGTCACCATCATACTCAAACAAATTCACATTTTTCATCTTGATCAACTTAATGAACTTTGAAAGACGAGTATCTGCACCCATTTGTGTTCTCTTGTTAGGGATTGATTGCCTAGCCAAAAATGCTTTAAATCTGTAATCTATTTTAAATTTGTTGAAATATATTAACAATAGTCATTGATTTCTTAATTGTTACATCGTGGCAAGAAAAAAAAAAAAATTGCACGGCATAGAGTAGATAGCGTGTTGGCAGATTATGCCAGAGGTTGCAGGTTTGATCTTCAGCTCCACCCAGATGCCTCTCAAAAAAACAGCCGTCAGTACTGGTTCTACCCAGGAAGCAGACTCCAGAGCAGTTCATATGAGCTTAAATAATAAGTAAAACAACCTTAAAAATTGCCTCACTCAACATAATATATGACCGTGTGGTTTTGCTGGGCAACACATGAGTGATGGTAATTAATTCTAGATCTGTCCATGCATTGTGCAAAATGTCCTTTGTTATAGATTGAGTGTTGATATTTATATATTGTGCTATCATGATACATATATCAAAGTACAGGGTGTAAGTGAGGTACCAATTGGGGAATGTTAACACCATGTAAACTTTTGACCTTACCATCTTGATATTAATCTATTGACCAGGGAAAAGTATTCACCATAACAGGTGATAGAATTGTTACCTGCCAATTTTACCTGGGGTTAGTTAATGTATGGGTGTCCATTTGAAGAGTGTGAATTGCTTGTCTGGGTATGTAATGTATGTATTTAATATTTATATTTATGTATTAACATTTTTCCATAGTTTCCCATTTCAATCATTATTTTGTGATGCATTAATTCATCATGTAGATGGTTAGACAGGTGATATAATCAGGTGTGTTTGTACATTTAAACATGAAATTGCTAGACTTGTGTTATATATTTATTCATTTTAATGTTACTATTTTAATTTTCATATTCAATCACTATTTTGTGATGCATTTCTACATTTAGTAACAGGTGCAACAGACAGATATATTTTGTTTTGACATCACTTATGTTGAAAAATATTATTAGTTTTTTTGCCAATTCTTAGATAATGGTGGTAATGTTTGTGTTAGTTGGGCTAAGAATAAAATCTGAATTTAAAGTGATATATATAGAAGATGAAATTTGAATGTTTATTATGAAGATCTGTTAATGTAATCTGTAGAGGTTTACAGACTTGTGATTTATTTGAGATTTATGTGCACTCTAGCACCTGCAGTTTTCGTTTAATATTCACCAAACTTACACAGCAGATATATATCTATAATCTGAACTTCTTTGGCATTGCCATCTCTGCCAATTATGAACACTTTAGGGCCAGTCTGGCCCTCTTGTTTTATGTTGATACTTATATGCAAGATAAGCATTTTCTTGAAAAAATGTAAGCATAAAGGCTACAATGCAAGTCTATGGGAAATGTAATGGTGGTAACTGGCCTAATCAGGGGAATTGTCACATGCATTCTGAAACATTGGGTTTGTTTTTGTTAGTTTAACTGCAAATGAGCAGACGGCAATACTGTCAAATACATAAAATGGCTAAAAATCAAAACCTTTAAAAGATATGTTGCAGATTGCTTTGAGTGTATGGAGTGGGTGGGGGTGCAAAAACAGGGATGGGTATGGTGTTGGCCTTGTGGATCTGTTTCTTTAGAGCATGCTTATTGTATTTCTTGTAAGCTGGCCAACAGTTTAATGGGTGATGAGCTGCCAGAGCGTAATGTAGCTTGAGGTCAGCCACGTGTCCCAATAGGGCCTGTGTGAACTCAGAACATCTTGTTTTAGAGTGCCATCAATATATATTTCCGAATTTACTGTGTCAGTGCACAGTCTGTAGTCTCCCAATTGGGTCTGTTAAAATTTTTAGTAATGTTGGGAAAGCCCTATTTGAGCAGTTGATTTGTCAGTTGCGTCAATTCAAAACGTTCAGTTGCTATGAATTGTGAGACAGGCATAGAATTCCCTGCTTTTTCATTAATGGTTAATTGACCTGATTTGGGAGATATCAAGTTCAGGATCTACTAGTCAATGCAGGATGTTGTGCAAGGCAGCATGTTCCTGTCTGTCTTTTTCATACTGATTGATTCTGTGGTGGATTTCTCATGTAATCATGATTGTTTGATTATGTGCTTGGGCAGTTCTTGTTGATTTTTAGCTCTACTGACCAAAGGTCAACTGGCTTATGTCATGCTAAATTGTACATTGTCCGTCCATCATCTGTCTTGTGTTATCATTCCGTTAACCCTTTTCTTGTAGAAGCTATAACACCTTCAGTTATCATTGTATCTTAACCAAAAGCACAGCAGTTATATTACCACAAGATCTCGGACGAGTTCTTGAACCAGCGTGACATGACCACAAATGCTCTGGCACAGAGCTTATAAGCACATTTTATGCAAAACTTTGAAAAATATTTTATCTGAAAGCTAGAAGACCGTGGCGTGGTCTAGTGGTAGAGCGTCCGCCTTGCATGCGGAAGGTCGTGGGTTCAATCCCCGGCCGGGTCATACAAAAGACTTTAAAAATGGTACTAGAAGCTTCCTCGCTTGACGCTCAGCATTTAGAGGAGAGTTCTAGGTCTGGTCGGCCCGGTGTCAGTATAATGTGACTGGTTGGGGTATCATACCATGTGTCTGCGGCATGATACTCCAGTGTGACAGTGCTCAGAATACTGTCTCAAGTAGACACCGTCGCGATATGACTGAAAAATTGTTGAAAGCGACGCTAAACACCATACAACAACAACTGAAAGCTAGATGTTAGATATTTTATGTGTAGAATTGTAGATTTTTTGGAGAAGAACTTTAATAAACATTTCCTCTGAAATCTTCATCGGTCCGTTTGTTGCCAGTAGAATGATTCAGACCCTTTTGGACCTCTTGTATTTTTTTGGCATGTAATTCTGTTGTTGGTGCTAATCATATAGTCAAGACATTTTTATTTGTCATAATTGTTGCTTTAATTTTACAGCTATTTTACTTTTCTCTCATTTATTTCTGCTCAGGTTGAAGCTGTCAGTTGCATAGATAGCATACGGTCAACTCTACTACCACCCAGCAACATCACATAGTATTTTCACTGACTGCCCGGGTCCATTGTTGACACTGTGAACTACGCTGTGTGCCCTGCCTGGCAAATCACATGTGAAAGAGACATTTTTTGGTAAGAATCGCTGTATTGATCTTAGATTTTGTATCTGTTATTTTTTGAGTCTTTTTGCAAAGTTTGGTTTGAACAATCATCTCATAACCTAGTCTATATTCAATGCACTTTATTAAGATTTGCTCACTGTCAATATTAGACAAGTTCATTTTGAAAAAGATTTGCAGTAGCTGTGGTTACCAGCATAACATTTTTTGATAGTACATAATGAGGGCTCAGCGCAACACTATATTGTAATTCTGTTTTTTCCAAAAATCGTTCTTTTGCATGAATAACTATAGTTTTACAATGTGCATCTTGTGTTAAAATTTGGTCCAGATATTTTAAACAATTTTGAAGATATTCACTTTTGGTGAAAATATTGTATCTCAAATACACTAATTTTTTATTTTTTTTTTAATAAATTTTTTAAAAACATTTTAATTTAAAAAAAAACGTAAATTAGGTCAGATGAGAATGTTAAATGTTTTATTGATTTGGACATAAGTGACAATAAAATTGATGATTAATATAGTTATTGTGCTATAAAAGAACCATTTGTTGATATTTTGTTAAAAAATCTGATTATTAAAACTTGCAGTGAATTTTTTGGTTTGCATTTTTTTTTAATAAAAAGGCCATCCAATCTCACAATATTACTCAACACACTTTTAATTTTTACCAATTATAACTTTACTAAACCAATATATCCCTTTTGAATACTTCCAGAATGAGATATGACCTTAGGTACACTCAGTATTATTCTTTTTAATATATCAGTACTAGAAGTCAGCAGTATCTAATTATTTTAAAATGGCTGTTAACTTAGAACCAAAACAATATATTTTAGATATTGATAAACCTTGGTTTCTCAGTGTCAACTTTTAATTATACCAATTGAATAAAGCACAATGTGGGTAGTGGGGTTGGTATGGAGTATGGTGGACACAGAGTGTACAGCAGATAGTTGAGATGGTGAAGTGGATGTAGAGGGTACAGCAGCTGCTGGTAGTGTAGTTGGTATGATGGATGAGGAGGGTAAATCAGGATGCTGTAGTTGGTATGATGAATGCAGTGGGTACAGCTGGTACTGTTGTTAGTATTGTGGGTGTAGAAGGTACAGCTGGTAGTATAGTGGGTATAATGGGTGTAGAGGGTACAACTGGTAGCATAGTTGGTATGGTTGGTGTTGAGGGTACAACCCAGGTAGCATAGTTGTTATGGTGGGTGTTGAGGGTACAGCTGGTAGTGTAGGTGGTATGGTAGGTGAAGAGGGTATGACAGGTAATATAGTTGGTATGGTGGGTGTATAGGGTGTGGCTGGTAACATAGTTGGTATAGTGGGTGTAGAAGGTACAGCTGGTAGCATAGTTGGTATGATTGGTGTAGAGGGTATGGCTCGTAGCATAGTTGGTATAGTAGGTGTGGATAGTACAACTGGTAGTATAGTTGGTATGGTGGGTTTTTAGGGTACAGCTGGTAGTGTAGTTGGTATGGTGGGTGAAGAGGGTATGACAGGTAACATAGTTGGTATGATGGGTGTGGATGGTACAACTGATAGCATAGTTGGTATGGTGGGTGTTGAGGGTAGAGCTGGTAATGTAGTTGGTATGTGGGTGTTGAGGGTACAGCTGATAGTGTAGTTGGTATGATAGGTGAAGAGAGTACAGCTGGTAGTGTAGATGGTATCATAGGTGTAGACAGTACAGCTGGTAGTGTAGGCGATATGATAGGTGTAGAGGGTACAGCTGGTAGCGTTTTAGGTAAAGTGGGTGTAGAGGTTACAGTAGGTAGTATAGTTGGTATGTTGGGTGTAGAGGGTACAGCTGGTAGCGTTGTTTGTGTTGTGAGTGTAGAAGGTACAGCAGGTAGTGCAGTTGCTATTGTGAATGAAGGGGGTACAGCTGGTAGTGTAGTTGGTATGGTGAGTAGCAAAGATGGTATAGCGGGTGTTGATGGTACAACTGGAATCATAGTTGGTATGATGGGTGTTGAGGCTACAGCTGGTTGTTATGGTGGGTAAAGAAAGTACAGCTGGTAGTGTAGATGGTATTGTAGATGTATATACAGTACAGCTGGTAGTATAGTTGATATGGTGGGTGTAGAGGGTACAACTGGTAGTGTTGTTGGTATAATGGGTGTAGAGGTTACAGCTTGTAGCATTATTGGTGTTGTGAGTGTAGATGGTACAACTGGTAATGTATTTGGTAATGTGGGTGTTGAGGGTACAGCAGGTAGTGTTGTTGGTATAGTGGGTGTAGAGTATATGACTGGTTTTAAATGTAGTTGAAATTGTGGATGTAGAGGGTACAGCTAGTAATGTTGTTGATATAGTGAGTGTAGAGTGTTTGTCTGGTAGCGTAGTTGATATGGTGGATGTAGAGGGTATGGCTGGTAGCATTGTTTTTATAGTGGGTGTAGATGGTACAACTGGTAATGTAGTTGGAATTGTGGGTGAAGAGGGTACATCTGCTTGTGTAGATGATATCATGGGCATAAACAGTACAGCTGGTAGTATAGTTGGTATGTTGGGTGTTGAGGGTACAACTGGTAGTGTAGTTGGTATTGTGGGTGAAGAGAGTACATCTGGTTGTGTAGATGATATTGTAGGCATAAACAGTACAGCTGTTAGTATAATTGGTATGGTGAGTATAGAGGGTAGACTGGTAGCATAGTTGGTATAGTGGTCGAAGAAAGTACTGCTTGTAGTGAAGTTGGTATTGTGAGTATGGAGGGTATAGCTGGTAGTGCAGTTTGTATTCTGGGTGTAGAGGGTACAGCTAGTAGTGTAGATGTTAATGTGTGTATAACGGGTACAGCTGGTAGTGTAGTTGGTATTGTGAGTATTAAGGGTACAGCTGGTAGTGTAGTTGGTAATGAAAGTATAAAGGGTACAGCTTGTAGTGTAGTTGGTATGGTGGTTGTATAGGGTACAGCTGGTAGTATAGTTGGTATTATGGGGAACAATGAGTGATTAAGATGGTTGAAATGGTATATTGAATGTAGTAAGTACAGTGAGTAGTTATAATGGTATGGTGGATGCAGAGTGGACATTGAGTAGTTGTGCTGGTATAATGAATATAATGAATGCAACGGGTAGTGATATTGATATTAAGAGGGTAATGAGTAGTGAAATTAGTAAAGAATTATAGAGGATGTAGAAGGAACAGTGAAGAGTTGAGATGGTATGGTGGATGATTGTAGTGTCCATGAAACAGATGGTAGTGATGTTGGTATGGTGAATGCAGTGTGTAAAGTGGGTAGTGATGTTGATATAATGTGGATTGTGAGTAATGAAGTTGGTATGGTAGATGTTTAGGACACAGGTAGTGCTGTTGGTGTTGTTGGTGTAGAAGGTACAGTGTAGTTGAATCTAAATGGTGGGTATATATGGTACAGTAAGTAATGGGGTTCTGGTTGGTATTATAGATAATGGTTGGTAGAGAGAAAACAGTACCTATATAATGGAGTAATGTAGAGGAAGCATTGGAGTGAATGTAGATGTTACAGCGGATAATGGTACTGGATCGGTGGGTGTAATGGTTCAGTAGTTAATTAGGTCCGTATGATTGATGTAATGGATGCAATGGGTAGTGGGGTTGGTATGGTGGATTTTTAAGGTACAGTCACTGTGGATAGTTGAGTTGGTATGGTGACAGAGTTGATACATGTAATGAATATAAAGGATCAGTGTCTTATGGATTTGGTTTGGCGGATGTTACGGATGTAGTTGAAAATGGTGCTAGTGTACTAGATGTAGAGTGTAGAAGTGATAATGTTGGTATGGTGGTTGTATAGGGTACAGTGGGTATAATGATGATAGTTTGGTTGGTGTAAAGGGTACAGTACCATGGTGGTGGAGTTGGTACATGTATGAATGCTGAAAGGTGTTTAATTAATTTGGTATGATGGATTTTGAAAGTGCAGTTAATATTGGACTTAGTATGATGAATGTAGATGGTACAGTTGTTAGTGATGTTGGTATAGTGGGGCCCATGGGGCACAGTACCCACTTAACGCTTGTTTAAATTTAAACAATAACTTTTTCCAAATTTTTAACTAAATAAACAGATGTATCTCTTTGTCTATTTGTCTAAAAATAAGGTTTTAACCAAAACAATCATGTAGTATGTAATTTGATATCAACTGCTTATTGCACCCCAGGTAAAAATTCGTCAATAAATTTATAAAACTGTTCCAGAAAGTATCTGCATACTATATAAATTTACACAATATCAGTTTCTAAATATGAATTTGGAAATATAGTTATATATATTAACTTATATAAACATAATTTAATACTTTCATAACTGAAATATTATGCTTTACATTGTTAATGACATAGGTTAATTGATTGTTAACACGAAATACACTGACACTTAATGAAAATAACAAAATCAAACATTAAAAATGCAAACTCTCAATTGTATTAACTTTGAAATATGACAAGTTGACCATTTATAAACACTCCTTTACTATATTTTTATGGCAATAATATTCTAATATAGATAGAAACATATATTTGAAATGCACATTAATGGATAGTTGGTTACCCCTGTTTCTCAGCATCTTTTTTCAACAAATGAAATCCCCTACTAAAACGGTTTAAATTTTTAACATAGATTAAAGCATTTTCATTCATTGGAAATACCCGGATGTGGTGATGGTCAAAATTTGGTTACTGTGGTCCCGTTTATGCAGGATATTTCGGGGATAGGGAAAAAATACTTTTTAAGAATAATCTATAATTTGTGTTTACTTTTATAAAATTGGTATTCATTTGGAAATACACAAATACTACATGAAAAATATAATTTGCTTCTATATTGAATCAAACATAAATTGTAACTTTCAAATATGATTAGTCATCAAGGACTTGTATAGAATAGGATAGGAAACTTGCATCTCCAGATTAAATGTTGATGAAATAGCCCCCAAAGGATTAATTATTTGGCTAGATATTGAAACTTGAAGGAAAATGTATCATAATCAATTTGTCATTATTTTATCTGCAGTATAGATGTTTTGTAATCAAAAGTGTTTCAGCAATTTTAAACACAAATTTCTGGGAATGGTATTGTTTTGATGAGAATATCTCTTTGCAATGCAAGATTTTTGAATTTTTGAATTTGAATTTTGAATGGAAGTTAAGATAATTGAAAACGAGATATTGCGAGATTTTATGTAAATACAAGAGCGTTCACAAAGTCTCAATCAGTTGCCTTTCCTTCTCTATATAATTCCTTGCTAGTTATCTATTAAAAACAGTTTTAATTTCTTTGTATTCATTTTATTGCAGCAATATTCTAAATAGTAACACAAACTTAAAAATGCACCATTCATGAGTGTCAAACTTAAAAAAAATAAACACAGGAGGGGACCCCTCCCAATTTTAGCAACAAGCCTTCAAAAACTCCTGGGGGAAACCCTGAGACACCTTTAGGCAATTCCTGGCCTGTTTTGTGAAGAGGGGGGAACCCTGAAGGGATTTTGTTGAATCTTCACAATTAATGAGGAAGAGTAGTGTACAAAAACCATAACTCTACATGGCTTGCTTTTTTAGCTCACCTGAGCCAAATGCTCACAGATGAGCTTTTGTGATTGCCTGGTGTCTATCGTCTATCCTCCGTTGTTAACTTTGAGCTTTTAATATCTTCTCCTCTGAAACCACTGGGCCAATTTTGATATAACTTCACAGTAATGTTCCTTGGGTGACCCTCTACCAAGTTTGTTCAAGCCATCTTGATTCATAAAAAAACATGGCCCCCAGGGGGCGGGGCAAGTTTTATTAGTAAAAACTTAAAAAATCTTCTTGTCAGAAACTACTGGCTCGATTTTAAAATAATTTCACAGACCCTCTACCAAGTTTGTTCAAGCCATCTTGATTTGTCAAAAAACATGGCGGCCAATGGGTGGGGTTAGTTTACAATATAAGCTATCATAAAAACTTAAAAAATCTTCTCGTCAGAAACTACTGGCTCGATTTTAAAATAATTTCACAGACATGTTCGTCGGGTGACCCTCTACCAAATTTGTTCAAGCCATTTTGATTCATAAAAAAACATGGCGGCCATGGGGTGGGGTTAGTTTACTATATAAGCTATAGTAAAAACTTAAAAAATCTTCTTGTCATAAACTACTGGCTCGATTTTAAAATAATTTCACAGAAATGTTCCTTGGGTAACTCTCTACCAAGTTTGTTCAAGGCATCTTGATTATTAAAAAAACATGGCAGCCAGTGGGTGGGGTTAGTTTTATGTCAAATTAATGTCCTAGTTTTATAGCATAAATTTCTGTAAATAGCAATTATTATAAGAAGAGGTAATAAACTGTTCAAATAAAAAAATTTTTTGCTATTATTATACAATATTATACCATATATAAGTTTTAAAAGATAATTCATCATAAAAAGATGAATGATACAATTATAATCAATGATTGAAATATTATTCATCAATCATGAACCATTTTAAAATAGGTGTTTTTGCTGAATATAAAAGTCAAGAGTTTTTCTAGTTAAGACGGGGATGGTTTACTGCTTCATAATAAAGCAATACCATAGTTTTAGCTAGTTTCTTCACAGCAAGGAATCTGCTTGAGAGTTTTAGTGTCAAAATGTACTTGAAATCTCGGAGGAGGAGCTTAGATCATTACTAATAGAAGTTTCGGTGCTGAGTCTGTGTCGGTGCTTTAGTTAAGTTCATAACTAATATAAGTTTATGTGCCGAGTCTGTGTCGGTGCTTACGTTAAGTTCATAACTAATATATGTTTCTGTGCCGAGTCTTGTGTCGGCGCTACAAATAGAAGTTCTGGCCGAGCCTGTGTCGGTGCTTTAGTTAAGTTCATAACTAATATATGTTTCCATGCCGAGTCTTGTGTCAGTGCTTTAGTAAAGTTCATAACTAATATATGTTTCCGTGCCGAGTCTGTGTCGGTGCTTTAGTTAAGTTCATAACTAATATATGTTTCCGTGCCGCATCTTGTGTCGGTGCTTTAGTTAAGTGTTTCTGTGCTGCGTCTTCTGTCGGTGCTTCAGTTAAATTCATAACTAATAACTAATTTATGTTTCTGTGCCGCGTCTTCTGTCGGTGCTTCAGTTAAGTTCATAACTAATATATGTTTCCATGCCGCATCTGGTGTCGGTGCTTTAGTTAAGTTCATAACTAATAACTAATATATGTTTCTGTGCCGTGTCTTCTGTCGGTGCTTCAGTTAAGTTCATTACTAATATATGTTTCTGTGCCGCGTCTTCTGTCGGTGCTTCAGTTAAGTTCATAACTAATATATGTTTCTGTGCCGCGTCTTCTGTCAGTGCTTCAGTTAAGTTCATAACTAATAAATTATATATGTTTCTGTGCAGCGTCTTCTGTCGGTGCTTCAGTTAAGTTCATAACTAATATATGTTTCTGTGCCCCGTCTTCTGTCGGTGCTTCAGTTACGTTCGTTACTTATATGTTTCTGTGCCGCGTCTTCTGTCGGTGCTTCAGTTCAGTTCATAACTAATATATATTTCTGTGCTGCGTCTTCTGTCGGTGCTTCATTTCAGTTCATTACTAATATATGTTACTGTGCCGTGTCTTCTGTCGGTGCTTTAGTTCAGTTCATAATTAATATATGTTTCCGTGGTGCATCTTGTGTCGGTGCTTTAGTTAAGTTCATAACTAATAACTAATATATGTTTGTGTGCCGCGTCTTCTGTCGGTGCTTCAGTTCAGTTCATTACTAATACATGTTTCTGAGCCGCGTCTTCTGTCGGTGCTTTAGTTAAGTTCATAACTAATACATGTTTCTGTGCCGCGTCTTATGTCGGTGCTTCAGTTAAGTTCATTACTAATACATGTTTCTGTGCCGCGTCTTCTGTCGGTGCTTCAGTTAAGTTCATTACTAATACATGTTTCTGTGCCGCATCTTCTGTCGGTGCTTCAGTTAAGTTCATAACTAATACATGTTTCTGTGCCGCGTCTACTGTCGGTGCTTCAGTTAAGTTCATAACTAATACATGTTTCTGTGCCCCGTCTTCTGTCGGTGCTTCAGTTAAGTTCATTACTAATACATGTTTCTGTGCCGCGTCTTCTGTCGGTGCTTCAGTTAAGTTCATAACTAATACATGTTTCTGTGCCGCGTCTTGTGTCGGTGCTTCAGTTAAGTTCATAACTAATATATGTTTCTGTGCCGCGTCTTCTGTCGGTGCTTCAGTTCAGTTCATTACTAATACATGTTTCTGAGCCGCGTCTTCTGTCGGTGCTTCAGTTAAGTTCATAACTAATACATGTTTCTGTGCCGCGTCTTCTGTCGGTGCTTCAGTTAAGTTCATTACTAATACATGTTTCTGTGCCGCGTCTTCTGTCGGTGCTTCAGTTAAGTTCATTACTAATACATGTTTCTGTGCCGCGTCTTCTGTCGGTGCTTCAGTTAAGTTCATAACTAATACATGTTTCTGTGCCGCGTCTTCTGTCGGTGCTTCAGTTCAGTTCATAACTAATACATGTTTCTGTTCCGCGTCTTCTGTCGGTGCTTCAGTTAAGTTCATAACTAATACATGTTTCTGTGCCTCGTGTTCTGTCGGTGCTTCAGTTAAATTCATAACTAATATATGTTTCTGTGCCGCGTCATCTGCCGGTACTTCAGTTCAGTTCATTACTAATATATGTTTCTGTGCCGCGTCATCTGTCGGTACTTCAGTTCAGTTCATTACTAATATATGTTTGTGTGCCGCGTCTTCTGTCGGTGCTTCAGTTCAGTTCATAACTAATATATGTTTGTGTGCCGCGTCTTCTGTCGGTGCTTCAGTTAAGTTCATAACTAATATATATGTTTCTGTGCCGCGTCTTGTGTCGGTGCTTTAGTTAAGTTCATAACTAATAACTAATATATGTTTCTGTGCCGCGTCTTCAGTCAGTGCTTCAGTTAAGTTCATAAGTAATATATATGTTTCTGTGCCGCGTCTTCTGTCGGTGCTTTAGTTAAGTTCATAACTAATAACTAATATATGTTAGTGTGCCGCGTCTTCTGTCGGTGCTTCAGTTAAGTTCATAACTAATATATATGTTTCTGTGCCGCGTCTTCTGTCGGTGCTTCAGTTAAGTTCATAACTAATACATGTTTCTGTGCCGCGTCTACTGTCGGTGCTTCAGTTAAGTTCATTACTAATATATGTTTCTGTGCCGCGTCTTCTGTCGGTGCTTCAGTTAAGTTCATAAATAATATATGTTTCTGTGCCGCGTCTTGTGTCGGTGCTTCAGTTAAGTTCATTACTAATATATGTTTCTGTGCCGCGTCTACTGTCGGTGCTTCAGTTAAGTTCATAACTAATACATGTTTCTGTGCCGCGTCTTCTGTCGGTGCTTCAGTTCAGTTCATTACTAATACATGTTTCTGAGCCGCGTCTTCTGTCGGTGCTTCAGTTAAGTTCATAACTAATACATGTTTCTGTGCCGCGTCTTATTTCGGTGCTTCAGTTAAGTTCATTACTAATACATGTTTCTGTGCCGCGTCTTCTGTCGGTGCTTCAGTTAAGTTCATTACTAATACATGTTTCTGTTACGCGTCTTCTGTCGGTGCTTCAGTTAAGTTCATAACTAATACATGTTTCTGTGCCGCGTCTTCTGTCGGTGCTTCAGTTCAGTTCATAACTAATACATGTTTCTGTGCCGCGTGTTCTGTCGGTGCTTCAGTTAAATTCATAACTAATACATGTTTCTGTGCCGCGTCATCTGTCGGTACTTCAGTTCAGTTCATTACTAATATATGTTTGTGTGCCGCGTCTTCTGTCGGTGCTTCAGTTCAGTTCATAACTAATATATGTTTGTGTGCCGCGTCTTCTGTCGGTGCTTCAGTTAAGTTCATAACTAATATATATGTTTCTGTGCCGCGTCTTGTGTCGGTGCTTTAGTTAAGTTCATAACTAATAACTAATATATGTTTCTGTGCCGCGTCTTCAGTCAGTGCTTCAGTTAAGTTCATAAGTAATATATATGTTTCTGTGCCGCGTCTTCTGTCGGTGCTTTAGTTAAGTTCATAACTAATAACTAATATATGTTTCTGTGCCGCGTCTTCTGTTGGTGCTTCAGTTAAGTTCATAACGAATATATGGTTCTGTGCCGCGTCTTCTGTCGGTGCTTCAGTTAAATTCATAACTAATATATGTTTCTGTGCCGCGTCTTCTGTCGGTGCTTCAGTTAAGTTCATTACTAATATATGTTTCTGTGCCGCGTCTTCTGTCGGTGCTTCAGTTAAGTTCATTACTAATATATGTTTCTGTGCTGCGTCTTCTGTCGGTGCTTCAGTTAAATAACTAATATATGTTTCTGTGCCGCGTCTTCTGTCGGTGCTTCAGTTAAGTTTATTACGAATATATGTTTCTGTGCCGTGTCTTCTGTCGGTGCTTCAGTTAAGTTCATTACTAATATATGTTTCTGTGCCACGTCTTCTGTCGGTGCTTCTGTTAAGTTCATAACTAATATATGTTTCCTAGCAACGTCTTGTGTCGGTGCTTCAGTTAAGTTCATAACTAATAAGTAATATATGTTTCTGTGCTGCGTCTTCTGTCGGTGCTTCAGTTAAATTCATAACTAATATATGTTTCTGTGCCGCGTCTTCTGTCGGTGCTTCAGTTCAGTTCATAACTAATATATGTTTCTGTGCCGCGTCTTCTGTCGGTGCTTCAGTTAAGTTCATTACTAATATATGTTTCTGTGCCGCGTCTTCTGTCGGTGCTTCAGTTCAGTTCATAACTAATATATGTTTCTGTGCCGCGTCTTCTGTCGGTGCTTCAGTTCAGTTCATAACTAATATATGTTTCTGTGCCGCGTGCTCTGTCGGTGCTTCTGTTAAGTTCATAACTAATATATATTTATGTGCCGCGTCTTCTGTCGGTGCTTCAGTTCAGTTCATAACTAATATATGTTTCTGTGCCGCGTCTTCTGTCGGTGCTTCAGTTCAGTTCATTACTAATATATGTTTCTGTGCCGCGTCTTCTGTCGGTGCTTCAGTTCAGTTCATTACTAATATATGTTTCTGTGCCGCGTCTTCTGTCGGTGCTTCAGTTCAGTTCATTACTAATATATGTTTCTGTGCCGCGTCTTCTGTCGGTGCTTCAGTTCAGTTCATAACTAATATATGTTTCTGTGCCGCGTCTTCTGTCGGTGCTTCAGTTAAGTTCATTACTAATATATGTTTCTGTGCCGCGTCTTCTGTCGGTGCTTCAGTTAAGTTCATTACTAATATATGTTTCTGTGCCGCGTCTTCTGTCGGTGCTTCAGTTCAGTTCATAACTAATATATGTTTCTGTGCCGCGTCTTCTGTCGGTGCTTCTGTTAAGTTCATTACTAATATATGTTTCTGTGCCGCGTCTTCTGTCGGTGCTTCAGTTAAGTTCATTACTAATATATGTTTCTGTGCCGCGTCTTCTGTCGGTGCTTCAGTTCAGTTCATAACTAATATATGTTTCTGTGCCGCGTCTTCTGTCGGTGCTTCTGTTAAGTTCATTACTAATATATGTTTCTGTGCCGCGTCTTCTGTCGGTGCTTCAGTTAAGTTCATTACTAATATATCTTTCTGTGCCGCGTCTTCTGTCGGTGCTTCAGTTCAGTTCATTACTAATATATCTTTCTGTGCCGCGTCTTCTGTCGGTGCTTCTGTTAAGTTCATTACTAATATATGTTTCTGTGCCGCGTCTTCTGTCGGTGCTTCAGTTCAGTTCATTACTAATATATGTTTCTGTGCCGCGTCTTCTGTCGGTGCTTCAGTTCAGTTCATAACTAATATATGTTTCTGTGCCGCGTCTTCTGTCGGTGCTTCAGTTAAGTTCATAACTAATATATGTTTCTGTGCCGCGTCTTCTGTCGGTGCTTCATTTAAGTTCATATATGTTTCTGTGCCGCGTCTTCTGTCGGTGCTTCACTTAAGTTCATTACTAATATATGTTTCTGTGCCGCTTCTTCTGTCGGTGCTTCAGTTAAGTTCATTACTAATATATGTTTCTGTGCCGCGTCTTCTGTCGGTGCTTCAGTTCAGTTCATAACTAATATATGTTTCTGTGCCGCGTCTTCTGTCGGTGCTTCTGTTAAGTTCATAACTAATATATGTTTCTGTGCCGCGTCTTCTGTCGGTGCTTCAGTTCAGTTCATTACTAATATATGTTTATGTGCCGCGTCTTCTGTAGGTGCTTCAGTTCAGTTCATAACTAATATATGTTTCTGTGCCGCGTCTTCTGTCGGTGCTTCAGTTAAGTTCATAACTAATATATGTTTCTGTGCCGCGTCTTCTGTCGGTGCTTCATTTAAGTTCATATATGTTTCTGTGCCACGTCTTCTGTCGGTGCTTCACTTAAGTTCATTACTAATATATGTTTCTGTGCCGCTTCTTCTGTCGGTGCTTCAGTTAAGTTCATTACGAATATATGTTTCTGTGCCGCGTCTTCTGTCGGTGCTTCAGTTAAGTTCATTACTAATATATGTTTCTGTGCCGCGTCTTCTGTCGGTGCTTCAGTTCAGTTCGTAACTAATATATGTTTCTGTGCCGCGTCTTCTGTCGGTGCTTCAGTTCAGTTCGTTACTAATATATGTTTCTGTGCCGCGTCTTGTGTCGGTGCTTCAGTTAAGTTCATTACTAATATATGTTTCTGTGCCGCGTCTTCTGTCGGTGCTTCAGTTCAGTTCATTACTAATATATGTTTCTGTGCCGCGTCTTCTGTCGGTGCTTCAGTTCAGTTCATAACTAATATATGTTTCTGTGCCGCGTCTTCTGTCGGTGCTTCTGTTCAGTTCATTACTAATATATGTTTCTGTGCCGCGTCTTCTGTCGGTGCTTCAGTTAAGTTCATTACTAATATATGTTTCTGTGCCGCGTCTTCTGTCGGTGCTTCAGTTCAGTTCATAACTAATATATGTTTCTGTGCCGCGTCTTCTGTCGGTGCTTCAGTTCAGTTCATAACTAATATATGTTTCTGTGCGGCGTCTTCTGTCGGTGCTTCAGTTCAGTTCATAACTAATATATGTTTCTGTGCCGCGTCTTCTGTCGGTGCTTCAGTTAAGTTCATTACTAATATATGTTTCTGTGAGGCGTCTTCTGTCGGTGCTTCAGTTCAGTTCATAACTAATATATGTTTCTGTGCGGCGTCTTCTGTCGGTGCTTCAGTTCAGTTCATAACTAATATATGTTTCTGTGCCGCGTCTTCTGTCGGTGCTTCTGTTCAGTTCATTACTAATATATGTTTCTGTGCCGCGTCTTCTGTCGGTGCTTCAGTTCAGTTCATAACTAATATATGTTTCTGTGCCGCGTCTTCTGTCGGTGCTTCAGTTAAGTTCATTACTAATATATGTTTCTGTGCCGCGTCTTCTGTCGGTGCTTCAGTTCAGTTCATTACTAATATATGTTTCTGTGCCGCGTCTTCTGTCGGTGCTTCTGTTAAGTTCATAACTAATATATGTTTCTGTGCCGCGTCTTCTGTCGGTGCTTCAGTTAAGTTCATAACTAATATATGTTTCTGTGCCGCGTCTTCTGTCGGTGCTTCATTTAAGTTCATATATGTTTCTGTGCCGCGTCTTCTGTCGGTGCTTCACTTAAGTTCATTACTAATATATGTTTCTGTGCCGCTTCTTCTGTCGGTGCTTCAGTTAAGTTCATTACTAATATATGTTTCTGTGCCGCGTCTTCTGTCGGTGCTTCAGTTCAGTTCATAACTAATATATGTTTCTGTGCCGCGTCTTCTGTCGGTGCTTCAGTTAAGTTCATTACTAATATATGTTTCTGTGCCGCGTCTTCTGTCGGTGCTTCAGTTCAGTTCATTACTAATATATGTTTCTGTGCCGCGTCTTCTGTCGGTGCTTCAGTTCAGTTCATAACTAATATATGTTTCTCTGCCGCGTCTTCTGTCGGTGCTTCACTTAAGTTCATTACTAATATATGTTTCTGTGCCGCTTCTTCTGTCGGTGCTTCTTCTGTCGGTGCTTCAGTTAAGTTCATTACTAATATATGTTTCTGTGCCGCGTCTTCTGTCGGTGCTTCAGTTCAGTTCATAACTAATATATGTTTCTGTGCCGCGTCTTCTGTCGGTGCTTCAGTTAAGTTCATTACTAATATATGTTTCTGTGCCGCGTCTTCTGTCGGTGCTTCAGTTCAGTTCATTACTAATATATGTTTCTGTGCCGCGTCTTCTGTCGGTGCTTCAGTTCAGTTCATAACTAATATATGTTTCTGTGCCGCGTCATCTGTCGGTGCTTCAGTTAAATTCATTACTAATACATGTTTGTGTGCCGCTTCTTCTATCGGTGCTTCAGTTCAGTTCATAACTAATATATGTTTGTGTGCCGCGTCTTCTGTCGGTGCTTCAGTTAAGTTCATAACTAATATATATGTTTCTGTGCCGCGTCTTGTGTCGGTGCTTTAGTTAAGTTCATAACTAATAACTAATATATGTTTCTGTGCCGCGTCTTCAGTCAGTGCTTCAGTTAAGTTCATAAGTAATATATATGTTTCTGTGCCGCGTCTTCTGTCGGTGCTTTAGTTAAGTTCATAACTAATAACTAATATATGTTTCTGTGCCGCGTCTTCTGTCGGTGCTTCAGTTAAGTTCATAACTAATATATGGTTCTGTGCCGCGTCTTCTGTCGGTGCTTCAGTTAAGTTCATTACTAATATATGTTTCTGTGCCGCGTCTTCTGTCGGTGCTTCAGTTCAGTTCATAACTAATATATGTTTCTGTGCCGCGTTTTCTGTCAAGTTCATTACTAATATATGTTTCTGTGCTGCGTCTTCTGTCGGTGCTTCAGTTAAATAACTAATATATGTTTCTGTGCCGCGTCTTCTGTTGGTGCTTCAGTTAAGTTCATTACTAATATATGTTTCTGTGCCGCGTCTTCTGTTGGTGCTTCAGTTAAGTTCATAACTAATATATGTTTCTGTGCCGCGTCTTCTGTCGGTGCTTCAGTTAAGTTCATTATTAATATATGTTTCTGTGCGGTGTCTTCTGTCGGTGCTTCAGTCTGTCGGTGCTTCAGTTAAGTTCATAACTAATATATGTTTCTGTGCCGCGTCTTCTGTCGGTGCTTCAGTTAAGTTCATAACTAATATATGTTTCTGTGCCGCGTCTTCTGTCGGTGCTTCATTTAAGTTCATATATGTTTCTGTGCCGCGTCTTCTGTCGGTGCTTCACTTAAGTTCATTACTAATATATGTTTCTGTGCCGCTTCTTCTGTCGGTGCTTCAGTTAAGTTCATTACTAATATATGTTTCTGTGCCGCGTCTTCTGTCGGTGCTACAGTTCAGTTCATAACTAATATATGTTTCTGTGCCGCGTCTTCTGTCGGTGCTTCAGTTAAGTTCATTACTAATATATGTTTCTGTGCCGCGTCTTCTGTCGGTGCTTCAGTTAAGTTCATTACTAATATATGTTTCTGTGCCGCGTCTTCTGTCGGTGCTTCAGTTCAGTTCATAACTAATATATGTTTCTGTGCCGCGTCTTCTGTCGGTGCTTCAGTTAAGTTCATTACTAATATATGTTTCTGTGCCGCGTCTTCTGTCGGTGCTTCAGTTCAGTTCATTACTAATATATGTTTCTGTGCCGCGTCTTCTGTCGGTGCTTCAGTTCAGTTCATAACTAATATATCTTTCTGTGCCGCGTCTTCTGTCGGTGCTTCAGTTAAGTTCATAACTAATATATGTTTCTGTGCCGCGTCTTCTGTCGGTGCTTCATTTAAGTTCATATATGTTTCTGTGCCGCGTCTTCTGTCGGTGCTTCAGTTAAGTTCATTACTAATATATGTTTCTGTGCCGCGTCTTCTGTCGGTGCTTCAGTTCAGTTCATAACTAATATATGTTTCTGTGCCGCGTCTTCTGTCGGTGCTTCAGTTAAGTTCATTACTAATATATGTTTCTGTGCCGCGTCTTCTGTCGGTGCTTCAGTTCAGTTCATTACTAATATATGTTTCTGTGCCGCGTCTTCTGTCGGTGCTTCAGTTCAGTTCATAACTAATATATGTTTCTGTGCCGCGTCATCTGTCGGTGCTTCAGTTAAATTCATTACTAATACATGTTTGTGTGCCGCTTCTTCTATCGGTGCTTCAGTTCAGTTCATAACTAATATATGTTTGTGTGCCGCGTCTTCTGTCGGTGCTTCAGTTAAGTTCATAACTAATATATATGTTTCTGTGCCGCGTCTTGTGTCGGTGCTTTAGTTAAGTTCATAACTAATAACTAATATATGTTTCTGTGCCGCGTCTTCAGTCAGTGCTTCAGTTAAGTTCATAAGTAATATATATGTTTCTGTGCCGCGTCTTCTGTCGGTGCTTTAGTTAAGTTCATAACTAATAACTAATATATGTTTCTGTGCCGCGTCTTCTGTCGGTGCTTCAGTTAAGTTCATAACTAATATATGGTTCTGTGCCGCGTCTTCTGTCGGTGCTTCAGTTAAGTTCATTACTAATATATGTTTCTGTGCCGCGTCTTCTGTCGGTGCTTCAGTTCAGTTCATAACTAATATATGTTTCTGTGCCGCGTTTTCTGTCAAGTTCATTACTAATATATGTTTCTGTGCTGCGTCTTCTGTCGGTGCTTCAGTTAAATAACTAATATATGTTTCTGTGCCGCGTCTTCTGTTGGTGCTTCAGTTAAGTTCATTACTAATATATGTTTCTGTGCCGCGTCTTCTGTTGGTGCTTCAGTTAAGTTCATAACTAATATATGTTTCTGTGCCGCGTCTTCTGTCGGTGCTTCAGTTAAGTTCATTATTAATATATGTTTCTGTGCGGTGTCTTCTGTCGGTGCTTCAGTCTGTCGGTGCTTCAGTTAAGTTCATAACTAATATATGTTTCTGTGCCGCGTCTTCTGTCGGTGCTTCAGTTAAGTTCATAACTAATATATGTTTCTGTGCCGCGTCTTCTGTCGGTGCTTCATTTAAGTTCATATATGTTTCTGTGCCGCGTCTTCTGTCGGTGCTTCACTTAAGTTCATTACTAATATATGTTTCTGTGCCGCTTCTTCTGTCGGTGCTTCAGTTAAGTTCATTACTAATATATGTTTCTGTGCCGCGTCTTCTGTCGGTGCTACAGTTCAGTTCATAACTAATATATGTTTCTGTGCCGCGTCTTCTGTCGGTGCTTCAGTTAAGTTCATTACTAATATATGTTTCTGTGCCGCGTCTTCTGTCGGTGCTTCAGTTAAGTTCATTACTAATATATGTTTCTGTGCCGCGTCTTCTGTCGGTGCTTCAGTTCAGTTCATAACTAATATATGTTTCTGTGCCGCGTCTTCTGTCGGTGCTTCAGTTAAGTTCATTACTAATATATGTTTCTGTGCCGCGTCTTCTGTCGGTGCTTCAGTTCAGTTCATTACTAATATATGTTTCTGTGCCGCGTCTTCTGTCGGTGCTTCAGTTCAGTTCATAACTAATATATCTTTCTGTGCCGCGTCTTCTGTCGGTGCTTCAGTTAAGTTCATAACTAATATATGTTTCTGTGCCGCGTCTTCTGTCGGTGCTTCATTTAAGTTCATATATGTTTCTGTGCCGCGTCTTCTGTCGGTGCTTCACTTAAGTTCATTACTAATATATGTTTCTGTGCCGCTTCTTCTGTCGGTGCTTCAGTTAAGTTCATTACTAATATATGTTTCTGTGCCGCGTCTTCTGTCGGTGCTACAGTTCAGTTCATAACTAATATATGTTTCTGTGCCGCGTCTTCTGTCGGTGCTTCAGTTAAGTTCATTACTAATATATGTTTCTGTGCCGCGTCTTCTGTCGGTGCTTCAGTTAAGTTCATTACTAATATATGTTTCTGTGCCGCGTCTTCTGTCGGTGCTTCAGTTCAGTTCATAACTAATATATGTTTCTGTGCCGCGTCTTCTGTCGGTGCTTCAGTTAAGTTCATTACTAATATATGTTTCTGTGCCGCGTCTTCTGTCGGTGCTTCAGTTCAGTTCATTACTAATATATGTTTCTGTGCCGCGTCTTCTGTCGGTGCTTCAGTTCAGTTCATAACTAATATATCTTTCTGTGCCGCGTCTTCTGTCGGTGCTTCTGTTAAGTTCATAACTAATATATGTTTCTGTGCCGCGTCTTCTGTCGGTGCTTCAGTTCAGTTCATAACTAATATATGTTTCTGTGCCGCGTCTTCTGTCGGTGCTTCAGTTAAGTTCATAACTAATATATGTTTCTGTGCCGCGTCTTCTGTCGGTGCTTCATTTAAGTTCATATATGTTTCTGTGCCGCGTCTTCTGTCGGTGCTTCACTTAAGTTCATTACTAATATATGTTTCTGTGCCGCTTCTTCTGTCGGTGCTTCAGTTAAGTTCATTACTAATATATGTTTCTGTGCCGCGTCTTCTGTCGGTGCTTCAGTTAAGTTCATTACTAATATATGTTTCTGTGCCGCGTCTTCTGTCGGTGCTTCAGTTAAGTTCATTACTAATATATGTTTCTGTGCCCCGTCTTCTGTCGGTGCTTCAGTTCAGTTCATAACTAATATATGTTTCTGTGCCGCGTCTTCTGTCGGTGCTTCTGTTAAGTTCATTACTAATATATGTTTCTGTTCCGCGTCTTCTGTCGGTGCTTCAGTTAAGTTCATTACTAATATATGTTTCTGTGCCGCGTCTTCTGTCGGTGCTTCAGTTCAGTTCATAACTAATATATGTTTCTGTGCCGCGTCTTCTGTCGGTGCTTCAGTTCAGTTCATAACTAATATATGTTTCTGTGCCGCGTCTTCTGTCGGTGCTTCACTTAAGTTCATTACTAATATATGTTTCTGTGCCGCGTCTTCTGTCGGTGCTTCAGTTCAGTTCATAACTAATATATGTTTCTGTGCCGCGTCTTCTGTCGGTGCTTCAGTTAAGTTCATTACTAATATATGTTTCTGTGCCGCGTCTTCTGTCGGTGCTTCAGTTCAGTTCATTACTAATATATGTTTCTGTGCCGCGTCTTCTGTCGGTGCTTCAGTTAAGTTCATTACTAATATATGTTTCTGTGCCGCGTCTTCTGTCGGTGCTACAGTTCAGTTCATAACTAATATATGTTTCTGTGCCGCGTCTTCTGTCGGTGCTTCAGTTAAGTTCATTACTAATATATGTTTCTGTGCCGCGTCTTCTGTCGGTGCTTCAGTTAAGTTCATTACTAATATATGTTTCTGTGCCGCGTCTTCTGTCGGTGCTTCAGTTAAGTTCATTACTAATATATGTTTCTGTGCCGCGTCTTCTGTCGGTGCTTCAGTTCAGTTCATAACTAATATATGTTTCTGTGCCGCGTCTTCTGTCGGTGCTTCAGTTAAGTTCATTACTAATATATGTTTCTGTGCCGCGTCTTCTGTCGGTGCTTCAGTTCAGTTCATTACTAATATATGTTTCTGTGCCGCGTCTTCTGTCGGTGCTTCAGTTCAGTTCATTACTAATATATGTTTCTGTGCCCCGTCTTCTGTCGGTGCTTCACTTAAGTTCATTACTAATATATGTTTCTGTGCCGCGTCTTCTGTCGGTGCTTCAGTTCAGTTCATAACTAATATATGTTTCTGTGCCGCGTCTTCTGTCGGTGCTTCAGTTAAGTTCATTACTAATATATGTTTCTGTGCCGCGTCTTCTGTCGGTGCTTCAGTTCAGTTCATTACTAATATATGTTTCTGTGCCGCGTCTTCTGTCGGTGCTTCAGTTCAGTTCATAACTAATATATGTTTCTGTGCCGCGTCTTCTGTCGGTGCTTCAGTTAAGTTCATTACTAATATATGTTTCTGTGCCGCGTCTTCTGTCGGTGCTACAGTTCAGTTCATAACTAATATATGTTTCTGTGCCGCGTCTTCTGTCGGTGCTTCAGTTAAGTTCATTACTAATATATGTTTCTGTGCCGCGTCTTCTGTCGGTGCTTCAGTTAAGTTCATTACTAATATATGTTTCTGTGCCGCGTCTTCTGTCGGTGCTTCAGTTCAGTTCATAACTAATATATGTTTCTGTGCCGCGTCTTCTGTCGGTGCTTCAGTTAAGTTCATTACTAATATATGTTTCTTTGCCGCGTCTTCTGTCGGTGCTTCAGTTCAGTTCATTACTAATATATGTTTCTGTGCCGCGTCTTCTGTCGGTGCTTCAGTTCAGTTCATAACTAATATATGTTTCTGTGCCGCGTCTTCTGTCGGTTCTTCTGTTAAGTTCATAACTAATATATGTTTCTGTGCCGCGTCTTCTGTCGGTGCTTCAGTTCAGTTCATTACTAATATATGTTTATGTGCCGCGTCTTCTGTAGGTGCTTTAGTTCAGTTCATAACTAATATATGTTTCTGTGCCGCGTCTTCTGTCGGTGCTTCAGTTAAGTTCATAACTAATATATGTTTCTGTGCCGCGTCTTCTGTCGGTGCTTCATTTAAGTTCATATATGTTTCTGTGCCGCGTCTTCTGTCGGTGCTACAGTTCAGTTCATAACTAATATATGTTTCTGTGCCGCGTCTTCTGTCGGTGCTTCAGTTAAGTTCATTACTAATATATGTTTCTGTGCCGCGTCTTCTGTCGGTGCTTCAGTTAAGTTCATTACTAATATATGTTTCTGTGCCGCGTCTTCTGTCGGTGCTTCAGTTCAGTTCATAACTAATATATGTTTCTGTGCCGCGTCTTCTGTCGGTGCTTCAGTTAAGTTCATTACTAATATATGTTTCTGTGCCGCGTCTTCTGTCGGTGCTTCAGTTCAGTTCATTACTAATATATGTTTCTGTGCCGCGTCTTCTGTCGGTGCTTCAGTTCAGTTCATAACTAATATATGTTTCTGTGCCGCGTCTTCTGTCGGTGCTTCTGTTAAGTTCATAACTAATATATGTTTCTGTGCCGCGTCTTCTGTCGGTGCTTCAGTTCAGTTCATTACTAATATATGTTTATGTGCCGCGTCTTCTGTAGGTGCTTCAGTTCAGTTCATAACTAATATATGTTTCTGTGCCGCGTCTTCTGTCGGTGCTTCAGTTAAGTTCATAACTAATATATGTTTCTGTGCCGCGTCTTCTGTCGGTGCTTCATTTAAGTTCATATATGTTTCTGTGCCGCGTCTTCTGTCGGTGCTTCACTTAAGTTCATTACTAATATATGTTTCTGTGCCGCGTCTTCTGTCGGTGCTTCACTTAAGTTCATTACTAATATATGTTTCTGTGCCGCGTCTTCTGTCGGTGCTTCAGTTAAGTTCATTACTAATATATGTTTCTGTGCCGCGTCTTCTGTCGGTGCTTCAGTTCAGTTCATAACTAATATATGTTTCTGTGCCGCGTCTTCTGTCGGTGCTTCAGTTAAGTTCATTACTAATATATGTTTCTGTGCCGCGTCTTCTGTCGGTGCTTCAGTTAAGTTCATTACTAATATATGTTTCTGTGCCGCGTCTTCTGTCGGTGATTCAGTTCAGTTCATAACTAATATATGTTTCTGTGCCGCGTCTTCTGTCGGTGCTTCAGTTCAGTTCATTACTAATATATGTTTCTGTGCCGCGTCTTCTGTCGGTGCTTCAGTTAAGTTCATTACTAATATATGTTTCTGTGCCGCGTCTTCTGTCGGTGCTTCTGTTAATTTCATAACTAATATATGTTTCTGTGCCGCGTCTTCTGTCGGTTCTTCAGTTCAGTTCATAACTAATATGTTTGTGTGCCGCGTCTTCTGTCAGTGCTTCATTTAAGTTCATTACTAATATATGTTTCTGTGCCGCATCTTGTGTCGGTGCTTCAGTTCAGTTCATAACTAATATATGTTTCTGTGCCGCGTCTTCTGTCAGTGCTTCAGTTAAGTTCATTACTAATATATGTTTCTGTGCCGCGTATTAAGTCGGTGCTTCAGTTAAGTTCATAACTAATATATGTTTCCATGCCGCGTCTTTTGTCGGTGCTTTAGTGAAGTTCATAACTAATATATGTTTCTGTGCCGTGTTTTCTGTCGGTGCTTCAGTTAAGTTCATTACTAGTATATATTTCTGTGCCGCGTCTTCTGTCGGTGCTTCAGTTAAGTTCATTACTAGTATATGTTTCTGTGCCGCGTCTTCTGTTGGTGCTTCAGTTAAGTTTATAACTAGTATATGTTTGTGTGCCTCGTCTTCTGTCGGTGCTTCAGTTAAGTTCATTACTAATATATGTTTCTGTGCTGCGTCTTCTGTCGGTGCTTCAGTTAAGTTTATAACTAATATATGTTTCTGTGCCGCGTCTTCTGTCGGTGCTTGTGTTAAGTTCATAACTAATATATGTTTCCGTGCCGCGTCTTCTGTCGGTGCTTCAGTTAATTTCATAACTAATATATGTTTCCGTGCCGCGTCTTGTGTCGGTGCTTCAGTTAAGTTCATAACTAATATATGTTTCTGTGCCGCGTCTTCTGTCTGTGCTTCAGTTAAGTTCAAAACTTATATATGTTTGTGTGCCGTTTTTTTTGTTGGTGCTTTCGTTAAGTTCATAATTAATAACTAATATGTGTTTCTATGCTACGTCTTGTGTCTGTGCTTCAGTTAAGTTCATAACTAATAACTAATATATGTTTCTGTGCCGCATCTTTTGTCGGTGCTTCAGTTAAGTTCATTACTAATATATGTTTCTGTGCCGCGTCTTCTGTCAGTGCTTCAGTTAAGTTCATAACTAATATATGTTTCCGTGCCCCATCTTCTGTCGGTGCTTCAGTTAAGTTCATTACTTATATGTTTCCGTGCCGAGTCTTCTGTCGGTGCTTCAGTTAAGTTCATAACTAATATATGTTTCCGTGCCGCAACTTCTGTCAGTGCTTCAGTTAAGTTCATAACTATTATATGTTTCTGTGCCGGGTCTGTGTCGGTGCTTTAGTTAAGTTCATAACTAATATATGTTTCCGTGCCGCGTCTTCTGTCGGTGCTTTAGTTAAGTTCATAACTAATAACTAATATATGTTTCTGTGCTGCGTTTTCTGTCAGTGCTTCAGTTAAGTTCATTACTAATATATGTTTCTGTGCCGCATCTTCTGTCGGTGCTTCAGTTAAGTTCATTACTAATATATGTTTGTGTGCCTCGTTTTCTGTCGGTGCTTCAGTTAAGTTCATTACTAATATATATTTCTGTGCCGCCTTTTCTGTCGGTGCTTCAGTTAAGTTCGTAACTAATATATGTTTCTGTGCCGCGTCTTCTGTCGGTGCTTCAGTTAAGTTCATTACTAATATATGTTTGTGTGCTGCATCTTCTGTCAGTGCTTCAGTTAAGTTCATAACTAATATATGTTTCTGTCCCGCATCTTCTGTCGGTGTTTCAGTTAAGTTCATAACTAATATATGTTTCCGTGCCGCGTCTTGTTTCAGTGCTTTAGTTAAGTTCATAACTAATAACTACTATATGTTTCTGTGCCGCGTCTTCTGTCGGTGCTTCAGTTAAGTTCATAACTAATATATGTTTCTGTGCCGCGTCTTCTGTCAGTGCTTCAGTTAAGTTCATTACTAAAATATGTTTCTGTGCCGCGTATTAAGTCGGTGCTTCAGTTAAGTTCATAACTAATATATGTTTCCATGCCGCGTCTTGTGTCGGTGCTTTAGTTAAGTTCATAACTAATAACTAATATATGTTTCTGTGCCGCGTTTTCTGTCGGTGCTTCAGTTAAGTTCATTACTAATATATGTTTCTGTGCCGCGTCTTCTGTCGGTTCTTCAGTTAAGTTCATAACTAGTATATGTTTCTGTGCCTCATCTTTTGTCAGTGCTTCAGTTAAGTTCATTACTAATATATGTTTCTGTGCCGCGTCTTCTGTTGGTGCTTCAGTTAAGTTCATAACTAATATATGTTTCTGTGCCGCGTCTTCTGTCGGTGCTTCAGTTAAGTTCATTACTAATATATGTTTGTGTGCCGCGTCTTCTGTCGGTGCTTCAGTTAAGTTCATAACTAATATATGTTTCTGTGCCTCGTTTTCTGTCGGTGCTTCAGTTAAGTTCATTACTAATATATGTTTCTGTGCCGCCTTTTCTGTCGGTGCTTCAGTTAAGTTCGTAACTAATATATGTTTCTGTGCCGCGTCTTCTGTCGGTGCTTCAGTTAAGTTCATTACTAATATATGTTTGTGTGCTGCATCTTCTGTCAGTGCTTCAGTTAAGTTCATAACTAATATATGTTTCTGTCCCGCTTCTTCTGTCGGTGTTTCAGTTAAGTTCATAACTAATATATGTTTCCGTGCCGGGTCTTGTTTCAGTGCTTTAGTTAAGTTCATAACTAATAACTTATATATGTTTCTGTGCCGCGTCTTCTGTCGGTGCTTCAGTTAAGTTCATAACTAATATATGTTTCTGTGCCGCGTCTTCTGTCGGTGCTTCAGTTAAGTTCATTACTAATATATGTTTCTGTGCCGCGTCTTCTGTCGGTGCTTCAGTTAAGTTCATTACTAATATATGTTTCTGTGCCGCGTCTTCTGTCGGTGATTCAGTTCAGTTCATAACTAATATATGTTTCTGTGCCGCGTCTTCTGTCGGTGCTTCAGTTAAGTTCATTACTAATATATGTTTCTGTGCCGCGTCTTCTGTCGGTGCTACAGTTCAGTTCATAACTAATATATGTTTCTGTGCCGCGTCTTCTGTCGGTGCTTCAGTTAAGTTCATTACTAATATATGTTTCTGTGCCGCGTCTTCTGTCGGTGCTTCAGTTAAGTTCATTACTAATATATGTTTCTGTGCCGCGTCTTCTGTCGGTGCTTCAGTTAAGTTCATTACTAATATATGTTTCTGTGCCGCGTCTTCTGTCGGTGCTTCAGTTCAGTTCATAACTAATATATGTTTCTGTGCCGCGTCTTCTGTCGGTGCTTCAGTTAAGTTCATTACTAATATATGTTTCTGTGCCGCGTATTAAGTCGGTGCTTCAGTTAAGTTCATAACTAATATATGTTTCCATGCCGCGTCTTGTGTCGGTGCTTTAGTTAAGTTCATAAATAATATATGTTTCTGTGCCGCGTTTTCTGTCTGTGCTTCAGTTAAGTTCATTACTAATATATGTTTCTGTGCCGCGTCTTCTGTCGGTGCTTCAGTTAAGTTGATAACTAGTATATGTTTCTGTGCCTCATCTTTTGTCGTTGCTTCAGTTAAGCTCATTACTAATATATGTTTGTGTGCCGCGTTTTCTGTCAGTGCTTCAGTTAAGTTCATAACTAATATATGTTTCTGTGCCGCGTCTTCTGTCGTTGCTTCATTTAAGTTCATAACTAATATATGTTTCTCTGCCACGTCTTCTGTCGTTGCTTCAGTTAAGTTCATAACTAATATATGTTTTTGTGCCGCGTCTTCTGTCGGTGCTTCAGTTCAGTCCATAACTAATATATGTTTCTGTGCCGTGTCTTCTGTCGGTGCTTTAGTTAAGTTCATAACTAATATATGTTTCTGTGCCGCGTCCTCTGTCGGTGCTTTAGTTAAGTTCATAACTCATATATGTTTCCGTGCCGAGTCTAGTGTCGGTGCTTCTAATAAAATTTTCTGTGCTGAGTCTGTGCCGGTGCTTTAGTTAAGTTCAAAATTAATAATGTTTCTGTGCTGAGTCTGTGTCGGTGCTTTAGTTAAGTTCATAACTAATATATATTTCTGTGCCGAGTCTAGTGTCGGTGCTACTAATAAAGTTTCTGTGCCGAGTCTGTGCCGGTGCTTTAGTTAAGTTCAATACTAACATATGTTTTTGTGCCGAGTCTGTGCCGGTGCTTTAGTTAAGTTCAAAACTAATATATGTTTCTGTGCCGAGTCTTGTGTCGCCGCTACTAATAGAATTTTCTGTGCCGAGATATGTCGGTGCTTAGTTAAGTTCATAATTTATATAAGTTTCTGTGCCGAGTCTTGTGTCGGTGCTTGAGTTAAGTTCATAACTAATATATGTTTCTGTGCTGAGTCTGTGTCGGTATTTTAGTTAAATTCATAACTAATATATGTTTCTGTGCCGAGTTTGTGTCGGTGCTTTAGTAAAGTTCATAACTAATATATGTTTCCGTGCCGAGTCTTGTTACGGTGCTACTAATAGAAGTTTCTGTGCCGAGTTTGTGTCAGTGCTTTAGTTAAGTTCATAACTAATAAATGTTTCTGTGCCGGTGCTTTAATTTAGTTTGTTACTAATAGGAGTTTTTTGTGCAGAGTCTGTGTCAGTGCTTTAGTTAAGTTTTTTATGAATAGAAGTTTCTGGGCCGAGTCTGTGTCAGTGCTTTAGTTAAGTTCGTTACTAATAGAAGTTTCTCTGCCGAGTCTGTGTCGGTGCTGAGTTAAGTTCATTACTAATAGAAGTTTCTGAGCCGAGTCTGTGTCGGTGCTAAGTTAAGTTCATTACTAATAGAAGTGTCTGTGTCGGTGCTCAGTTAAGATATAAACTAATAGAAGTTTCCGTTCCGAGTCTGTGTCTGTTTTTCAGTTAAGTTCATTACTAATAAAAGTGTCTGTGCCGAGTCTGTGTCGTTGCTGAGTTAAGTTATAAACTAATAGAAGTTTTTGTGCCTTGTCTGTGTCGGTTCTCAGTTATGTTCATTACTAATAGAAGTTTCCGTGCCGAGTCTGTGATGGTTCGCAGTTAAGTTCATTACTAACAGAAGTTTCTGTGCCGAGTCTGCCTTACGGTAGGAACTGTATTTTTTGTGTGATAATTAATGATATTCGCGACAATCTGTTAATGGATGTGAGAAAGCATGAACAGCTGAAGATACAGTGTGCAGGAACTGCTGGAATAGACCATTCAATTTTTATAAGTTCAAGAGGTAAATTTTGTCGTAGGCTGTACCCGGTTTTCGCGTAAACGTAGACAAGTTTCTAATTTCATGCATTTTGTAAACATCCAGTTATTTCAATAAAGTGCAATTGATAACGTCACATGTTAATGCAACTGTTTAAGTACTACACCAAATCGTAACTATACAGCTTCAGTAAATATAGAAATTATGATTGATAATGGAAAATATGATTATCCAAGTTGAAATTGATTAATTGAATGTTCAGTGTCATTTTTATGCCATCGACATCTAACATATGATCAGTGGTGCTTGAATCTCATAATCAAAGAGAGGTTAGTGCCTTATTTCACTAAGTTATGCTCGCGGTGCTTCAATTTCTCCTTTACCGCACGTCTATAATTTGTGTAGTTTACTGCATAAGCTTAAATGCAGAGAATCTCGGCGATCTCCAGTATAGTCGTAGTATATACACTGTAAATTGTGTATTGGCGCGTGTTGTCACATTGTTCAAAAGGTGTTATTGGACTCTGCGATGCTTAATTGCTTTGAATTACAGTCGTTTCGTAACCTGGTCGATTCGTACCCAATCCCTGACATATCAAACCTTAGCCCTGGTTGATTCGTACCCTAGCCTTAGTATATGTGTACCCAACCCTGATCAATTCATAGCCTTGATAATTTTCCATACTCATCTATTGATTTTTTTATTCTAGAACAGTAAATGTTGATCAATATAATGTATGTTACATATCCCTTGTAACTTAAAGTAGCGGTGCATTCATTCTTAAGTTTGAGCTGTTTCTTTATATATTCAGCTAAAATTATAACACAATACATAATTATATACATATGGTTCCTGGTGTTGAGTACATCTTTATAGTGTAATGTAGCACGCTTTTCTATATGAAAAAAGCTCCAGGTTCAAGTCCTGGTGAAGACCTCAACACTTTCAATCATTGTACAGCATAAACACTTTATTCTATCAGGCATAACTATTACATGAATGCTTATTCTGTATAATACACTCTTCACAGACATAAACTAGCCTAAAGTTTCTCATCAACTATCATGAAAACTCAAAATTGTTCTATTCTTCCTGAAATGTACATGCCCCAAATTACAGATCAAAACAATTTTACTACCTTCATTTCATTATTTCAAAACATATTTGCATTGCATAGTAAGAAGCCTCCAACAGATATCCTTAATTGGAATTGAACCAACATCTTCCATCTCAAAGACGGACGTACTTCATTGTACTATAAGGATGCATCTTGGAGCTACATTTAAGCACTGCACACTAATTATAAATATAATCCTGTTTCCAGTGGCTGCTAAAAAAACATAATTTGTTGAGAAAGAATAATTCTGAAAAAGTCATTTGAACTAAACACAACCCAAAAGTGATTGCAAAACTAGTACATAAAAAAGCCAGTTTCCACTCCAATTGATTTGGGTATAAAAAATGCAAATCCCATTTTATGAGTAATTGCAGCATGCACAATAGTCCTGTTACATTTGTATACATTAATTTATTTAAAATGAAACGCTTAACTACTATTTTAAGGTATTATGTATTATATCATGACATACCAGTTATATTACTGTGTAATTTAGTGTTGTTGTATGAAGCCATAATCTGAAAAAATAATCACAGTTTACCTAAATAATAAATAGGTGAAGACACACACAACAATCCGAATGAAACCCAAAAAAGTTCCTGTTGTGTTATTCGCTTAGGAAAACCTAATCACATTTCCAATTTGGTGGATCCTTGGACTACCTACGAGGTCTAATACCGAAGGATGATGGAATTGGTCGAGTATGTACGATTGCTTCTAGAGGTGACGTAGCGCGTGAAGAAATGTCCGAACATCAAAACCGGTGTCGGTGTACATGGTGCTGATTATTTGTTTTACCCGTGAAATTGATCCCGGACCAATTTTTTTAAAAATCATAGAAAATTTATGGAATAAAGAGCGGATTTCTCATACAAAAATGATGAGTTGGCATCTCTGGCTAAGCCACCACACTGCCTAATATATTACAGATGAGCCATCACACCACCAAATATATTACAGCTGAGCCACCACTTGGCCTGGTATTTACAGCTGAGCCACACCACCTGATATATTACATCTGAGCCATCACACCACCTGATATTTTACAGCTGAGCCTCTACACGGCCTGATATATTATGGCTGAGCCACACCACCTGATACATTACAGCTGAGCCACAAGGCCGGATATATAACAGCTGAGCCACAACACCACCTGATATATTACAGCTGAGCCACACCACCTGATATATTACAGCTGAGCAAATACATGGCCTGATATATTACAGCTGAGCAACATCGCCTGATAAATTTCAGCTGAACCACCACAACGCCTGATATATTAAACCTGAGCCATCACTCCACCTGATATATTACAGCTTAGCCACACCACCTGATATATTACAGCTGAGCAAATACATGGCCTGATATATTACAGCTGAGCAACATCGCCTGATAAATTACAGCTGAACCACCACAACGCCCGATATATTACAGCCAAGCCATCACTCCACCTGATATATTACTGCTTAGCCACACCACCTGATATATTACAGCTGAGCCACAACGCCTGATATATTACAGTTGAGCCACTACACGGCCTGATATATTACAGCTGAGCCACCACACGACCTGATATATTACATCTGAGCTACCACACGGCCTGATATATTACAGCTGTGCCACACTGCCTGATAAATTACAGCTGAGCCATCACACAGCCTGATAAATTACAGCTGAGCCATCACACAGCCTGATAAATTACAGCTGAGCCACCAAACCACCTGATATATTACAACTGAGCCACAATGCCTGATATATATCCTATAATATACACAACAATATACATGTACGTAATAATGCAATATCTATAACAGACTGATGTATTTACTAAATGCTGGTCTGGGGCCAACACGATGACTAAATTGGAATAGCACTCTAACATAATGCAGAACAGCCAAAGAAAATTAATTGTTCAATTAATTGTACAGGAATAAGTGAAAACACTTTCATTATAATTTTTTCAGATGATGAACACAGAGGTGAAACTAGCCATGGAAGCAATTTTAAACAGTGATTTGCCAGTAACCATAAACAAAATGGTTACTGATGGAGACAGCAACGAATCAAAGGAGCAAATGAAGCACAAATGGCCATGTGGGGGAAGCCGATGGAAAGAATGGCTGACGTTTACCTAAAAAAAAATGAGAAACAAGATAACTTGAATAGTATTTTCTCCCGAAATGTTTCCAGACCACATAAAATGAGATCACACTTACATACAAAGAAAGTTTTCCAAAGCCACCGAATTAAATGTGAATTCATAAAATTGGCAACAGAAATTTGACACCACTTAATTTGTCTTTGTTGTAGGAAAAGTGTGAGAAGAATGTAAAAACTACCACTTTGCTTATATAATACTTGTCTTAAGTAGCCATTCAAGGGAAGGAGCAAAAGTGACTTTTTTTGTTGCTTTATACAGATTAATTTGCTCTGAAAGCATAGACATGGGAAATAGCAAATATGGCTGTTTAAGAGTATTGGCTGCTTAATAGAGGTGACCGTTTACACAGGTTTGGCTGTATATATCAAAACTACTGCAAAAATGCCTTTGAAAGAAGTTATGCAAAATCATGCGACACAATTTATGTGCAGTGTCCTTGAGCAAAACATGCATATGTTTAGTACTGGTTCTACCCAGGAAGACTTTGAGTATGATTTGTCTAAGTTGTAAGAACTTGTTTCACAATTGATGTAAAATAAATAAGTTTAAAACAACTATCAGAATTATTTTGTCCAATTCAAACAAGGTTGAGCTCCAGTTAAGACACAAATATGCGATATGCAATTGATAGTCGCTTTGTTGTGTGGTTCTTCACGATGAACAGTTAACATTTCACACACACCATATGCTGTGTCTGAAAATATCATGTGACACAAAGAATAAAATTTTAAAATACACACTATTCATTACTTACTGGATGTGTGACATGTAACCGGTCACGTGTAGAAAATGTTATTTAAGACTATCTAATGACTTTGAGACTATCTAAAGAACAACACCAAAACACTTTAATAAATTAATATTATTGGCGGTTTAGTGCCTCGGAAGCAGGAGATCAAAGGTTAGAATCCCGGTGGAAGCACTTGCATCTTTTCTGATGCAGCTGGTTGCTCACCCAGCAGCTAGTTAAATTAAAGGGTATTGAATGTCTAACAGCCCGATGCCTGGCAACGATAGCTTTCAGGAAGTAACTGTGTGCAGCATAAAGGCATCTCATAAGCCCAGTGTGGCTGGCCCTTTCAATAGGGGTGACACTATCATAAACAAACACTTTACTTTATTGTAGATTTACGGTGTGAAAAACAAACAAAAGTTACTAGTATATGAAGTCAAACTCGCTCTTACCTTTAAACGAGACAATGGATAAAGATAAATAATAAACATTAACATAGTGAATATACTGTCCAAAAGAAAAAATGTTTATCATACCTGTTCTGGTCTCAACATAGAATCCAGCAACATCTCAGAGAAGAGGACCTCGAGTATCTCAGAGAAGAGGACTTCGAGGTTGTGTAAGAATTTCTCCTCACCCATTCTGGCAACACTTTTCACATAGAGAGTGCTTCCAATACTCACTCAGACCCGCGGTCTCTATCCCAAAATCATTGGCAGATGTTCTGTTATCAAAATACATGTTAACTTAAATATTCAATGTTTTATGTTCATTGTCTGAACATATTAGCCTTCGATGGCATAAAATAACACTAAATATTCAAACAAACAAATCAATTTATGTTCAAAGACTAACTGATAACAAGAACATCAATGTATTGCAATAAACTTTTAAGCTGTGTGTATCAGCTTTATGTATGCTGCATATGAGGGTCTTCCATGGCCGTTGTCTCATTGCCAACTTAAAATCATCGAACTTTCATTACTGGGGTCATAGGTTTGAGCCGAGCTCAATTCAAAAACTTTTTGTGAGAGAGTTTGCCAGTTACTTGCGGAAGATTCATTTTGAGGTTTTGCTCTGGGAAAGAATTAGCAGGGGGTCTGGTTAGGTCAGTTGGTAGCATATCTAACTATCAATCAAGGGGCTGTGTGTTTGAATCCCCGTCCGGCCAGCCTCCATGATGATTAAGACAACATTGTGTTTCATTGTCATTCATCTCCCACTGCTGATTCAGGTGGACAAGCAGGATAGCAGTGTAGTGGATAATGTTGCCTGCGCAAACCAGAGGTTGTGGGTTCCATCACCAGCTCGACCCGATGCCTCTCAAATAACAACACTCAGTACTTGTTTAAGATTCAAGAGCAAATCATATTTACTTTGAGCTTTCTTCACAATCAAACTAACGGTATAATACATACTAAGTGGAATGGTTTCAGCTACTTGCAGAGTTGAGTGTGCTCTAGTACAGGTTAACTTTCCAGGATTCCAGGAAAGAACGGTTTGATTTACTGATCGTCTGTTAGCCCTTGATGGCATGAAATGATGCTTATATTCAAAACAATTGTAGGGCATCATGTCCATGTTCATATCATTCTTTAATTCCAGAGAAAGCAGTGTCTAACACACTAGTTATAATTTTAATTACATATGCATTATTACATGTAACAATATAAACAGTATACATGTATCTTTCAAAAGTACCATAGACACAAAACTAATTTCATTTCAATACAAATACCTTATGAGAATTTTATATAACGACTAGTTTTTATCTAAATATAAAATAGTTAATTAATGTCTATGTGAATTTTGTTAGAGATATCCGGAAACTTTTGAACATTTATTTTGGGAATGCCAAATTAAGAAAACTATACTACATACAGCTTCTCATCTGTAAATTTCTCTTATTTTTGCTGCTTCTTTACTCTCTTTAACCCATTTCTATTCTTTTCTGTTTTATATTTACCCTTAAAATATTACTTGTAAGACATAGTATGCATGTTATGATATCTAAAGTTATTATGAAAAGTGTTAAGTTTCGACATTATATAACTTGTACTGATACATGAACAGTTTTTGTACAACTGTGGCCAACGGTGGTTATAACAAGAACCAAGATCAGTGAGGGGTTTATTTGTGTTTAATGCAGTTCTTATACGCTGTTTACGCTATAGACAAAAACCTGGAACGACACAGTACGATCCATAAATTACAAGACATGGAAACAACGATTACAACAAACTTCAAACAATTTCACTCGATACATAATTCACACATTTCACATAATACAAATACGGTTTTAAATGAGAATGAAAATACAAATAATTGCTTAACAGGCTGATTTAGTAAGTAACAAAACAAGACAATTTTTCTATATTAGAAAATCTGTAAAGTGAAGATTTTCTATACATCCTTATCGTTCAACTGTCAGAAGAAAAGTGCCTAGACGGTTAGTTCGGCGGGAATTGGAAATTGTTAATTTACCCATCATGCAATATTTACCCATCATGCAATAAAATCGCTCACTCATTCGGTCAATTACTTCATGCAAAACATACATGTATACAAACAGATACACTGACATCACAAACAATTGAAACGGACTATAGATCTATTTACACACACCAGAGTACTTGTGACCAGAGGATATTCCTTGACATGTTACGGTTTCTTATTTAATTATAAGCATCAAGTACTTAATCAGTGTTGTCTCCTTTAGACTGATTTTATTATATTCACATCAAATAAAATAATAAAGTAAAATAATGGGTTTAATTATGATTAAGTTTTCTTAATCAACTGATGGTAAGTTATAAGTTACTACCTCAATCAAATCTTAAACCTGACTGAAAATATATTAGTAAAAATAACTAAAATACTGTTATTACACATTAAAAATTGGGAAATTCTCTGCAGACAGACGTCAAACATAATAAATGGTCTAGGACATATTTGATGGTGAAGGATATGACCACTGTCCATATCTATCAGGAAGTTTCCTCTCTCTGCTGGATCTCCTTACTGCCGTGGAGTTATTTGTCAGATTTTGCAGTCTCTGCACTTCATCCAAAGGCAGATTTACAACTGGGGGTTCCTCCTGTACAATCCGGATTGCAGGGAAGGATTCCTTCTGTAAAGTTGAAACTTCGGGGGTTGAGATACTATCAGACCTGTGAGAAAGGATGCCTGAACGAAGGTAAGAGTCGTCAGTACTATTCTGGCGTGTTGAACTGTACCTGTTGCAATAATTTACATTATTGCTAGTTCAAACAGTACCATGAGTATCGACAGGGGGGAGGGGGGGAACTGTCAAGAATACACATGTCCAAATTTTCAATTGGTTTAGCTGCAAAACTTTAGGTTTGCGCCTGGCAGGAATAACCTACAAAGTACTGTCAGACTCAGTCTCAGACTCGGAACTACTGGATACTGATAATTCAGAGCCACTGTACTGGGGTGCTGCTTCAACAGCTGTTTTGGGTTTACAGGGTTTCTTGGACATTGGTTTAGTAAGAACAGGGGGGATAAAAGAGAAGGGGAGGAGCATATTTCTATGCAGGGTTCGAATCCCCTTTATTTCATCCTCTCTTTTTACTCTGCAAACTGGGACATGAGCCATAATATGGAGTCCGGGAATTTGTGTTACATCACAAACCCTTTGGTGTCCTCTATTTTAATATTTAATACTTGTTAAATTTTATGCTTTATTAGGTTACTACACTATTTAATGTTATTATATTGTTAAAAATATTAACAGTTTCTAGATTTATGTATAAAGGAATGTGATTTTTAAATTTCACTGTTAGTAACACTGGACACTATACTATAAACTGATTTATTTATGGTCAAATTAGTTTCTTACATCTTTTAAGTCTACTAAAATGAATTACCAGGTTTAGTTTGTTTAATTGTTTCAAATGTAAAACTGGTTATTTAGTTCAATATTTAGCAATTAGTGCCAAGTGGTAGTATGATGTAACGAGACACCAAGTATGATGTAACTGGATGCAAAATGTGTAACAGGACAACACAAAACTGCAGAAATTGTGTAACAGGACACCAATATAGACCCCAATAAAAGACACCAAGTTACACCATTGCAGAATCAATGCATCTATACAATTTGATTCAGGTGTTTCAACTACTGTCTTCATGCAAAAATAATCACAGGGCATTTCTGTCAACAATGTCTGACCAATCATAAACATTTAATTGAACTGGATTTTTGTATTCATGAATAAATCGGGCACAGGTGTTACACTGGACACGGTGAAAATTGTGTCCCGATTTCACTTGTTACACACAAACAATTTGAGAGTAAATAATACATCAAATATATATTTTAAAGTTCATATTGTTCCCTCGTACTTTCAGACATCTTAATTGTTCAAACCCATTTCATTTTCACGGGTACAGCATGTCAATCACTGTTAACCATGAGATTCCTGTTGTCGACGTAATACGATACACTACATCGGTCAGGCAGAACTGAACAAAACCTTGTTACATAGAATTAATTATTCATTATGGTACTTTCATACATCACATATCATTTTGGTAATGCTTAAAAGCATTTTAAATGCATTTAAGAGACCGGAGGATGAATCAAAACAATGTTGTCGTCGTAACTTTTTCCCGAAAACTGACCACGTGTACATTGTCGTCCGCCATATATCAAGTTGATTCCTCAACCTTCCTTCTCGCTGCCAGCCATAGAACTGACTGGTATTGATGTCGTAAACAGACTCAAGGTTAAAAGGTTACGCGGGCGAATTACTTGGTAATTTTCCATTATGTTCAGATACCGTGACGTAACAAAAGAGGACACGTTTCTCGTAACCAATATGTTGGCTGTATGCCATATTTAAGTGGTGGTTTCTAGAATGCCATGTTTACGTCATTTTCATAGTGCACTGTCAATCACGGTTACGCCACATTACAGAAAAATATTTAGTCAAATTCTCATATTTATGTTGCAAATAAAAAAACAGAAGTTAATCAATTCAAATAAGAGGAAACTGAATTTATTTCCAAAAAAAAAAAAAAGTTGTTTTGGTTTAGAAGATTAGAGTAATACGTGTTTAGTGCAAACACACATGCAAATGAGCACCACGAAACCAAGAAATTACACAATAAAATAATGATTTAAGAGAAGTTTCAAGTTGTTAAAAAAGTACCCTACGTGACAATTAAGAGAATTATTTGTTTTTAAAAGGTTCTGCAAATTACTTTAAATTATTATTATATACTTCTGCAGCTTATATTAATTTATGTAGAATTTGTGTGATGTAACGTAAATTCCCGGACTCCATATTACGGCTCACATCTAAGCTTGGAATAGAAACAACCGTGTAAGGGTTGTTATCCCATTTGGCCGCAAGTTTATTCACTCCCTTTAAACCAACGTTCCTCACAAGAACTCGATCACCTTTCAGTTTCAACTCTCTGACTGGCTTTATTTTTTAGCTGAACTCTTACGCGACTCCTTGACTGATTACCTTCTGGGGTTGTCCCAAGGTATGCATCAACGGAAAGTCTCGGATGCCATCCGAACATAAGATAGTGGGGTTAAAAACCTGTTGAATCGTTTTTAGTGGCGTTATATGCTTGGACAGTTGAAGCTATGAATGACTTCCAGTCAGACTTTTGTTGGCTATAGACAAAACATTGAAATTCTGCATAAATCTCTATAACTATTTCAAAGATTTCTTTTTTTTATTAAAATAAAATGTATATTTTATTATATATTTATTTGTTTTAATATCTTAAAACATACTGAAGGAAATAAGCTCATACTACAGAGATTTCTATATTTGTTTTTGAACAATACTGGTACATGTATATTGATTTACTGTTTTTATATGTACATGGAAATACACAACCCTTATATTATACCCTAATGATGATTTTTAATTTCGATATCAATTATAACAAAATTATACATTTTGTTTACACAAATATAAGGAAGTCACCCAGGAATAATATACCCAGTCCAGTATGTGACCTTGACCATAAAGGTTACTGCCCAGGTGATGCGCACAATATGTTGTCATATTATGCTGAACACTTGTATCAAGTTGTTTGAAAATCGGTTCATGCATTTGGAAGTTACAGACCGGACACGACCAATAATGCAGAATTTGGAAATATACAGCCTCAATATGTCAAAGTCCTGATTTTGACATTCACCTTTGAGGTAGCCATCCAGTAGATATCAAGATTCAGTGGTTACGTGTATGATGTTAACTTTATCATTATTTCCTCCTGTTTGCAGACTTGATTATTGTAAAGTTTAGCTATAATAGGAAATTTTCCATAGTAAATCTAAATTTGAAATTTACATTTGTTCCAGAGAACTGTTCTGTCGTTTGTTGATTCTTTAGAAAGAATACGATACTATCTAATTGAACACATGTTTAATAACTTATGTGATCAATCAAATACACTTACCTTAATATGTCCCTCTTTGTGTCCTCATGACTGTTGACTACATCTACTGCCCTCATGGTTGTTGGATCCTGTGGACAAGTGACAGGACAACTGCTGGCAGCCACGGCCTGTCTCTGTTGTCTATCATAGTCAACCAACTCCTTCCTGCATGCCAAAACTTTCTGTAGAACGACACAACATTTTGATGGTACAGGTACATGTTAGAATTAGAACAGTCAGTAAGTTTGCATCATACATTGTTAACTGTTGTCACATGTATGTATGTATAAATGATATCCAGAACTTCTACATCAATAATCTGAATTCATGCATTTTTTTTAAATAATACAATGTATTAAAACAATGAACAAATTATTTTTTAAATGGAGTGTAATGCCATATTTAACACGAAACAGGTTCAATAATATATGAACCACCGTCCTTCCAAGAGGACATGTAACTCACGTAAACAAATTAATCACTTATCAAAACTAACATAATTAACAAAACCATACAAAACATTTCACTGTTAGTGAAAATATCACCCATCATACAAAGTACATAGAACAAACTGTTCCCAGGGTATGAAATGGCTGCACATCACCAGCAGAGTTTTATCATGTTTTCACAAGAAATAACATAAAGGTAGATTAATGCAACAATATAGAGACAAACAAGCGGCCCAAGAGGGGCTCTACTGGCAACAAATGGACAGATGATCATTTCAGGGGAATTTTTTTGTAAGTTCCTCTAAAATTGTGGGGTTGCTACTGTGCCCACTCAAAGAAGTTTTATTTGTGTTTAACATATGTAAAACAGTGACCCATGTGATGACCTTTGACCTCTATCCTCTCGACTACTGCGCCTCTTTAATTTTAATTTGATTAATTATTAGTCTTAAGCAATATTTTCTCTCTTGTATAATATATAATCACTTAAATACATCAAAGTATTTATAATTTTGATACATTTTTAAAGAATAATATATAATAATTTATTGCAAGTGTCTAACAATAGTTTTTTAATCACGTTATATGGACCCCAATGAGAATAAGTCCTCAGATTTCACTGGGCTTTTCAAGCATTTCATGTCACTTTAAGATTCATTTTTATTTCATTTTTAGCTTATTTTTTCAACATGTATGCTGAATACTACTACAATTTCATATTTCAGAGAGAAATATTTTTTAAAGTTTCGTTTTAAATGTGCTTTGATAAACCCTGTGGCAGGGGTATTTGTGGTCGAATCGCGCTGGTTCAAGAACTTGTCCAAGATCTTGTGGTTATATAATTGCTGTGCAAATTTGGTTAAGATTTAATGAAAAATGGCGGTGCCTTGTGCCTACAATATTTTCCCTATATAAATCTATGTAAAACAGTAACTCCTGTGGCAGCTCCAAATATGAACCCAGGGACCTATGCTCTACTAAATTACATATTACTTCAAACTGGAATAGCAGTCGCAGAGGAAACTTAGATTTTTGGAAATAATTTAAGGTACTATCATCATATTAAACAGAAATTAGTGTTGTTTTACCTAATTTAGGCCAGCTTTAAAAAAATGTTGGCTGCTGTGACCTAGTTTTTTATGTGGGGTAGGTAGGTAGCTATTTTTTTCTCCAGATTTTGATTTTGCAATTTTGCAAAGTCATTTTAAACAAAATTTGATAAAAATCTTTGAAATCAATAAAAAAAGTTTGGAGAGGTGCAATTTTGAGAGGGTAGGAGCACGACAAACATTTTTTTTAAAAACGGCCCGAGAGAGAGGATTTCTCTTACCATGCAGTACCAAGGTTGATGATAAATTTGTCTGTCCGACCCTTAAGCGCCATGCACCTTGTAATATTTTGTATACCTCTGAGAAAAAGTAAATAGAAATCAACACACTAAGACAACTGTACACACAGTTGGAAGGGAAAAAGCAACAGACACAACAATAAACAAAATGTTTTATATGCCTCTGTCCCCTTTATCCACTATGTTTTTGATATTATCATAATGCTAATCCTAATATTACAAGACTTATACCTGTATGATTCTGCCGAGCTCATCAAATGATGATTTACTCTAGCTGCAGTATGTCAGTGCCAGATTCTGCAGATTTGTTGACAGCTCTGCCTGGAACACTGGACCACCCCCGGGGCCAACACTTTCTTCCAGTCTGTCCATACTGTATTCTGCCGCCTGAATCATAAAATTCTCCAATGCTGGCTGTATTGCTACGGTTGTTTAAGATATGGTCAGCTTTCTCCAACTGGCTGTTAATGGTGGATATTGCCTGAAATACACATGAAATATACATATACATGTATATTTTTAATTGGGTTTAAAACATTTTTCAATACATTACAAGTTATGCATCCCGGTGAAAGAAGACCTCAGAATAAATGAGTAAAATCACTAACTTTCCACTAGTAACTGGCAAACTTTCTCATATTTAATCTATCGGTGGACTGAACTGAGCTTGAACCCTAAACCACAACATTGAGGTAAATGATTTTGAGCCAGCAACTTAGACAACCAGATGACAGACAGATAATTCTACAATTCTTTATAACAATTTAGACCAAGACTTCTAAAGCAGTGTACCGACTTCTATATCTGTTGTTGGACCAACATAAGCTAGCTACCAGTATAATTTATTAGCTTTTGAAAACAATATAACATTTCCAACAATTTGATACATTTCCTCTATATTAACTACACAACCGTAACAGTGTTTTATTTTCCAAAAGAAATGACACAAACATGGGTAAAATTAATGTCACTTTCAAGGACTTTCACATGTTTAACAGATGCAACATTTCTTTGCACTTCTTATTATGCTACAGTGTATAAGGAACAGTTTGACCTGTGTCGTATGAAATAGAGATATTTGCAGACATGTATTTATAATTTGAGCAGCTTTGCAAATCCATACCAATATTTCTGCGTTAAAACATATTGTCTCCACAGATGCTGCAGGTTTCAGGGGGGTACAGATGTGCTGCATCTCAGACATTGTAATGTAGTGTCTCACTTGTAGACTGTAGGCTGACATAGAAGTGTGCATATTCTATCATAAGGTTACATGCTATAAATGGGATGGGGAAATCCACCTACAAAACAAAGATTGGAACATTATAATTATTTATGTAATCATTATATTTGAAATAATAATATTTCACAATTTGAAACAATAATTTGTGTATCTGTTAAAAGATTTTTTAGTTTGCATAGAGAAAGCTCAATGCTTATATGAGCCACTCTCTGGTGCGTTTCCTGGGTAGAACCAATATAAAGTGTTGTTTTTTGAGAGGCAACCTCTGGTGTGAGTGTCCAACACTTTAACCACTACACTACCGTCCTGTTTATATCATGAGTTGACCTTCATATTTTGAATGATGTTTTAATTTATTTCCAAGATGTCAGACTCATGAATACGAATCTGAGTAGAACTTCCACAACTTGCAACTTTTTATCAGAAGTTTTCAAACCAAGGTCGGTTGGCACCCACAGCCTCAGCAGTGAAATGTTTGTGATCATAAGATAGTGAGAACCTCATCTTATTCTGTTATCTGTGTTTCAAATCAATGAAGTACTTGTGATTACAAAATTTGTATAAGTGATCTTGGGATGACCACTCGGCGACAAAGGGCTCAATTGGTGTCATGAAAGCACTGTTCGATTATTTAGCATCATTTCATGCCATCGATGACCCACAGACAATCAGTTAACCAAGTTTTTCCTGGGAATCTGGAAAGATAACCAGTGCCCAAGTACATACATTTCCGCAAGTAACTGATAACTTTCCCACTTGAATCAGCAGTGAGAGACAAACGACGAGACGCAATGTTGTATATTTCAATCATCAAGGACACTGTGACTGGGCAGGAATTCAAACTCACCACCCCTAGATTGATAGTCAGATGTGCTACCAACTAAGCTTACCAGGACCGGTGTCATATTATATTTTCACCCGCATAAAAATTCACCCGTGGGTGAAAATATATAATTTTCACCCACGGGTGAAAATATTATAGAATTTTACTATAATATATTCACCCCCCCTATAATATTTTCACACCCCTAAACCCCCAAATATTATTTTTTCAAAGTTGATCACCACTACTTATTATGATAAAAAAGCATCAAACTTGAATGTTAAAATGCATTTTGAAGAAAAGAGAGGCGGGTGAAAATATTATAGAATTTTGCTATAATATTTTCACCCCACCTCCCCAGCCCCCTTTTAAAAATACTCTTTTATCCCAAGTTGATTATCTACACTATAATGACTATACTTGAACAAACAAAAGTAATCATATTGAGATAGAAACGAAAGGTATTTTGTAAGAAAAGAGGGGCGGGTGAAAATATTATAGCCATTATATTTTCACACCCACCACCCCGCCCCCAATTTTCACATTTTAAATATTATAATTTGATTCTCTTCACTTTAATGACAATCTATCCTCCAACAAGTACAAATTATCTACTTCAGATAGTCATCTAACATTTCTTTCAAGAAATAATGAGGCGGGTGAAAATATTATTGCCATTATACTTTCACCCTTCCCGGAAAACAAAAATCTTTTATCCAAAGTTTCATTATTTTACATGATAGTTTGATTATCTTCACTTTAATGACAAACTATACTGGAACAAACAAAAGCAATCTAATTGAGATAGTAATTAAACGTATTTTGTAAGAATAGAGGGGCGGGTGAAAATATTATAGCCATTATATTTTCACCCCCCCCCCACCCCCAACACAATTTTCACATTTTAAAAATTATAATTTGATTCTCTTCACTTTAATAACAATCTATCCTCCAACAAGCACAAATTATCTACTTCAGATAGTCATCTAATGTTTCTTTCAAGAAATAATGAGGCGGGTGAAAATATTATTGCCATTATACTTTCACCCTCCCCCCACAAAAAATCTTTTATCCACCCGCCCCTCTTTCCTCATCAGATAAATCATTTGAATAAAGCAAATATATTTTTTTGTCTGATAAAGCATATAAGTCATATTATTGAATGTTATCATTTAAAACTGAAGTTGGGGAAAAATGGGACGAGTGGGAGGGGGTGAAAATATAATGGCCATAATATTTTCACCCCCCTCTGTTATTTATTTTTTAAGTTTGCTTCATCATAAATGCAAGTTTTATGCTTTCTATATCATAATAAGTAGAATTGAAGGTGGGGGGGGGGGGGGGGGGGACAGTGCTACTCCTTACCCCTCTAAGGTTCACAAGTTTCTTTAAAGCTATAAAACATTGCAAACTGTTAAAATTAAAAGGCCATGGATGCAAGTTAAGTATACTAATACACAATAATGTTCAGAAGCATTCGACCTAGTAGGGAGCATTGGGTCATGACCCCTTACACTCCACCACAAGCATAACTATGCTGTCTTTGAGCACGACACTTTATCAGCATATGCTTAAGTTTAAACTTATTTATTTTACTTTGATTGTGAAACAAGTTCTTACAACTTAGGCAAATCACGCTCGAAGACTTACTGGTTAGAACCAGCACTAAGCATATGCAGAAAAATGTCTTGCTCAAGGACACTACACATAGCCATGGGGGAGGATCGACCCACGACCCTCCGATCATAAGTTTGGTGCTCTACCACTGGACCACCTGCTCCACTTAGTATTGGTTCTACCCAAGAAGGCACTGAGCGGGATTTAGTTAATACTATTTTTTTTTTTGATTGCAAAGTAAGTTAGAGCTTATCATATAAGTTCTCAAGTCCAATTCCTTGAGTAGAACCAATATCAAGTGTTGGTCTTCCGAGAAAAGTCACCATCAGGTCAAACCTGTGACCTCAGACATAAGTAGCAAACACTCTTATCCACTGCCTTCTCCACGTGACTTGCTATATGAAGGTTGTATTAAAGAACTTGTTTCACAATCTATGCATTTTTTGTAAAACAAGAGTTGTCAGAAGACAACAAAGCTCGCCCCTGGGTGTCTAAGTCCAAAAAGGGCCATAACTGTGCCAAAATGCAATCCAGAGTTATGGTTCTTGTCTGTGTGTGTTCCATTGATGATGGTGAACACACATGCGAAGTTTCATTCACATCCAATGAGTGGTTGCATAGATATCTTAAAATTAAACGCAAAATTTTAACTTGGGTGTCTACGGACTCCGCCGCCGCCGCCAACGTTGCCGGGGTCATGGCAATAGCTCTCCTTGGACTTCGTCCCGGCGAGCTAATAATTAAGATTAAAATATTATGTATAGTTTTGGCTAAATGACCCCTTAGATGAAAAGAGTTCTGCAGACAAGGTTTTATGACAGATGGACGGACAGAAGGAAAGCACAAAAACAATGTCTCCCAGAGAGGGGGAGACACGCTTTTATACCAATTTGTTTTACAGATAATGTCACTACCTCCGACTGATCTGTGTACCTAGACACCTCACTTACCAATTTTAGGGTGGTAAGAAGGCATGGACTATTTGTATAGGAAATATGCATTTAAAATGACTCTTTATTTCTCATTTCCTGAAAATAAATATTGATTTACTTCAAGTATATATATATTGAATAAATATATATTTCTAAATACTACATAGTTTGTGTTTGAATGCTGTTTCTGAGAAGAAGTACTTCAATGTGGTATTCATGATAATGTTACGGGGAAAAGTTTGATAAAAATAGTTCTAATGACAACAAATCCCATAATTTACGGTGCATGAGTATAATAAACCCACAACATATTTTTAAATTAACCTAGTGTAATATAACTTCCGATTCATCGCTGTGTGTTTTTCTCGGCTCTCATACATAAATTAAAGTACTTTCTGACTTGCTTGAATATATAAATGGCGTTGATTTGTCATGGTTAAATGACATTATTTTGAGACATTTCAGCATATTGATTTTTTCTTGAGGTGATATGTTAAATAAATGGTTAATGTAATTTTTTCCTAAGTTATGTGATAAAATGAATCTTATATTCATGCTCATTTGAATTTATCAAACTCGTTGGGAAATATGATATAATGCTCGACAGAGCCTTGTATTTATTTTACTTGAGTGCTTATTTATCACTGAATTTATTAATAATTTATTTAATAAATTCTATGGTAAATAAGCACTCAAGTAAGAACCTCTATGTCTTATATACATACCATATTGTTCTCTCAGTGAATATTATTCATCTCCAACCTCTGTTTAAAGTTGTCCTTTAATCTCTCCTTCTCACTCTGTTCCTGTCGAATCTTCATGTTCTTGTCATGCAACTGAAAATAAACATGTACAGTGTTTTGAATTTATTTATTTTACATCAATTGTAAAACTAGTTCCTGCAACTTAAGACGAATCACGCTCGAAGTCTTCCTGCATACAATGTCCCTTGTATGCTGCAGTGTGTATATATTTGGCAATAAAATATGTTTAAACTGAACTAACCAGTACAAAGCATAAGTGGATCAAGGGTCGTGCTCAAGGACACTACAACTAGCTGTAGCGAAGGATCAAACCCATGACCCCCGAGCATTGGTCCAATGATCTACCACTAGACTGCACAAATATATATAGATACCGTCAGCTCAAAAAATACTTCAAACTACTTATTTTTTACATGTTTTTTTAATGGGGTTTAACAACATTTTTAACTCGAACCTACGACCTTAGCGGTGAGAAGCAAGAGACAGTGCCTTAAACCAATTGGCAGCAGATGACCCGTTTACAATAACAAAGTGTAAATGAATGTTTTATTAAGGTAAATGAACCTTTTTATAGACATATTTATATTATTCATAAAATTTTATATAAAAATACGTAAATCAGTTTAATGATCATTAAAGTCGACTTGATGTTCATGTGGCAGTCTGAAATGATCCGATGTTTTCATCAACATACATGTAAACTCTTCCCCCATTGTGCGGGAGTTGTCCAGATTGAAAGCGAAAACTTGTTTGTCCAGTTAGTTACATGATCTATTGCAATCACAAATCTCTATGTATCCGTGCATTTCTTTTGCAATTTATAACAGATCTACTCTTCTTCTTTTGAAAAGTCAAACTCCCTCATTGCTTGGAGAAAAGGTTCACATACAGTTTTTGAAAAATAAATATAGTCCGAGAACCCAGTCTATGACATTTTAACCGAATTGCAAAAGTTTTCCAAAACATACAGTCCTGACTATTTCTATGACTTTATATAAATATGGAACAATCTGAGGAAGATATTGTGAGAAATTTATGTAGTTTCTTTGCTGAAACTGAAAAAAATAATAATTTATATAAATGATAAAAATATAGAAAATAAAATGTTAGGCCTTAAAAAAAATTGTTTGTTTCTGGTATCCTGACCGACCTTAAAAATATTGTGTACTGCGTGATAATATGAGGTTGAGCCAGTGTACAGGAAAATATGTTGGCTAACATTATCAAACGTTTAACCAAACTGAACGCAGCCCTGAGTTTTTCCTGCATCTGACGCACATTTTCAAGCGTGGACTCTTATTTTAAATTCCATTGCGTCAAGGACAAGTTTCCGCAAAAAAGCAATGTTGTTCATTCCTTTTACAATCCAAAGCAACAGAATTCCTAATTAGAAACCAAATAAAATATTTGGAGATATATACATTCACTTTTATTGCAACAATTCTATCAAAATCGAGATGTTTTTGTTATTTTCCACCAAACATTTCCCCTACTTAGGACCGCATGTAACAGATCATATGCACTACCATTTGTTTACTATTACACCGTTGTTGATCACGTGACAAGAGTTGAGAAAATCCGAAAGTCATTGAAATTTATGAAATAAAATGTGTTTTAATGCAATTATGCTAGTATTTTTCGTATTTTGTTGTCTATATCGTAAATTTTCTTACAATACCAATCGTTTGCATCATAAGCATCAGTGATTTGTATTGCAAATGAACAGTCTACTGTTGTACGTAATGTCATCAGTATTCGCGATTTAGAAGCCTTGTAAATAAGCCAGGGCCTAGATTTATCAACAATTTGAGTCTGAGAATTGGACTCCGGTTCAAATCTTACATTTTTGTAAAATGCTGTAAACATACAATTATAGATAAGAAATGTGATTATGTAACATTTTCTGTTAAATTATCGTTAAAACTGCTTGGTTTTGCAAATAAATATAGCAAATTGCTTCTTAAATAGATGTTATTTGAATCTGAAATTTTTGACAATTTGAGTCTGAGCTGAATCTCAAAACTCATTCCCGAAAGTGCAAGCAAGAGTCCTTCTGGGTTGTGCTTTTACAGCTCACAGCTGTCTTCATGAATAAAAGGTACAATAAAAAATATCCTTATCAACCACATCAGATCAGCATGATGCCTTATAGTTTGCGACCCTTAAAATAGTATTGTAGGGGTCCTTAACCCACAAATGAAAAATCCTAGGGAAAACCCTGGTCTGTCCCAGAACCTGATCCTGGTCTGTCCTAGAACCTAATCCTGGTCTGTCCCAGAACCTAATCCTGGTCTGTCCCAGAACCTGATCTTGGTCTGTCCCAGAACCTGATCCTGGTCTGTCCCAGAACCTGATCCTGGTCTGTCCCAGAACCTGATCCTGGTCTGTCCTAGAACCTAATCCTGGTCTGTCCAAGAACCTGATCCTGGTCTGTCCTAGAACCTGATATCTTCAGAATCAGGTCAATCAGCCTCAATTAAACACAAAGTCAGTAAGGTGGCTGGATGGTTGTCTATTATTAAGTGCAGAAATGTGTTTTTTTTACAATTTTGTTTGGTTGTTTTTATCTAAATTTACATTCATAAACATTAAAAGCACATAGACAACATACAAAACATGTTAAAAATACAAAGCATCAAGTTTAAAAAAAAAAAAATCCCTACCTACCTACCTACCTACCCTATATTTTTTGGCCATCAAATCTGAAACAAACAATTTTTTTCAGACCTAATGTAAATTTTAGGTCTTCTGTTCTTCACGGAATAAAGGAAGAAATTTGGATTGTGAAATTTTGGAATGTCTAGAGTCCTAAAAGGGTTTTTGGCACAGACTGCATGTATGCGTTAATATTTTGCTTTCCTTTTTGTATACAGTCTAACCTGTCCTTGCGGCCACCTCTTATAAGCAGTCACCTGTGTTAAGCGGCCACTTCAAAATCCCCCGTGTAAATTGCCTATATAAAGTACATGTATTAAACGGTCACCACTTTAACGTGACCAGCGGCCAAACCATTTATCCCAAACAATGCCCATAAGCGGTCAGCGGCCAGGTGTAGCAGTCAGATGTAGCGCCCGACTCTTAGCACCTTAGCGGTCACACCTTTTGGCTGGCTGCTATTCCGATCATATTGTATAATCCCGCAATCAATTAACGCTTCTACTTCTACACATCACTTTACCCATAGTGAGAATAAGTATATACGGTCTAATAAGCAAATAAAATAGCAAGATTAATTATGTTACCTAGACTGGGTACATGATTGTTTAAGCGCGTGTATTTACAACAGTTTTATTTAGATTTATGTCGCGTGTAAACACATTGGAAGCAAATTTCACTGTGGTGTTTATGCACAATTATCGAACTGGGTAAGATCAAAAAGATAATTACAATTGGTCTTGTTAAAATTTTAATTGAATTAAATTTCATCAGCTATGAAAGCGGGTGCGAATGCAATGGAAAAACGTTTTCATATCATAATACAATTGACTCGATGCATATCGTACACAATATCTGCTGCGAAAAGAAAGTGTTGACTTTGGATGAATTAAACGTCTGAATTTTCGAAAAAAAGGTGTCGATAATACACAGAATCAGAATGTGTCCTAACGTAACAACGAGATAATGGAAGAATACGAGCTGCACTGCGAAATGAAAAATTCATACGGAAATTGAAACATAATGATTTTTAATTTTATAACATAAATTATTTATTCATTTAAATGAACTTCTATATATAATATAGTGTCAGTTCAAATATTTTCTTCCTGCGGAATTTTTCTCATTTACCCCCAGTACAACTTACAGGCATGGTACATGTACCATCATGTGATCACTTTTTATCTGTCTCAATAAACATCATGACTTCAGCTTTCTATGTAAAAATATGGACCCTCTATTAAACAGCCACCTGTGTTAAGCAGCCAGTTTGGCCATTTCCCTTGGGTGGCTGCTTAATACAGGTTAGACTGTACATGTACAAAGTAAAAAGTACCAGTCAGCTTCGAGGTAACAGAATTTCAGTACCTGTTTAAAAAGATGCCTTGCTAACATTTGTTCCTTAGGCTATTATAAATTAATTACTAGATTATCATCCAAATTTTTCTTAAAAGTGGGTAAAGGGGAGGATTTTCTTTTCCTTTTTATTTTTTTGTTGTTTCAATGAAAATAAAAAGGGTCGGAGAGGCATGAAAATTAGGGGGCGGGCGGGGATGATAATCTAGCAATTAATTTATTATGGCCTAAAGGAATTTCAGCACTTGTTTTAAAGATCCCATGCTAACTTTTGTTCCTTACCTTAGCTTCAAACTCTCTTCTCATCTTCTCCGTCTCGTTCAACTGCTGCCGTAATGCGTTTGTCTTTTGTTCCAGCGATCTACACTTGGACTCCATCTCCAATTGGAATAGGCGCTGTCTGTTCTGTTGCTAAGGCTCTCTAGTTCGTCATTCCGTTTTGCAAGACGCTGGTACTCTTGCTCAAAATCTGGGAGTCGACTGCGAAACTGGTTTTCTGAACAATAGTCACAAAGTACTTTTATAAGACATGCTTTTTTTGGTTATACCCTTTTATGTGATTATAACACTTAACAAAAACATTTTTTTATATAAATTATGCTTTTTTATTTACATTGTTTTTGTCTTAAAGTACATTTGTCGATGGATGACTTTAGTTAATAATTAGAAAAAGCAATATTGGCCAAAACAGATCATAGAAAACTTACGTTGCGCTTCGAATCAATGAAGAGTGACCGTCTCCGTGCATCGCGATCACACAGGAACATGCTGAGGCGCATCAACGTTTCCTGATCATTGCAGTCAATCATCTGTAACAAACAACACATGGTTCATACAGACCTTAGTGAAAATAAATCAAGGACTTTTCCAGGACTCTTACTCAATTTTCATGGACTCACTTGCTGGACATCTTCATATATATTACCAGGGGCCGTATCCGTAAAGCATCTTAGGAAAAAAACAAACTTATATTTTAAGATTTTCCTTAGTTTTTCTTCTTTTTCTAAGTTTTTTTCTTAAATTTTGAAGTAATTCTTAAGTACTATCCATAAAACTTCTTACTTAAAAATTTCCTTAAAGTAGTCTATTTTTTACTTAAATATTGAGGAATCATGGGCGCTTTCTTAACTTTTAAGAAATTTCTTAAATATGGCGTCTAATACATAAACATCGATGACCCACAAAAAAAACTGGTAATAAATCAATGCATTTCGGTTTATTTTAGCATATCCAGTATGTTTACGGACATATTCGTAGGTCGGTGACATGTCGCATTTAGCTTCTTTATTCAGTAATGTTATAACTGTGCCGGTTTTTAGTAAACAAGCCAGCGTTTGATAACCCGGAAAAACAACAACAACAACGCTGGATATTTCCATATGTTTTCACAGGAGCTTGGGGAGTGAATAATAACGTTTAATGGGGGTGGGCAAGTCCCCTAGCATATATATAGTCTCTATATATACGCTAGGGGACCTGCCCACCCCCATTAAACGTCTCTATATATACGCAAGGGACTTGCCCAACCCCCCATTAAACGTTATTATCCACTCCCCAAGCTCCTGTGGATGTTTTTGACTGCTTTTTGCAAAATTTGGATCCATACACGACTGTGTAATAAACCCATGACATATTTTTTTGTATATCGCTTCCAATTCATTGCTCTGTGTTTTCCATATAACTTGGCTCTCGTACAATTATTGCAGATGTACTTCCCAAATTGCTCGAATATATAAATGACATCAATTTTTCATGGTTAAATGAAGTTATTTTGAGACGTTACATGATATGATGACTCCCGGAAACAAATATGCCTGTTTTTTTCTTGTTCCTTATAGAGGTGATCTGTTAGATAAATGGAAAAGGTATTTTTTTCCTGAGTAATGTTATAAAATGAATCTTACATTTGTGCTCATTTATTATTGAATTTATTAAACTTGTTAGAAAAATGACATAATGCAGAGACTCGCATATTATTTTTTTCCAACTCGTTTAATAAATTCAATGATGAATAAGCACTTATGTAAGATTCTCTATTTAATCCATTGTTTATCAAAATTTTGATTTAAATTTGATGGAGTGTGAATGTTTGTATACAATGGAATGGCAAAATCAAGATACTGTTGAATCTTAGAAAATAAACTTTAAGTATTGCCCTATCGGTCTTTGTTCAATTTCCAGGCCAAATGTTTATCTGAAGGTGAGCAAGCGCCCACAATCAACAGGAGGTGATCATAGTGCAGAGACTGCATACCATGCAGTACTTGATCCCATTCTTCAGAAACTAAAAAATGAAGGACAGAGCTTTGAAAAAACATTGTGTATGTGCCTTTGAAGTGGTGTAGTTTATTACACCATCACGCAGTTACTGAGTTCCTGCATGATCATCCAGATCACAAGAGTCAATGTGACTCTACTACAGACTGTGGGAAACTATCTACACTGGTATCACAGTACCATCACGCAGTTACTGAGTTCCTGCATGATCACCCAGATCACAAGAGTCAATGCGACGCTACTACAGACTGTGGGAAACTATCTACACTGGTATCACAGTACCATCACACAGTTACTGAGTTCCTGATCATCCAGATCACAAGAGTCAATGTGACGCTACTACAGACTGTGGGAAACTATCTACACTGGTATCACAGTACCATCACACAGTTACTGAGTTCCTGTATGATCATCCAGATCACAAGAGTCAATGTGATGCTACTACAGATGAACGCTTCATGAGAACTGAAACCTTTCGCATACCGGGCCCTAGATGCGAAGGCAACGCCGAGAGTATTTTGGGTCCAAGAACCAAGCTACGGCCGGTGTAGCGTAGTCTGTAGAACGAACCCAGCTCTATCAATTGTAACGAGCACACTGATTGGTCAGCTCAGCTGCTTCAGGGAAAGTTTGAACGACGTCAGTTTAGTTAACGTTCAATTGCTATGAACTGCGGGACAGTCATATAATTCCCTGCTTTATTCATTGGTGGTTAATAGACGTAATTCGGGAGATATCAGGTTCTTAGACTAAGAACGAACCCAGCTCTCCCAATTGGGTGGGTCCGTTAACTAGTAACTGTTACGAACCAATCAGCGTGCTCCTAATATATTGCTAGGTGATAGCTAATCAGCACGCTGATAGTCAGTAAATCTGACGCTGGGAAAGCCCTCTCATGTAAACAATATGGCGTCTTTAATATTGGCTGCTAATTATTTGAAGAGAGCACACCAAATTGTAAATTCATCAAGATCTTGTCCTGTTTTGTCATTAAAACATAAGGAAATAGAATGTGTGAAGATAAGTTTCTGTGGTGGTAGTTCTAAAGATGTTCTGGCCGTTCTGCCTACAGGCAATGGGAAATCTCTTTTGTTTGAATTGGTACCAACATAATTATATAGATTTGCCAACACACACGGACAGCACATCACATCAAATAATATCCAAATAATGAAAAAGCTGTCCATCAATGCCATATTTTATTGGGCAACATCACCTTTACACACACAAAACAATGAAATCCTGAACCTGTCACTGACACATTAAAACAAAAAGAACATTACACAATACTTCACAATACAAATTGCAGTGTTTCACTATTAACGCGGCTTTTTTAAATAAATAAAAAACAATATCACAGATCTTACTTGGACATTCCGATCAATAAATACAAAACTTGCAGTTTTATAATGATTGCCTGGAGTATATATAAATATACATGTACTATTTGGATGGATTCAAGTGTCTTTGTCGATGTCTAGAGAAGGAATGCTGTAGATTGTTAGTTTGGGTATAAGGGTATGTATGCAGTGCTGGGTGTGGCCTAACTTGCATCACTCACTTGTCAATCAATGTCACTCCTAAACTAATTACTAATTCACATCGCTCACTTGCCAATCTGTCATTCCCAAGCTAACTCAGTTCACATATATACAAAACAAAACAACATGTACAATAAACCAGTTTGGATTTACTATTCTGTACTATACAAGTAATTAATTGATTTGCAATACAGTACAGTAAGGATGTACCTGTATGACTTTCATGTATAAATTTGATATAATTATAGGTTAAGACAGTGTTGTCTCCCTTGAACCATAAAATGCTTGAACTATAAAAAATGAATAAGTAACACTGAGTGACATGTTTAAATCATGTATTTTGACATTCAAGGTAACAATTTACTGCCGATAATAAGAAAATAGAAATTCTACTTCTATAACCCATGTGGAATGTTTTAATTTTAAACATACTGTACATACAATAGTTCATTTAACGGAGCGTTAAGCTAACAGAGCTTTAAACAACTCAGCTCAGGTTATGTTAGTATTGTCAGAAGGTTAACCCTGAATACAATTATGTCCAGCGTTGCAAATGCCCGTGGGTGCTGTGAAATCTTCATTAATGAAGCAATATGTCAGATTGTATTTCGAAGAAGAAATAGACCACTGCAATATTTACATAACATTTACTCATTATAAAGATCTACCAATCGTCACTATATGTTATTTTGGACTCACGATAACGGGCTTCGCTGTTTTTGTTAGTAATATAAGAGGGAAAAACAACACTCCCGGCCATCTTGAATACGAATATTTTGTTTAGATAATGACGTGGGTGTTTAAAAAAAGATTTTATTAACCAATGGAGAGCCAATGGAGAGCGGGTGGAACGCGCTTAAGGGCGGGGTTAAAATATGAAATTGTTATATGTTAAGGGTGGGGAATATGAGATTTAACAATATATAAAGCATTTGACAAGACACTACATAATGTTAGACATATATAATAATAGCATTAAACCTAACATTCAGTTAAGTTAAAGCATACAAATAGTTAAGCATGGCACACAAAGAGCATAAAAACATACACATTAAATATTATCACAGACCTGCGGCAAACCTTAGTATACTAAGGATTGAAATCGCAATCTGTAGTGTAACAAAATCAATTTTTATTACACTAGGTGTCATAACAAAAACCATTAGTATAACAAACAGGGTATACAAGGGTTAAACAGTGAACAAAATTAATCAACATTAAAAGAAAATGAATATAATACAACATTTCAATATACACTATTTTTCTGTGCGTCAGTAATCGAGTTACTTTATAAATACATCAATACGCAAATAATACGCATCTTATCATCATTATCACATAAATATTTTATGCTTTATTTATCGGTAACTCAGGTTATAACAGTGTATTGCTTCTTTTTGATTGACACTCATCTGTATGTCCGTTTTATCATAGTTTACATATCAAATAAATTTATTGGCGCACACATACCTCGCTTAATAATTCAAATCAACAATACGTGTATTCTATGAGGCGTATAACTTGTTTATATATAATCCATATTACGTCCCTGTTTGTTGTTTCGTTTAGTTTAAACAAATGTTATTGCTTTTTAACACACACACACACACACACACACACACAGGAAATAAAGTTGATAATGATAATAACACCAACAATTGTTACACTAAAGACTGAAACCGCAATCCCTAGTGAAAAAAAAACAACAAAAAAACATTACTGGAACAAAAAGGAGCGTAGCTTGGCTAAAAACAATGTGTAGGCATATTTGTAGTGGGGTGGGGGTTGGGGTCCGTGGTAATTGTTTTTAACTAAACTGTCGTAGGTGCGTTTTATCGTATATTTCTCAGATAAAAACCCTGTAGGCACCTGCCTATAGTCTCTATAGGAAGCTACGCCCCCTGGCAGTTGGGGATACGGACGAATACTGCTGACGACTGACGTATATCATTGTGTATGTGTATGTAACTCCATTTTCAACACATTATAGGTCATACATCCATATGGCAAGTAAAGATTTATTGGTGAAAGAAAACCTCAGAATGAATCTAAGAGAATCATAACCCTTCTGCAAATAACTGGCAAACGTTCTTAAATAAGACTCGAACCCATGACTTCAGCAATGAGAGGTAATTGGTCAGCACACGAAAGCGCCTTAGACTTATCGGCGACGGATGACACAAACTGTTAGACAACTTGAAACTGAAGTTTGGTATTATATTCTAAAAGCTAAACATAATATGTTTACTGCAATATGTTCGTATTGAAACCGTTAGGAAATACATGTTTTATTTATTATAACAATCTATATAGTGATTTATTTAAACTCCAGATATGTATTTCAAAATTATAATAAATTCATAGCAGTGATGATTATTCGTTGAGGATGTAATTTAATGTTGTCGTTTTTGCATGTCTACGTCATTTACTAAGAAAATCTAAGTCATTGAAAAGTCACGAGGATATGTTTTTTAAATGAAGTTAGATTGTGTATTTTTTCAAAGCCCAAAAGAGGTCCTAATCAGGTGCATGTTATTGGGCGAGAGCCGCTTCTCTTCCCTGAGCAAATGCCGTCTAGAAGGCGGTCAACGGACGTCGGGAACATGTGCCCCCATACAAAGTTGCATAAACAAGGCTCGAACTCGCGACATTTGGGTTGACAGTTCAAAGCGTTAGCACTACGCTATCGAAACAGACAGTAGTACAACACACTTTATATGGATATATAGTTTATTTTATAGTTTATGTAATAGATAAAAATTGCTATCATACAACAAATACCACTAATACGGAAGATTCCATCTAAAAATAGAATGACGTATTTTCAAAATAGCTGATTCGGTTTATAAGAACAATAATAATAAAATAATAATAATAAAAATAATAAAAATAATAATAATAATAATAATATTTATTATTATTATTATTATTATTATTATTATTAAAGATTACAGTACTAAAAATAATAATAATAATAATCATAATAATAAATAAATAATAATAATCACGAAAATAATAATGATAATAATAATATTAATATTAATGATTACAATAAAAATTATCAGAATAAGTACAAAGACTATCATAACAAAAACACTAAAAATAATAATAATATTAATGATTACAATTATAATAATAATATTAATAATAATAATATTAATAATAATGATGATGATAAGAATAACATTAATATTATTGATTACAATAATAATAAAAAAAATAATATTAATAGCATTAATAGCAATTATAACAATCTATATAGTGATTTATTTAAACTCCAGATATGTATTTCAAAATTATAATAAATTCATAGCAGTGATGATTATTCGTTGAGGATGTAATTTAATGTTGTCGTTTTTGCATGTCTACGTCATTTACTAAGAAAATCTAAGTCATTGAAAAGTCACGAGGATATGTTTTTTAAATGAAGTTAGATTGTGTATTTTTTCAAAGCCCAAAAGAGGTCCTAATCAGGTGCATGTTATTGGGCGAGAGCCGCTTCTCTTCCCTGAGCAAATGCCGTCTAGAAGGCGGTCAACGGACGTCGGGAACATGTGCCCCCATACAAAGTTGCATGTTTTTGGCTATTTAGACCGAGTCAGGCGAAAACACGGCTTCTCTTGCCGCCGCCGCAAATGCCGCCCGTTGGCAAATACTTGGGTTTCAATGGACACCTCAGGTATCTTCTACACCCCCTGGCCTGCCCAGGGACACCAAGTTTTTGAGTCTGGCTCGTCTAGAAGGCGGTCAACGGGTGTCGGGAACATGTCAACGTACACAAAGTTGCATGTTTTTGGCTATTTCGACCAAACCAGGCGAAAACACGGCTTCACTTGCCGCCGCCGCAAATGGCGGCCCTTGGCAAATACTTGGGTTTCAATGGACACCTCAGGTATCTTCTACACCCCCTGGCCTGCCCAGGGACACCAAGTTTTTTTTGAGTCTGGCTCGTCTAGAAGGCGGTCAACGGAGGTCGGGAACATGTGCAATGTTTTATTCATATGTACACGTACATATTGCGTCAGCTGTAATCGACATGCACTTCTTAAACACTGGATACATTATCAATGGAGAAGACGTTGCTACCAACACTTGCAAAATTAAAAAAACAAACTGAAACAGTACACTGGGATACTTTTATGGAAAAAAAATTGAAAAAAAAAATGACCATAAACAAGGCTCGAACTCGCGACATTTGGGTTGACAGTTCAAAGCGTTAGCACTACGCTATCGAAACAGACAGTAGTACAACACACTTTATATGGATATATAGTTTATTTTATAGTTTATGTAATAGATAAAAATTGCTATCATACAACAAATACCACTAATACGGAAGATTCCATCTAAAAATAGAATGACGTATTTTCAAAATAGCTGATTCGGTTTATAAGAACAATAATAATAAAATAATAATAATAAAAATAATAAAAATAATAATAATAATAATAATATTTATTATTATTATTATTATTATTATTATTATTAAAGATTACAGTACTAAAAATAATAATAATAATAATCATAATAATAAATAAATAATAATAATCACGAAAATAATAATGATAATAATAATATTAATATTAATGATTACAATAAAAATTATCAGAATAAGTACAAAGACTATCATAACAAAAACACTAAAAATAATAATAATATTAATGATTACAATTATAATAATAATATTAATAATAATAATATTAATAATAATGATGATGATAAGAATAACATTAATATTATTGATTACAATAATAATAAAAAAAATAATATTAATAGCATTAATAGCAATTATAACAATCTATATAGTGATTTATTTAAACTCCAGATATGTATTTCAAAATTATAATAAATTCATAGCAGTGATGATTATTCGTTGAGGATGTAATTTAATGTTGTCGTTTTTGCATGTCTACGTCATTTACTAAGAAAATCTAAGTCATTGAAAAGTCACGAGGATATGTTTTTTAAATGAAGTTAGATTGTGTATTTTTTCAAAGCCCAAAAGAGGTCCTAATCAGGTGCATGTTATTGGGCGAGAGCCGCTTCTCTTCCCTGAGCAAATGCCGTCTAGAAGGCGGTCAACGGACGTCGGGAACATGTGCCCCCATACAAAGTTGCATGTTTTTGGCTATTTAGACCGAGTCAGGCGAAAACACGGCTTCTCTTGCCGCCGCCGCAAATGCCGCCCGTTGGCAAATACTTGGGTTTCAATGGACACCTCAGGTATCTTCTACACCCCCTGGCCTGCCCAGGGACACCAAGTTTTTGAGTCTGGCTCGTCTAGAAGGCGGTCAACGGGTGTCGGGAACATGTCAACGTACACAAAGTTGCATGTTTTTGGCTATTTCGACCAAACCAGGCGAAAACACGGCTTCACTTGCCGCCGCCGCAAATGGCGGCCCTTGGCAAATACTTGGGTTTCAATGGACACCTCAGGTATCTTCTACACCCCCTGGCCTGCCCAGGGACACCAAGTTTTTTTTGAGTCTGGCTCGTCTAGAAGGCGGTCAACGGAGGTCGGGAACATGTGCAATGTTTTATTCATATGTACACGTACATATTGCGTCAGCTGTAATCGACATGCACTTCTTAAACACTGGATACATTATCAATGGAGAAGACGTTGCTACCAACACTTGCAAAATTAAAAAAACAAACTGAAACAGTACACTGGGATACTTTTATGGAAAAAAAATTGAAAAAAAAAATGACCATAAACAAGGCTCGAACTCGCGACATTTGGGTTGACAGTTCAAAGCGTTAGCACTACGCTATCGAAACAGACAGTAGTACAACACACTTTATATGGATATATAGTTTATTTTATAGTTTATGTAATAGATAAAAATTGCTATCATACAACAAATACCACTAATACGGAAGATTCCATCTAAAAATAGAATGACGTATTTTCAAAATAGCTGATTCGGTTTATAAGAACAATAATAATAATAATAATAATAATAATAATAATAAAAATAATAATAATAATAATAATATTATTATTATTATTATTATTATTATTATTATTAAAGATTACAGTACTAAAAATAATAATAATAATAATCATAATAATAAATAAATAATAATAATCACGAAAATAATAATGATAATAATAATATTAATATTAATGATTACAATAATAATAATCAGAATAAGTACAAAGACTATCATAACAAAAACACTAAAAATAATAATAATATTAATGATTACAATTATAATAATAATATTAATAATAATAATATTAATAATAATGATGATGATAAGAATAACATTAATATTATTGATTACAATAATAATAGAAAAAATAATATTAATAGCAATAATAGCAATTATAACAATCTATATAGTGATTTATTTAAACTCCAGATATGTATTTCAAAATTATAATAAATTCATAGCAGTGATGATTATTCGTTGAGGATGTAATTTAATGTTGTCGTTTTTGCATGTCTACGTCATTTACTAAGAAAATCTAAGTCATTGAAAAGTCACGAGGATATGTTTTTTAAATGAAGTTAGATTGTGTATTTTTTCAAAGCCCAAAAGAGGTCCTAATCAGGTGCATGTTATTGGGCGAGAGCCGCTTCTCTTCCCTGAGCAAATGCCGTCTAGAAGGCGGTCAACGGACGTCGGGAACATGTGCCCCCATACAAAGTTGCATGTTTTTGGCTATTTAGACCGAGTCAGGCGAAAACACGGCTTCTCTTGCCGCCGCCGCAAATGCCGCCCGTTGGCAAATACTTGGGTTTCAATGGACACCTCAGGTATCTTCTACACCCCCTGGCCTGCCCAGGGACACCAAGTTTTTGAGTCTGGCTCGTCTAGAAGGCGGTCAACGGGTGTCGGGAACATGTCAACGTACACAAAGTTGCATGTTTTTGGCTATTTCGACCAAACCAGGCGAAAACACGGCTTCACTTGCCGCCGCCGCAAATGACGGCCCTTGGCAAATACTTGGGTTTCAATGGACACCTCAGGTATCCTTCTACACCCCCTGGCCTGCCCAGGGACACCAAGTTTTTTGAAGTCTGGCTCGTCTAGAAGGCGGTCAACGGAGGTCGGGAACATGTGCAATGTTTTATTCATATGTACACGTACATGTTGCGTCAGCTGTAATCGACATGCACTTCTTAAACACTGGATACATTATCAATGGAGAAGACGTTGCTACCAACACTTGCAAAATTAAAAAAACAAACTGAAACAGTACACTGGGATACTTTTATGGAAAAAAAATGGAAAAAAAAAATGACCATAAACAAGGCTCGAACTCGCGACATTTGGGTTGACAGTTCAAAGCGTTAGCACTACGCTATCGACACAGACAGTAGTACAACACACTTTATATTGATATATAGTTTATTTTATAGTTTATGTAATAGATAAAAATTGCTATCATACAACAAATACCACTAATACTGAAGATTCCATCTAAAAATAGAATGACGTATTTTCAAAATAGCTGATTCGGTTTATAAGAACAATAATAATAATACTAATAATAATACTAATAATAAAATAATAATAATAAAATAATAAAATCATAAAAAAATAATATATTATTATTATTATTATTAAAGATTACAGTTACTTAAAATAATAATATTAATAATCATAATAATAAATAAATAATAATAATCACGAAAATAATAATGATAATAATAATATTAATATTAATGATTACAATAATAATAATCAGAATAAGTTCAAAGACTATCATAACAAAAGCACTAAAAATAATAATAATATTAATGATTACAATTATAATAATAATATTAATAATAATAATAATAATAATACTAATGATGTTGATAAGAATAACATTTATATTATTGATTACAATAATAAAAAAAATAATAATATTAATAGCAATAATAGCAATTATAACAATCTATATAGTGATTTATTTAAACTCCAGATATGTATTTCAAAATTATAATAAATTCATAGCAGTGATGATTATTCGTTGAGGATGTAATTTAATGTTGTCGTTTTTGCATGTCTACGTCATTTACTAAGAAAATCTAAGTCATTGAAAAGTCACGAGGATATGTTTTTTAAATGAAGTTAGATTGTGTATTTTTTCAAAGCCCAAAAGAGGTCCTAATCAGGTGCATGTTATTGGGCGAGAGCCGCTTCTCTTCCCTGAGCAAATGCCGTCTAGAAGGCGGTCAACGGACGTCGGGAACATGTGCCCCCATACAAAGTTGCATGTTTTTGGCTATTTAGACCGAGTCAGGCGAAAACACGGCTTCTCTTGCCGCCGCCGCAAATGCCGCCCGTTGGCAAATACTTGGGTTTCAATGGACACCTCAGGTATCTTCTACACCCCCTGGCCTGCCCAGGGACACCAAGTTTTTGAGTCTGGCTCGTCTAGAAGGCGGTCAACGGGTGTCGGGAACATGTCAACGTACACAAAGTTGCATGTTTTTGGCTATTTCGACCAAACCAGGCGAAAACACGGCTTCACTTGCCGCCGCCGCAAATGACGGCCCTTGGCAAATACTTGGGTTTCAATGGACACCTCAGGTATCCTCTACACCCCCTGGCCTGCCCAGGGACACCAAGTTTTTGAATCTGGCTCGTCTAGAAGGCGGTCAACGGAGGTCGGGAACATGTGCAATGTTTTATTCATATGTACACGTACATGTTGCGTCAGCTGTAATCGACATGCACTTCTTAAACACTGGATACATTATCAATGGAGAAGACGTTGCTACCAACACTTGCAAAATTAAAAAAACAAACTGAAACAGTACACTGGGATACTTTTATGGAAAAAAAATGGAAAAAAAAAATGACCATAAACAAGGCTCGAACTCGCGACATTTGGGTTGACAGTTCAAAGCGTTAGCACTACGCTATCGACACAGACAGTAGTACAACACACTTTATATTGATATATAGTTTATTTTATAGTTTATGTAATAGATAAAAATTGCTATCATACAACAAATACCACTAATACTGAAGATTCCATCTAAAAATAGAATGACGTATTTTCAAAATAGCTGATTCGGTTTATAAGAACAATAATAATAATACTAATAATAATACTAATAATAAAATAATAATAATAAAATAATAAAAATCATAAAAAAATAATAATATTATTATTATTATTAAAGATTACAGTTACTTAAAATAATAATATTAATAATCATAATAATAAATAAATAATAATAATCACGAAAATAATAATGATAATAATAATATTAATATTAATGATTACAATAATAATAATCAGAATAAGTTCAAAGACTATCATAACAAAAGCACTAAAAATAATAATAATATTAATGATTACAATTATAATAATAATATTAATAATAATAATAATAATAATACTAATGATGTTGATAAGAATAACATTTATATTATTGATTACAATAATAAAAAAAATAATAATATTAATAGCAATAATAGCAATTATAACAATCTATATAGTGATTTATTTAAACTCCAGATATGTATTTCAAAATTATAATAAATTCATAGCAGTGATGATTATTCGTTGAGGATGTAATTTAATGTTGTCGTTTTTGCATGTCTACGTCATTTACTAAGAAAATCTAAGTCATTGAAAAGTCACGAGGATATGTTTTTTAAATGAAGTTAGATTGTGTATTTTTTCAAAGCCCAAAAGAGGTCCTAATCAGGTGCATGTTATTGGGCGAGAGCCGCTTCTCTTCCCTGAGCAAATGCCGTCTAGAAGGCGGTCAACGGACGTCGGGAACATGTGCCCCCATACAAAGTTGCATGTTTTTGGCTATTTAGACCGAGTCAGGCGAAAACACGGCTTCTCTTGCCGCCGCCGCAAATGCCGCCCGTTGGCAAATACTTGGGTTTCAATGGACACCTCAGGTATCTTCTACACCCCCTGGCCTGCCCAGGGACACCAAGTTTTTGAGTCTGGCTCGTCTAGAAGGCGGTCAACGGGTGTCGGGAACATGTCAACGTACACAAAGTTGCATGTTTTTGGCTATTTCGACCAAACCAGGCGAAAACACGGCTTCACTTGCCGCCGCCGCAAATGACGGCCCTTGGCAAATACTTGGGTTTCAATGGACACCTCAGGTATCCTCTACACCCCCTGGCCTGCCCAGGGACACCAAGTTTTTGAATCTGGCTCGTCTAGAAGGCGGTCAACGGAGGTCGGGAACATGTGCAATGTTTTATTCATATGTACACGTACATGTTGCGTCAGCTGTAATCGACATGCACTTCTTAAACACTGGATACATTATCAATGGAGAAGACGTTGCTACCAACACTTGCAAAATTAAAAAAACAAACTGAAACAGTACACTGGGATACTTTTATGGAAAAAAAATGGAAAAAAAAAATGACCATAAACAAGGCTCGAACTCGCGACATTTGGGTTGACAGTTCAAAGCGTTAGCACTACGCTATCGACACAGACAGTAGTACAACACACTTTATATTGATATATAGTTTATTTTATAGTTTATGTAATAGATAAAAATTGCTATCATACAACAAATACCACTAATACTGAAGATTCCATCTAAAAATAGAATGACGTATTTTCAAAATAGCTGATTCGGTTTATAAGAACAATAATAATAATACTAATAATAATACTAATAATAAAATAATAATAATAAAAATAATAAAAATCATAAAAAAAATAATAATATTATTATTATTATTAAAGATTACAGTTACTTAAAATAATAATATTAATAATCATAATAATAAATAAATAATAATAATCACGAAAATAATAATGATAATAATAATATTAATATTAATGATTACAATAATAATAATCAGAATAAGTTCAAAGACTATCATAACAAAAGCACTAAAAATAATAATAATATTAATGATTACAATTATAATAATAATATTAATAATAATAATAATAATAATACTAATGATGTTGATAAGAATAACATTTATATTATTGATTACAATAATAAAAAAAATAATAATATTAATAGCAATAATAGCAATTATAACAATCTATATAGTGATTTATTTAAACTCCAGATATGTATTTCAAAATTATAATAAATTCATAGCAGTGATGATTATTCGTTGAGGATGTAATTTAATGTTGTCGTTTTTGCATGTCTACGTCATTTACTAAGAAAATCTAAGTCATTGAAAAGTCACGAGGATATGTTTTTTAAATGAAGTTAGATTGTGTATTTTTTCAAAGCCCAAAAGAGGTCCTAATCAGGTGCATGTTATTGGGCGAGAGCCGCTTCTCTTCCCTGAGCAAATGCCGTCTAGAAGGCGGTCAACGGACGTCGGGAACATGTGCCCCCATACAAAGTTGCATGTTTTTGGCTATTTAGACCGAGTCAGGCGAAAACACGGCTTCTCTTGCCGCCGCCGCAAATGCCGCCCGTTGGCAAATACTTGGGTTTCAATGGACACCTCAGGTATCTTCTACACCCCCTGGCCTGCCCAGGGACACCAAGTTTTTGAGTCTGGCTCGTCTAGAAGGCGGTCAACGGGTGTCGGGAACATGTCAACGTACACAAAGTTGCATGTTTTTGGCTATTTCGACCAAACCAGGCGAAAACACGGCTTCACTTGCCGCCGCCGCAAATGACGGCCCTTGGCAAATACTTGGGTTTCAATGGACACCTCAGGTATCCTCTACACCCCCTGGCCTGCCCAGGGACACCAAGTTTTTGAATCTGGCTCGTCTAGAAGGCGGTCAACGGAGGTCGGGAACATGTGCAATGTTTTATTCATATGTACACGTACATGTTGCGTCAGCTGTAATCGACATGCACTTCTTAAACACTGGATACATTATCAATGGAGAAGACGTTGCTACCAACACTTGCAAAATTAAAAAAACAAACTGAAACAGTACACTGGGATACTTTTATGGAAAAAAAATGGAAAAAAAAAATGACCATAAACAAGGCTCGAACTCGCGACATTTGGGTTGACAGTTCAAAGCGTTAGCACTACGCTATCGACACAGACAGTAGTACAACACACTTTATATTGATATATAGTTTATTTTATAGTTTATGTAATAGATAAAAATTGCTATCATACAACAAATACCACTAATACTGAAGATTCCATCTAAAAATAGAATGACGTATTTTCAAAATAGCTGATTCGGTTTATAAGAACAATAATAATAATACTAATAATAATACTAATAATAAAATAATAATAATAAAAATAATAAAAATCATAAAAAAAATAATAATATTATTATTATTATTAAAGATTACAGTTACTTAAAATAATAATATTAATAATCATAATAATAAATAAATAATAATAATCACGAAAATAATAATGATAATAATAATATTAATATTAATGATTACAATAATAATAATCAGAATAAGTTCAAAGACTATCATAACAAAAGCACTAAAAATAATAATAATATTAATGATTACAATTATAATAATAATATTAATAATAATAATAATAATAATACTAATGATGTTGATAAGAATAACATTTATATTATTGATTACAATAATAAAAAAAATAATAATATTAATAGCAATAATAGCAATTATAACAATCTATATAGTGATTTATTTAAACTCCAGATATGTATTTCAAAATTATAATAAATTCATAGCAGTGATGATTATTCGTTGAGGATGTAATTTAATGTTGTCGTTTTTGCATGTCTACGTCATTTACTAAGAAAATCTAAGTCATTGAAAAGTCACGAGGATATGTTTTTTAAATGAAGTTAGATTGTGTATTTTTTCAAAGCCCAAAAGAGGTCCTAATCAGGTGCATGTTATTGGGCGAGAGCCGCTTCTCTTCCCTGAGCAAATGCCGTCTAGAAGGCGGTCAACGGACGTCGGGAACATGTGCCCCCATACAAAGTTGCATGTTTTTGGCTATTTAGACCGAGTCAGGCGAAAACACGGCTTCTCTTGCCGCCGCCGCAAATGCCGCCCGTTGGCAAATACTTGGGTTTCAATGGACACCTCAGGTATCTTCTACACCCCCTGGCCTGCCCAGGGACACCAAGTTTTTGAGTCTGGCTCGTCTAGAAGGCGGTCAACGGGTGTCGGGAACATGTCAACGTACACAAAGTTGCATGTTTTTGGCTATTTCGACCAAACCAGGCGAAAACACGGCTTCACTTGCCGCCGCCGCAAATGACGGCCCTTGGCAAATACTTGGGTTTCAATGGACACCTCAGGTATCTTCTACACCCCCTGGCCTGCCCAGGGACACCAAGTTTTTTTTGAGTCTGGCTCGTCTAGAAGGCGGTCAACGGAGGTCGGGAACATGTGCAATGTTTTATTCATATGTACACGTACATATTGCGTCAGCTGTAATCGACATGCAC